>CAOKZL010002625.1:0-173193 GCA_948472985.1 Iguana delicatissima | reverse complement strand
GACGTGAGCTACACACTCCTACTACTGATATCATTACAAAATGAAATTCAACAGAGAGAAATGTAAGGTCCTACACTTAGGTAGAAAAAATGGAATACAGAAATATAGGATAGGGGACACGTGGCTGGATAGCAGTACATGTAAAAGGTTTCCAGGAGTCTTCATAGACCACAAGCTGAACATGAGTCCAGTATGATGCAGCAGCCAAGAAAGCCAATGCAATTCTCGGCTGCATCAATAGGAGTATGGTATCTAGATCGAGGGAGGTACTGGTACCACTCTACTCTGCTTTGGTTAGACCTCATCTTGAATACTGTGTCCAGTTCTGGGCACCCCAATTCAAGAAGGACCTGGTCAAGCTGGAGCAAGTCCAGAGGAGGGCAACCAAAATGGTGAGGGGCCTGGAAGCCATGCCCTATGAGGATAGACTTAGATTGCTGGGGATGTTTAGTCTGCAGAAGAGAAGGTTAAGGGGAGACATGATAGCCATGTTTAAATATTTGAAGGGATGCCATGTAGAGGAAGGAGAGGGCTTGTTTTCTGCTGCTCCAGAGACCAGGACAAGGAGCAATGGATACAAGCTGCAGGAAAGGAGATTCCACCTCAACCTCAGGAAGAACTTCCTGACGGTCAGGGCTGTCCAGCAGTGGAATATGCTGCCTTGGCGTGTGGTGGAGTCTCCTTCCTTGGAGGTTTTTAAGCAGAGGCTGGATGGCCATCTGTCAGGAGTGCTTTGAGGGTGTTCCTGCATAGCAGGAGGTTGGACTGGATGGCTCGTGTGGTCTCTTCCAACTCTACATTTCTATGATTCTATAATTAACCCTTGCACTGGGTGAGGAAATATTGTCCCTATGCAGACCGAAACGAAAAGATTTTTTTTTATTTTTTAATAAACTCCAACCCAGTAATTCCAGAGGGACTTTTCTTTCTGGGGTTCATCTATGCCAGGCAGCCACTATTAGATCACTTCTAAAGGACCAACATAAATAGAAACGTTGTTCTCTTGGTTTCTGAATACTGTCATATTTCATGTACAAAATACGCTTTATAATCAGGGATATGAGAGGCTCAAAGCCTAGGAAGATTTTGGACTACAGCTCCAGAATTCTCCCAACCAGGGCAAGGCTGGATGATTCTGGGACCTCTGGTGAAAAAAAACACAAAACACTTTTCCAAGGGGAGATGTACTGCTCAAGTAATCTTTCCTAGTTTCCTGAAGCTAGAGCCGTTAATTATTCAACCTTCTGTCTCTCCGTCTGCCTGGAACCTCGTGACCACGAAATTGAAACCTTGGGATTTCCCCTTCCAAGAGAAAGGGGGGAAGTCATGATTTTGGCCTGCGACTTTGCCCTCAGAGGATACGCTTTTCTCCCTGCTCTTCATTACACACTCCGCCCCAAACATGCCTCTTTTCCATGAGGGAAGAACGATTCTAATATTCTCACATTCCGGGGTGGAGGGAGAGGCAGAAGAGTCGACAGCGGCAGCTCCTTCGCTCTCCTCACAGAACTGAAAAACGAAGCCGCCCTCTCAGTCCTTTCTTTCCCGGCGCCTCCCGCCTACTTGGCTCGCTCACTCCCGGCGCCATCTATGGGCCGATAGTGCGCATTACATCCCCCCCCGCAGCCCTGGCTCCGTGCGAAGGGGGAAAAGGAACGCGGGACAGGCGGGGGAGCGCAGGAGGAGAGAGGCGACTTCAAAATAGCCCGTCGCTTCCTCTGCTGGTCGAGGGCGCCGCGTGTGTTTACTGGGGCTCGAGTGGGACCGATGAGGCAGAAAGCGAGGCAAACTTCCCGGCGCTCTTCAGGAAAGGAAATTCCCGCCCGTCCGGCGGGGATGAGTTGATCCCGTCCTTAGCAGGCGCCTGGAGACCCCGAGTGGCCCAGCCCTAGCCATGGCCAGTGACCAGGGTGGCTGCTCCAAGAGCTGCGACGAGGAGGAGGAGGAGGAAGAGAGGAGAGAAACAGCCCTCAAGAAACTGATCGTCCGGCTGAAGAACGTCCAAGAAGGGAAACAGATCGAGACCTTGGTGCAAATACTGCAAGATCTCCTCTCCTTCGCCTCCTTGCACAACGGTAAAGTTTGGAGTTGCTCCTTCCAGATCTCGTGCTTCCAAGCCAAGCGCGAGAAGGAAACGTGGCAGGAGATTCCCCCCTCCCTCATGACGTTCTCTTTCTCTTGATCTCGCTCAGGTTCCAAATTATTCCATGGCAAAAATATCCATGTGCCTTTGCTTCTGGTTTTGGTCTCTTACATGAGAGTGGCAAGTGTGCAACAGGTAAATATTAGTTCTTTTTTTACTCCTCTCCCCTCCCTCCGCGGGCTTTTCAAGTTACTTCACCTGATTCACAACGATTGTGGGATGACATCAACTACGAAGTGAAATAGGGTAGTAGGATAGGGTAGTGGGATTTAAAAAAAAAATCAAGATGGGCCCTATCCTCAATCCAAAGATGCTCCGAGTTTCTGGAGGAGGGGGATTTCTGAACTGAAGTTATGTCAAACCTGAATTTCTGAATGGACTTAAACTTCAGGTCTTGCTCAGGAATAGTTCCTTTCAGTGTAAATGGGACTTACTTAGAATATTAAAAAAAAAAAGTGGCTTGAGTGTTGCTCTGCATCTTTGGCAAATAGAATTGACCTTATCACACTCAGAGTAAGATCATCTCCCTTTTCCTGCCTATTTTCTTCTGTTTATTTTGACAATTCTGGGATAGGCAAAAATTTAACCAATTATTTCTGTGTCAGGAAAAGTGTTAACTGCAAAATATGTATTGCCTTAAGCGCAGCGATTCCACTATCCTAAGGGAGTGATCTCATACTTAAACAGCTGTGGTGTTGTTGTGTGCCTTCAAGTCATTTTCTTGACAGAATTTGTTCAGAGGCAATTTGTCGTTGCCTTCTGAGGCTGAGAGAGTGTGACTTGCCCAAGGTCACACAATTGGTTTTTGTGGTCGAGCAGTGATTTGAACTCTGGTCTCCTAGTAAATCCTAGTCTGATACTCAAACCATTATATCATGCTGACTCTCTACTCAAACTGCTACTCTCCCATTATGGTTAGATTTAAAAACTGTGCAAGATGAGGCCAAATGAACCTTTCAATTATAATATTATAATTAGACCTTGGTATTTAAATAGGCTTATCCTCTTTTTAAAAGAATTCTGTTTAATGGACAGTTATTCAGCTTTGCTTGATTTGTATGAAGGATGGAAATTGTGCAGCTCTCTAGATGTTGCTGGACTGCAGTTATCAGCAGTTCTAGCCAGCATAGCTACTGGTGAGGAATTCTGGGAGCTGCAGTTCAGCAACAACTGGAGGACCGCACAGTTCCCACCTTGATTTACATGAATAACTTGTCGCTGAAATATGAAGTTGCAATTCTTTTCAAGCAAAATTGCTAGGAATTATGCATATGAATGCTAAGAAATGAACACATATTTCATCAAGAGCGCCTCTTGATCAGCTAATTTAAATGGTTTTTACTTGAAGAACACATTTGTGTGGCATATTGTGCAATGAGAAAAAATATCACATCTCAGGCAGTGATTTTAAACAGAGTGCAAACTGTCAGTTTCAAAATGGAAATTATGTGGGCAAAGTTCTGTGAGTGTTCTGCTTGTTCTTTTTGTGACTTTCAAAATCTCTTCATTATTGTGTTACACCCACAAAATTTAGAATGGATAGAAACAAAATTCTTCTGCTAAGTAGAATTCATTGTATGGATTCGATCTTTCTGCGTGGTCAAAGAAACTGAGGTTTGCCTACATCCAGTTGTTAATCCCCATTAGAGTATACTTGCTGAAACAATGAGATTTACCTCATTGAGTGTTTATCATTCATCAATTAATGCAGTAGGCCTACTCTTGTTGGATCTAGCAACTTTATTTAGACTAATACATATACTTTGACCAGGTTAAGTATCCCATATCCAGAATTCCAAAATCTAAATTTTTGACACTACAACACATAGGTACCTGTACTGTATTTGCAAGGTTGGAGAGAGACATGGCTGGAGATGGACATGAGGATCGGTGAAATGGCGGGAATCCATACCTCCCGCTATTTCACAGGTCTTCACATCTCCCTGCAGCAGAATGAACAAGCAGGAGCAATGCTGCCACTGCCTTGAAGGTAGAACTGGGTGGCTGGCAGCTCTGATGCCACTGCTGTCAGAGTTGGCTGTGATTATTTAGTTTCCATTTTCAGAAGACTTGGATAGGAAAGGCACTGACTGCGATTCAGGGTCCAGCGGTGGAAGCAGGGGTGAGAGGAGAGAGGACTGATCTTTTTGATGTGGGGTCTTGTCTGGGCCGTGGCTGGAGAAGTTGCCAGTTGTCACTGCTGCTGCATTCTGCTCTAAACCACACTTTGGCTGGAGGGTGGCAGTGAAGGAGCCGTGGGAGCAGTACCACAGCCACTGCTCATGCAAAGTTTGGCTGCGGAGTCAGCTACACCATGTCCCTCCTTCTTGCTTCTCTACTCTCCCTGAAGGCAGGGGAGCCTGAAGAATGAGTGCCTGGCAGCTGGGGATTAGGCCATTTCCATTGTACACTGTTACAGTGCTATTCCACTTTCAACTTCCTGTGGAATTCTGGGGTTTGTAGTTTACTGAGGCCAAAGAGCTCTCTGGCTGAGAATTCTAAATGCCCCTCCCTAAACTGCAAGCCCCAGGATTCCACAGGACACATGTGTGAAATGCAAGGCCCATGGGCCGAATCCAGCCTACCAGGCCATTTCGTGTGGCCCTCACACCTTTCCTGCAGCTGTGGCACTCCTCCAACCTGGTGAGCGTGATCTCCACATTGCGGGCTCCTGGCTGCCAGTATTCTGAAGAGGCAGCACTCATAATCTACTTCTACTTCTGGCTGCTCCTCTGTCCAAGTCTCATCGTCAGAGTGTTGCCTCAGGTCACCATGGCAATGGTTTGTGCAGCTTGCAAGAGTTGCACAGAGGAGCAATCAGAAGTAGTAGGAGATCGCGAGTGCTGGTTGCTGGGCACCTTTTCAGAATACTGGCAGCCAGGGGCCTGCAATATGGGGGTCAGGCTCGTCAGGTACAGAGAGGGGTGGAGGCAGAAAGAGCCACAAGGGAGGAGGAGAGCAGAAGGAGGCACAGGGGAGCAGAAAGAGGCACAGAGAGGGGCTGCGGGAGCTGAAAGAGGGACAGTGAGCGTCTCAACTCAGAATAAAATGTTAAAGTTAATGTAATAAACTGTGCTTGGTAATATTTGTTTGATGATTAAAAAAATAACTTTCTGTTTTCAAAACTCATTTTTCAGTAAATTGTACAATAGTTGTATGCTTGCATATCTGCTTGCCTTTATTTTTTCTATACTTCTAGTTTCAGAGCTGGTTATTATTAAAACCAGTAATAATTGAATGCAAGGGTGATTATGTAATATGATAAAAGAATAGATACATTTATATAGTCTTGCAGATACAACCAGCCCTTTGAGGGCAACCATAATGCTGATGCGGCCCAAGATGAAATTGAGTTTGACACCCCTGCCACAGGGTGTTGAAAGTAGAATAATAGCACTATAACACTGTAGTGTGGTGATGGCCTTAGTGTCACCTCTGCTGTTGTCCTGTACCATTTTATGTACAGCTAGTTATATTGTATTCCAAAATCTGAAAAAATCTGTAATGTATAACACTTCTGTTCCCAAGCATTTCAGATAAGGGATACTCAACTTGTACTGCAGTATTTTTCATATCATCACATGAACGGCCCAGTCCTATGCTGTACTTTGGTGCTGCAAGACACGAAGGAACTTGTGGTATTGACTGAATCAATTTAAAGATTTTATTTCATTGGGGAGAGAAGTCCTGAAGGACTGTGAGCTGGGAAACATTTGAGCAATGCGCTAATGTAAATAAACAGTATAAAAATGGTATGTCAAAGAATACTGTACTATTTTTCTGGTATTGTGCTTTCTTATGTGTTGGAATTGTAGGTTATATAAGTGGGAAGCATTCAAATATGAAAATAGTTAACTGCAGCCTGCATGGTAGAGTCCAAGATAGGTTCTACTGCTTGGTTATGCTGATTGCCTCTACTGGCCCCTGGGTTATATTGGCATGAGAGCACAAGGGCCATCTTGAGGGCCGTTTGGATCTAGTGCAACACATTTCTAATGTTCTTCACAGTTTTTCCTCTTTCTCACTATAATCTGCAGTTGCTTGAAGCTTCAAAGTCTGGCCTCTTCCCTCATTTGCTTTGAGCCACAGTTGCAGCAAAGTACCATATGCTGAGACCACTGGATCAGAGTGGAATCTTTAGCCTTCCATGGGTTTCAGACTACAATCTATATAACATTCAAGTAGGACTATAATCTCCTACCATGCTGAAGAGGGCTGATGGGAGGCATAGGCCAAAACATGTGGAGGGAAAGTTTTCTACACCTTGCAATAAGTAAACTAGAGGCAGTTTGGTCAACTAAGATCATTGTATAGAAGGCATCCAAATAGAAAAGAAAAATGTGTATTCACTACTTTCATATGTAAATTAGTTGTGCAGAATTGGACACTTTTCCCTACCATAATCATAGTGCCACTTCCAGATATGTTGTAGGGAGACCTGACCATTTAAACTGTGTACCATTCACAATTGCTTGTAATTCGAAGGCATTTTGCTATTTAAATAGGATTTTAAAAAAAATCTGGAGTGGTGTCAAGTTGTGGACTCACAATGCTCTGGTAATGCATGGATATGCAGTGGGTTCACAGTGTTTTCCTTTCTATGAATGACCTATATTCTCAGTAATTTCTTATGCTGAAATATCTGTTATAAAAGATTCACTAATGTTGGGAAATCCCTGTGCTTGTTAGTGAATCTAGTCTCCAATACGTCATATAACTGAATTGCTATAGCCATAGATGCCAAAACTGTTCCTGTGACTGCCAATTGAAACAAAAATTTGGAAGCAGAATGTAAAGGTCTTACGACATATATATATTTATGTGGGTTAGTTTATGTGTAAAATGATTATGAGAATATCTTTTTGCATGAGTGGATATGTGAATAATCATGAACGAACACAGAAATTAAGCTCCAATTTATACCCTACTTCAAAATAGGCAGACTAGCAGATTGGCCTGGATAAATAATGCATGATGGAAATTAGTCATAGTTATGAACTGTTCTAAGCACTTACTAGCTGGAAAGTCTTAGGATTGGATATAAGAATGTCTGATATGTTCTTTAAAACTAATTGTGTTTTTATTGTGACTTTTAAAAACTAGTTGTGTTTTTGTTGTGGCTTTTAAGGTGGGCTGGTCACTCCTTTGCAAACTTATTGAAATTTGTCCAGACACTCTTCAGAAGTTAGCAGCTCCCCAAGGTGTTGGAAAGGACTGGGATGTCTTTGGTGTTCATCAGTAAGTATGTTCATGTTATTAAAAACACATGGTATGGAGTTCAATTACTGAAGAAACTTCTGTCTCTTTTTTCTACCTCTCATCCTTTTTCAGTTGTTCAACAAATCAAATGAAGATCTATTAGAACATTTGGGCCCAAGATTGTTTGGGATAGGATGTAGTATGCAACCTGCTCATTAAGATATATATATAGTAATCATCTTAAAGAATGGTACATTATACAGATCTTTCTTTTTCTAGCTGAGCATGTTGACCTTATTCCTTATGTTCAGAAAGGAAAGCAGTATTGAAATAAATTCTTAATATTGTATACTCTTTCTTTTCTCTTCTTTACCTAAACCTAATCTGTTAGTTTCAGCTACAGGAAACCCAATTGCTGCATGGTAACTCAGTGCTTATATAAAACTCATTGCTTTAATGCGTCTATTCCACTTGGGACAAACAACTGGGTTTGAATTTGTAATATGCAAAAGCTTACATCCAATTTTTAATATATTCAGAAAAGTTTCTCATAAGAATGGACATACAGTGAAGAAGTAAATAATAAATTTTCACAAACTGATGGCTGTTGTCCTGCAGTCTCTCCCTTGTCTTGATATCTTAAGTAGGACACAATAGAAATATTGTAGTAACTAAAGAAATAACATCAGAGAGATGTGCTTACTTATAGGACATCATATTTTCAATTAGGAACATAACTTTTCCATTTTTTAAAAGTCTGGGAAATAATAATATTATCTCTAGTTTTTCAGGAATTCAGAGGTTTGAAACATTCCTTTTTTTTTATCTGCATAACCAATATAGCTTGCTGGAATTGTCCAAAAAAGTAATTTTTCCATACTCTGAGGAATATATATTACAGATAATTGACAGCTTTAAGAGAAAAGACAATAACAGTAACAAAACCAAAACAACAACAACAACATAGCAGAGCAGCAGTGTACTGTCATCAAAAGACCAAACGTTTTGGTATACATTAATCCCTTTGTAGAGAACAGTAACATTTATTCTAGAAATAGATGTAATTCATATAGAAGAGTTCACAAAAATTAACTGTGATGTTATTACTCCTCATAACCAGATATTGATTTTATACTGAGTAGTAACAGTCTCCTAGCATTTCCTAGTTAATCTGAATGCTGAGAAATATTTCAACACCTATTTTATTACAGAGCTTTAAGGAAGTAGGAGAGGTGTGTTTCACTTCTCTCTTTAAACAATTTTTCAAAAGCTTGAATAAAAGCCAGGGCAGCTTCCTCATTTTGTTCTGTTAAGGGGAAGGTGGGAGGAAGAGAACTTTTGGCAGTTCAGTTGTTTTGACTCCAATTAGCCCAAACCAGCGTGGATGGTTGCAAGGGATTATGAAAGTTAGAGTCTGAGACATTTGTAGGGGACAGTGTTCTCTTATGCTATTAATCCAAATGGCCAGCTTCTAATCTTTTTCTGCATATCTCACTCTGCCTGCTCCAGCATTTTAGTCCCTGTTCTCAGTGTTTATAGCTTGAAAGCAGCCAACACGAGCTGTCTGTTCCCTCCGTTTGCTCCATTTCAGTGGTTGAGTCTTTCCAAATATTTGTTCCTTCCTAAATTTGGAGCTCTGTGAAGCTAGACTTCCGCTTATGAAATGTAAGTACATCAGTTCCCCTTTTCCCTATACCCTTAGGATTAGGGGACCTCCTGGAATAGAGACCTTCTGGAATAGAGCTAGGTATTTTTAAAGGAGCTCTTACTGGGTGTCCATTTTCTAAATCAAATAGCTTGTGAGTGGAAGCTGCTTTGTACATACAGTCCAGACTCTTGGACTGAAGTGAAAGTAACTTTAAAAAAACCAGGAAATAAATACAGAGTTGCAAATATATTTACACACTTTACTGTCTTAGCAGTAATCCGTGTAGCTTCCAATCTGAATGTGTGCATGTTGATTCCTTGATGATATTGTACATGTCAATTTTATATGCATTGAGTATCCAAAAGCTAGGATTGGATATCTATTTGGACACACAACTATTGTTTTAAAAATGCCTTGGAACAGTATGGGAGACTGTGTGGGCTCCAGGGGTAACTGGAAAGAACTGCTTCCCTCCGTTGGTTTACCGAAGTCTCTGCTGGACTCAAGCCCCTTTTATTGACAGAAGAACATCTGATCTATTGAGGGGCCTGGAAAGACCTGGAAAGACCCCTTTCCAGGGCCATTTCCGCACTAGCTTGTTATAGCGTGATGATTCCACTTTCAACATCCTCCGGAATCCTGGGGTTTGCAGTTTCGGAAGGGTCCGCCTGGCCCCTCCCGAAACTGCAAACCCCAGGATTCCAGAGGATGTTGAAAGTGGAATCATCGCGCTATAACAGGCTAGTGCAGAAATGGCCCAGGTCACCTTCCCCTGTTCAGCCACAACATAACAGGCTCAGATTTGATGTTACAGGTTTGGAAGAAGCCTGTCTTATTGCATCATAGCTTATTTAGATAGATTGAATGCTAGATTAATAAAGAGACCCTTTGGGGAAATTCTACCCTAGTGTGTGAAACTGTTTTACTCTGCTTTGAATTTTTGGTTACAGTGTGTCAGTGTGGTGCAGTTTAATGATACCAGGTGGCTGAACAGGTGACGATTTTTGCCCCTGGAGTATGCAATGCAGAATAATGAATATTGACAGAACACCACGGCAACCTAACAAGTTATCAAGATTAATTAGTGTGTTAACTGCGTATTTTCTTTCTAAATTGCAGACACCTCTTTAAGAGTGGTTAAATTACTCTTTCCACTGTTCTTGCAAAGCAGCAGCTGGAAAAATGAGGGCACTCTTATTGAACTCTGATATGAGTAACTTTATTGCAAGACAGTATTTATGTAACGTGTCATGTAGATCAATGCTTCTTAAGTTATTAATTGTAGGGGGCAGGCATAGTTCTTTCCTAATGTACCAGGGAACAGCACTCATTGACTACAACTGTTTCTTTCTCTCTTGGAAATTCACTGTGGTTCAGAAACCAATAGCTCATGGACTGGCACTGATCCATGGACAATGATAACACTGATGTAGGTGCTTTTAAATGTGTTATATTTCACCAGTGTACACAGGTAATTGAGAACTGTCATGTCAAGAATATCCGCCCGTACACAAACTTGGGAACTAAGAAGATTATGGGTAAATTAGGTGAGGCTGAATAGAATAGCTGTTTGCTTATGGCTTCTGTTATCTTAGGAGGATGCCAGTCTACCAGTCTATGCATCTGAAAAAAGGTTGGGCAAATTGTAGCACATGGGCTTTTTTTGTAGCCCTCTATGCTTTCCATTTCTCCTGATGTGAAGTATTTTTTTAAAGTTATTTTATCTGTTCCTGAAGGCTTTTAGGAGTGGTGGTTTTCGTTAGAAAGGGGACACAGAGCCCTCACTCACAGCAGCTTGAAACATTAAACCAAATGTGGATTGGAAACAACTTCTGGATTTGATGATAGGGCACACAAGAGGTCATTCAGGCCAGGAAATTGGTTCCTATACCTTGCAAAAATGATGTATTCTGACATTCTAGGCATATTCTAGGCATGACATTCTAGGCATATTCTGATTAAAGAATTTGTATATATATTTCTGGGTGAGGAAGATATTGTTAGTCTGTACAACCTTTTCCTGTCCTGATCCAGCAGGTCTTTATTATGTATTTCTTATGTATTTCATCATGATTATATCCTACTATTCGTCCACTAATGGTTATGAAATTGTTCTTCCCTCTCTTAGTTTTCAGAACAATCTTGTGAAGCAGATTACAGTGAGAGAGAGTGTATCTGGAGGCTTGTGGCTGAATGGGTATTTAAATTTGCATCTCTTCAGTCTTAGATACATAAGCCATTATAGCACTGTAACTTTCCATCATTATTTGAATGATATATTGATACGTAAAGTAAGCACAGTAAAATATGGGAGCCTGAAGAGCTCCTGCTAACAGCCAAACTAGATGTGTCACAGGCAATCTGTGATCAGATTTTCCATGTAGCTTTCTTTGGTCAGAAGCAGCTACCTGTTTGGGTCAGGGCCACAGTGCTTAGGGAGTGGGATTAACCTTCCCCATCCCCTGTGCCTGATGGAAATTCTCATTCTACTTCCCAAACGTCTATAAGCCATAGAGAGGAAAAAAGACAGGTACAATCAAGTGCAGCCATCTTCCTATTAAAATGCTGCCACAACAAGATATATTTTGTTACCTTCTAGCTGCAAGTCCAGCACTCTTGTTATTGGCCTTTCACACAAAGAAAAACTTGCATGATTTTGAAGAATTCCTAAGTCAGACTCTTAAAAAGAATAACATGACTCTGTCCTTATTATTTGCAAGCCAAGGTGTGCTTAGCCATGAGAATGTAAGGTACAGTTCAAGTTCCTCTATAGTGGTTGGTAATGTTGTTACAGAATTATGGTAATGTTTACCTACTTGAGAAGTTCTCTGGAAGTCCAGAAGAGTGGTGTAAAGGCCCAGATCCAGTGGCAGTTGGCAGATTTAGCTAGTGAGATGGATTTGAATACCCATCTGTATCTTGTGATGCTCATTCAGATTCTTTTATCCATATGTGTGTGAATGTGCTGCAGGGGTTACTTGCACACAACTGGAGTTCAAATATCTATGTGTGTTGTTAGGCTTTTGTATACTGTGCAGAAAAATTTTATTTGCCTATTTTTACACTTTGTCAAGTCCTTGCGTTTATGAAACTCAACACTGCATATTTTGGATTGAAATCAAGTGTTTTCTTTACTTTAGGCACATTCTTAAGATGCTTAAGATCCACAATGCAAATATACTCCTCTCAACAGTTGGCCTCAAAGCATTAAATTTGCTTCTTTCTTCAGGTACTGGCTTTGGTTTTTTAGGGCTGGATAATGTATATAATGTTGCCAGAATGTATGAAGTTTTGATGGTTTTACCTTTTTCTCTTAACCTGTTAGCATCCTTTTTTAAGGATGAGGAGGCAAATTTGACTCTTTATGTTTTTACCATATGCCAGCTGATGAGTAATTTCTCTCCTTTCTTAGTCACCCTTTATGCAATAGTTTCTTGGAGTCCAAGATACAAAAAAAAAGGACAGAGAAAAACAAAGCATGGGAGTGAGTGTGTATGTCTGTCCTATTCTTCATTAATCAGGCAGCTACCCTAGTAGTTGACAGAACTAGTTCAAGCACAGAGTTGGATGGATCAGTGGAAGAAAGTGAGCTATTTGGGTCCACAACTTATTTTAAGGCAGACCTTGGAAAGTTCCTTTTAAGAAGAATGAGTTCCAAAGTATCATCCTACCACTGATCTGTTAGGGATGGATTCAGCATGTCATTGTATTACTTATTCTTAACAACAACTTTCTGAGTTGTTCATAATATCCCTGAGGAAGGTGGTGGTGAGGGGAAACTCCTCAAATTTGGAAAAGGTTCTGCCATTTTCAAGTGCTGTATATCAGTGAAAGTAGGAATGAATGGAGCTGTTTAGTGTGTATTCCCTCTTGCTCTGTAGGTAAATTCCGCACCCTGTCACATTGTGTAGATATGTAGATGTAAATATATAATTATAAAATGTTACTTAGAGTTTTGTCCTTGAACATTTTCATTACACACAGTATTAACAATATCTTATTTAATAGTTAAGGAGAAATGCTATTCAGGTACCAAGATGTGATTATTATTTTTTTCTGAAGTGGTATGCACACTTACTGGTTAGCAAGTGTCTTTGAGTTCACTGGGCCTTCTGAATATATGTAGATATCACTGTTATATCATGTAAGGCTGCATTCTGATATACATGGATCTGGGAGTAAGCTCAGCACAGTTAGGGTGGACATGTCTTAGATTGTTCTGGTGAAGGCCAAATGAGACAATCCTTAATGTGAGATAATGTGATAACGTAGCTTTTGATATCAGGATTCTGGGAGGAAAAGAATAATTAGTAAGCCAATAATCTGCAGGTGTTCCCTTCTATTTACAGATGAAATAACACTTCTTCTCTTGGAAGAAGGGACTGATGTATTTTTACTGGTATTTGATGCTATGGATACCTTTTCTGATAATGAAGAGATCCAGAAATATGGATGTAAAGCTTTGCACATGCTTCTAGAAAAAGGTAAATAATGTGATTCTGTATTTTTATTCTCCAGTTTACTGATGCTACAAGGTTAAACAGGACGGGGTTTTGTGGGATAAGGTGTCCTGCAGAGAAATAATTCTAAGCTACTCTGAATCATTTTAAGTTTCTTTACTCCCATGTACTCTTTTGTCTTGCTACCCAATAAAGCAGCAAAAATAGTCTCTAGAAAGTAACAGCAATATAAATAGCTTGGAATTCCATGCAGGTGAATGAAAATGTTGATACAGAGGAACAGATCACTCAGTTTCTTTCCTGCCTATCCTCTTGGTTGTATGGGCCAGTGTCTTTCCCACACAGTAGTCCAAGAGCATGGCATATGACAGAAGGGGTATGGATCAATCTGCTCGTTATAAGTTTTTTTCTCTATTTAACTAGCCTGCTAAGAGATTACCAACCAGCATTTTGATGCAGGTCATGGCTTCCCCCTTCCATCATCAGCATGAAAATATAGCCTACTAGCCTATCCATTTTGCTGGTTAAAGAATAAAATATAATTTCAGACTAGCAATCTACAAAACTTCTTCAACTAATATAACCTGCTGTCTATATTCCAGGTTTGATTTAGCCCTCTGTGGTAGAATGTACTGTAATGAAGACAGTTTCCTGTTGTAATTTTAAAACATGGATAGGGAGTGCTTTTTGGTGAAGCAATCTCTACCAATCTTGCTACTCTACTACATAGGGTTTTTTCTACACTGTATAAGCAAATACAGTTGGAAAATAGAGAGGAAAATAGCAAATGTTTGTTTGAGCATTGTTACCACTTTGCAGTTTGAGATCTGAAGACTTCAGATTTTTTTTTTCTTCTGCTCCATTAATGCAAGTTTCCCCACCTTCATCTTGTTTTGTAAAGGGTAAAATCAAAGTTGTGAAAGCAAACAAGTATGATTTATTTAGTAACTGGGATGTTTTATGCATGACTTTGTAGAGCCTAAACTGAAAATGAACATTCCCAGTCACAATTTCACGTGATACTTGAATCCCAATGTAGATACTTAAGCTTCTTGACAAACATTCCCTTCCGAACTGGAAATAACTTTGGAATTGAATACGTAATAACATGAGTGTTCTACCTAGAAGTATCATAAAGGACACCTTTGCTTTAAGACCCAGCTGTTAGTGGCAGAGGGTAATGGGAAGGGCTATACTACAGAATGGCTGTAATGGTACTTTAATGGGAAGGGCCATATTATATAAATAATTTTAATGTTTCATGGTTTTAATGCCCACCTTTGTGTTAAGAATAAGGAAAATACAAGATCTGATGTGTTGAGAAAACATGTGTTCCCTACACAGTCAGCCCAGGTTTTTGAAAAGTATAGGTACTTCAGCTATTTTTAATTGCTTTGCTATTGCTCCCAGCTTTTTTTAAAAAAATTTAAGTTAGCATAAGAAACATGATATATCTAAAAAAAGAAAATGTCCACCACTGTGAAGAGTCTGTGGTTATAAAATGGGCTATGGCAGCTCAGGGGAATCCTCTGTTTTCAGTAGATACCTTTCCAGTACAAAGATGTTTCCCTTGATTTAGAAGGCTTAAGTTCTCTTTGTCTGAAAGCAAGACCTCTGTGGCTTGTGTGAAAGAGAGAGCATAGACAACCTTAAAAGAAACACTCTTGTGCAATTCTAGCTTATTGGCTGTGAATAAAATTCTGTGAATGTACCAAGAGCTTATGTCTATACTATATTTCTGTCTTTTAAAAAAAATCCAGTTCCAGATGAACAGCTGATGGAATTTGTTGAGGATAAAGATCATATGATTATCCTAAACGTGTTGAAAAAGTTCCCAGAGAAAGAGAACCTAGTACTTCTTGCACTTTTATCTTTACATTCATTATCTGGACCGCGTAAGTACGGTTATTTTAATACTTGGAATGTAGAAAGAGAAAAAGATTGTGTGCCTTGATGAGTCAATCACTTCCTATTTTGACACTGAACTCTTTCCTGTTTCTCTAGGAGATGTCATTGGTAAATTCCAGTTAGCATTTGACATCTGAAAATTATTTTCTCAGCATGGGCATGGATTTTATCTTTTTTTTTTAAATCACTTTCTTCCTGTGTCTTGCAGCATGGCATAATATAGTATTGGGAAATGGTTCTCTAGATTTTGGTGGACTGCTGCTCCCATCAGCCTGAACCAGCACAGCCGTTCGTGTGGGATGGTGGCAGTTGCAGCCCACATTCCCCATCCTTGGTATAAAGACTCCCAGTTCGGTGATGTAGTTCATGCTTTGCATACAAAAGGTCACCATCTTGGACAGCTGCTGCTGTAGCTAGTGGTGAACTAGATGGCCCAACATGGTATAATGTTCCAAATGGAGAAATGATGCAGACAGTGCTTCTGGCATGGAGATGCATGATGCATGGATTTATGCATGTTGCACTGCTGTCAGAAGCACAGGAGCAGGGCTGGTGGGAAAGGTGCCAAACCTAAGAATTTCTTTCTTTCTTTCTCCAACTCTGCCTCCCACCCCCAATGCTATCCATTTTTTTCTTCAGAAAAGCTTTTGTTTTTCTCTTTTAGAATGAGCTGCTTAAACTGTGATTAGCTTAACTGGGCATTTTCTTCCTTGGCAGTTTAAATAGTTTATGCATACAGTTGCAATCATTTTAATGCCACTTTCTTATTTGTAACCTAAATGCAAGAAAAGTAATTTTTTGTGATACTGTCTTAACATGATTTACCACTGCAATATACTTGTGAACAAATGACTTGTAGTAAAGCAATGTATGAAATCAGAGCAAACACAGTTGGCTGCTGCCGGACAATATGCTGAGGTTCTTCTGAGCTGGTTGTGTGAACCTTAGAAATGATTGCTACTGGCACCATGTCCTGCCTGCCCACAGCTGGCATACCATAGCTGACGGGAAACTTTTCAGAATAAAGGTTTCTCAGAGTTCTCCTTGAATATTTTGTGTTCCTAAGCTGTTATGAAGGCTCTGTACAGAATGCTCACTGAAGACACAGTCATACTGGTTTAGCAGTAAACATCCATAGGATGATTTTTTAACTGTTCATAGTTCAAGACAACTATAGATGTAGAGGTTTGGAACGAGTTGCAATTTTGTGTTATTGTTCATGCTTTATGTGCAAAAGGATGCCAGTTTCAGTGCCTGGCATCTTTGATTAGGGATTTCTAATACCCCCCAGAGAAATGTTGCTTGTCAGTACAGATCAGAAACAGGGAAACTGCAACCCTCCAGATGTTTGGATTTCACTCTTGAAAGTACCAGCCAGCATGGAGAATATGAAATTTGTAGCACAAAACATCTGGTGACTGGATGGGAAAGGTTCTTTTTACCTAACATAGACAGTATAGAGCTATATGAAAAGTATATCTCAGTCATTTCAGTGGGTCTTGCATGGGACTTTACTTTCTGGAAAATTACGAGCGCTGCCTAAATAATTATAAATATAAATAATTCACTCATGTATTTCTTTATTTTATCTACCTACCAATAAATGAAATTTTGAAAATGAAATGAAAATGTTAATAAAAGTAAAAAATAATATATTTAATAGGAAGCAGGGGAAGTGGGGAACAAAGCAGCAGAGAAACTTCAGACAACTGTGCAATTTAACTCTCATAACAAGATAAAACAAAAGGATAGGATGGAATCCAATAAATCAGATAGCCATTTAGGGTCTCTGCCCTGTCTACTGCTATGCAGCTATAGGCCTTATGCTGCTACTATCTGTCATCAAAGCTATTGAAGAATGAAGTCTATATAGAGGGTCTGTATTGTAGTTCTGTCTGATGCTGTGCTGTAGTTCATGCTTTGGAACATTCTCCCTATTCTCTTCACAGCCTCTTTCATCTCTCAAAACTTCTAGTCCCTCAAAATTACCTGAGATACACACAAAATATCCTCCTCAGAATTTCCTGTGGGTGTTCCTTAGGAAATATGGGACTGTGCTTTCTGGAGCTACACTTAACAGCTTACATACAGTAAAAAGTATATGAAATTGAGAGCAAACAACAGTCATTTAGATGCATAGTAATTTGATGCATTTGTCTTTTCACCTATAGACTAGGTGAGAGAAATACATACTTAACATTTGTGTGTGGTGGAGAGTATGGTTCTCTTTCGAAATGTGTAAACTTGGCCCAATTGTTTTGTTCATTTGTATTTACCTGCACGTATATTTTCTCTAAAATTATTTCTCTATGCCAACTGCATAGTGAACTAATATTATTATGGGGTTTTGAACTCTTCATTTAAAGGAGGAACGGTGACTTCCTTAGTTCTCCAGATGTTTTTGGACTTCCAGAATGTCCAGTTGGTATGTCTAATGGTAAGGAATTACAGGACCTTTATTGGAAAGCTAGAAATTCCCCATCTATGATTTAAAGATCTCTCCAAAAGAAAACATTCACAGTGCAAAGCATCTGTCAATTTAAAAACAAAATGTGTACAGTCAAGTAAGATGAACCTTTTATTCTTTTCATGTTGTCTTTAGCTAGCAATGTGGAAGTTCTTATGTCTGGAAATGTAAGGTGTTACAATATCATATTTGAGATGATGAAAACGTTTCCCAAGAGTGAGCCAATTCAGGAAGTAAGCTGCTGCTTGCTACACAAACTTACACTGGGTAAGTCCTGAAACAAGATTTTTCTGTCCTTTTTTATTTAGATTATTATGCTACTTACGGAGAGAAATAATAGTGGGGAAAAGATGTGTGGCTTCTGGACCTCCTCCTTTTAAGAGATTTTGATGCTTGCTGACAATCATCTCTTGAATCTTCAAGAAGTGTTGGGGAGTGCTTGGTTAGAAAAGCTGCAGTTGGAAAAATATACCCTTGAATCCCGAGTGAACTCACTGAAGCCCCCTGTGTACATTCAAGATGTTCATCAACTTGTCTGAGTAGTTCTTGGATATATTTAATTAACAATTTTCTCATCCTGCTTGTATGAGAATTCATCTAAAAGAGACCTATTCACAATTGCCTATGTAATTTAGTTTCTATGCTTTTTTATTTCATAAAGAAAAAGTTGCCTGACGTATCACATGTTTGTATGTCTTGGGAGATACAAAGATAATGTTGGCTTCAGTGGTCTGAATTCAACATTCTGAGGCTGCAGTCCTATACAAACTTATCTAAGAGCAAACCGCATTGAAGGTAGTGAAACTTGTTTCTGAGTAAATATGAATATGCTTTCACTTTATCTTTCATATAAAGGAAGGAGAAAGTTGAAAATGGAATTATAAATACAAACCAAAAAACTGCTTTTACAGAAGGATCAGAATGAAATGGTAGCTTTGAAAGAGCTTATATTTCTTGGTCTTCCTTAAGCACCAGTATTTTCCTGCAGTTGCCACTCTCTGTCAGTCCAGTTCATGTACCCAAATGCACATGTTCGAACAACTCACAGAAAAGAATTTGTTTACCATTGAGTAAAAAAAAAATAAAAAATCTTGGCATAGGCCTTCTTTACAGTTTTCTCACTTCAGACCACAGCCAAGCGCTGTGTACAGAATGCATGCATTTTGTGTTTGTACATAGATTCAATTATCTATTAAAATTTCCTTTCACTTCCAGAAAACTATTTCAATATCCTGGTATTGAATGATGTGCATGAAGTCATTGTGAAGGCTGTTGAAACATATCCTGAAAATGCAAAGCTACAGGCTGCTGGCCTCAGTTGCTTGGCTCTTCTCAGTAAGTAATAATAAACATTAAAATAAATTAGGTTTCTCAACAGTCTGTGTAGCTTGACCGCAGAACTTTGTGGGCAGCAGCATACTGCAGCCTTGCTCAAAGAGAAAAATTCTGAATGTTCTCCAAACCATTTCCCAGTGCCCTTACAGTTACTATTATGACTATGTCTTATATTTGTTGTCTAGTCTCTTGAATGTTTTATGTATTCCTTCAGGATAACATGCCCTGTATTGCTATGGGGCAGTTGCTGGAAACAATGTCCTCTTTGTGAATCATTCATATTCCTGTCCACAGCTGACTGGTATACCTGACCTTTTTCTTCCCAGAATATCTTAATGTTCATAGGTGAATGCAACTTTCAGGCTAACAGACCACATTTGTGTAGTGAGTGCTACATGTTGCTACAGGAACAGGGATTTACCATGGAGAGGTTATTTGTGCTGTACCTGTGGCAACCCATAACTAATATCCTCATTCTTTGATTCTGTTTCCAGACTTGTAGCAAGACTTTTGTCTCTGCATCAATGTGGTTACCAAAATTTTAATTGTAGTCTGTGAATTCTTACCCAGTTCCTGTCAGCTGCTCATCTACTTTCCCTCTTCCCTTTCTTTAACCTCCCTAGCCTCCTAAACTGTGGGGCCTCTATAAATACTATATGACCCTTTTCTTAAAGTTACCACTAACTGATCCTATGCATCTCTTTAAGAAACTCCTCTAGCTCTGTAGCACAGGAGGTATTTTATTTTTAAGTTGCTCAAGAATATGTTATGTTCTGTGCAGATATGAACATTGTTTCTTAGAATCCCATGCTATTTTCCCTTCCTGCAGGCGTTAACGAAATTCATTTTGCCCCTCTTCCACTCTCCTAAAACTTCATAATCTAGGCAGAGCTGTAGTGAGATCTGACTGGATAGAGTTATAGGGAAAATGCAAGGCTGTGAATAGGAAAGAGGAAATCTAGTGGTCTTTCTCCAGTTATTTGAAGCTATGGGGTTATAGTATAAAATAAATTCACAGATTTTCTTCTGGACAGCCAGTTAACTGTCTTGAATAGCATCTTGTTATTTCGGAGACATTGTTTTCATTTCAGCAGCAAAACCTCTGATTGGAAAATACTCCTATACTACATAGTCTCAGTGGGCGTGAGTAGAGCTTTGTTGTTATTTCACTGGACTGTAACTCCCAGAATCTCCCAGGCACCGCTAGCAGTTATGGCAGTAATGACAAATGGGTGCCGGAAACAGAAGTTAAATCTTTTGTAAATCATTAGTACCTTATTTTATTACTTTTGCTAATCTCTGCTAGAGTGGATATTCATGTTTTCAGAATACGTACAAATTATAACTCTTCCCTGCAGCAGAAACAATATTTTTAAACAGAGATTTGGAAGAAAAAAAGGAGGAAGAGGAAGAAGAAAAAATATGTTGGTTTGAAGCTTGTTATAAAGCATTAAAACTGCACCGGAAAAATACAGATGTGCAGGTAAGAAGTGAGCAAAGCATGAGAAGGGAGTCTCGGGGCAGAGGTAGATTTGTGGCTGACATGTTTTGTTTAAATTTTAACCATAAGAAACAACCATATTTCTGAGAAAAAGCCTTTTCCTAAGCATTTATTTACTTCTAAGCCTTCCAATCATGCTTTACAATCCTCAGCATGTCTTGTTCTCACAAAAGACCTGCTGGGTACATATTTTACTCTTATGCTTATTTTACTGATAGGAAGCTAAAATTCAGAGAGTTGTTTCTTTAAGGACACAACTGTCATAGCTGGATGCAATGCTGAGACAGGACAAATAATCTGGAAGGACTAAGTGGGGAAAGACTTGGATTTGCTCTAAAAAACATGGATTCAAATTCCCCTTCTGCCTTAGTTTACTATAATCTACTCTACAGGGTTAAGGGATAGTTTCCGAATTAGAAATATTCCAGTATTTAAACATTTTTAGTACTATATGTAACAGCCTTTGAGTTGAATTAACAAGGCCCAAAGGCCTTAGGTTTTCATTGGCTTCATACTGTAGCTTATAACTGTATGCTGTTATACGGGACCTGATATGTTGATGAGACAGAGCCCAGAACTCTTACATACTATCATCTGGAAATTCCATGAACTAAGCTCTTATCTCTTAAAGAAAGAGCTAGTTGCAAATGTAACAGCTAAGTCTTACAGGAGCCACAGAAATGTGTGTTAGTTCACACCATCATTTTCAATCTGATTTTCCATGCTTCAAGGAATTCCTAGTCAACCAATGAGTATTTATGAAATAAAATATGCCATGGGATAATAAACTTGCTTTTTCAGAACTGAAGACTAAAAAATGGTAATTTGCCATACTGAAATAATTTTTAATGTTAAAAAACTCAAAGCAAGCAAAGAATGAAATGACAGAAAATTATGAATCTGAACATCAGTTATTATTAGACGGGAAGAATAAATTCTACTTTTTTAAGTTGTTATGATATGTTTCCAGTATAATAAAAAAAGTACTCCCATGTTAAATAAAAATGGTCTTTGGCTGGTTTTGTTTTATTCTAATATGTGATACTGTTTTTTTAAATTATAGTCATAAACCTCCCTTTGGTTTGTGAGATTTGGAAATCACCTAAACTCTCTCCTATCACTCTGTATACAGAGCAATTAAATATTCTATACTAGGAAAGTGCAAAGTTATATCGTTGAATATCAAAGTCAGGGTTGTCCATGCCATTGCATTTCCCATTTCTGTGTATGGTTGTGAAAGCTGGAAAATGAAGAAAACTGATAGGAAGAGAATCACCTCATTGGAGGAGAGTTCTGCAGATACTGTAGCCTCCCAAAAGGACAAATAAATGGGTCCTACAGCAAATCAAGCCTGAGCTCTCCCTAGAAGCCAAGAAGACTAAACTGAGGGCCTTATTACACTACACTGTTATAGTGTTATTATTCCCTTTAACTGTCATGGCAATATCACATGAAATTATGGAATTTGTACTTTAGGAAGAGGCATTTAGAATTCTGAGCCAGAGAGCTCCAGAGCCTCACCAAACTACCAACCCCAGAATTCGACAGGTTGCCACCAGGGCAATTAAAGTCAATAATAGCTCTATAACAGTGTAGTGTGATAGGGACCAGAGACTGTTGTACATTGGACATATCATGAGAAAACATGACTCACTGGAAAAGACAATGTTTGACAAAGTAGAAGGCAGTAGGAAAAGGAGAGTACCGCATTACGAGTGGATTGACTCCATCAAAAAAGCCGTGGCCCTGACTTTGCTAGCTGTGAGCTGATCATAGGTGACCTCGAGGTCTCTTATTCATATGGTTGCCATAAGTTGATGGCTACTTCATGACAGGTTAAAAACAACCAGGATTGATATAAGCTTATTTCCAGGCAGAAGCAATTAGGTTATGTTTCCAATAAAAGACTGCTACCCAGAATGAGACATGGCAAATTCTTTAAAACTAAAATGTTGATATACCTGTTATGAGTTTTGATGCTTGCACCATTGCCATGAATTATAGTATTAATTATCTTTGGTATAATTTTAAAATGTTTACCTTATATACCTTATGTATTTACCAAATAGTTTCTTCACTCATTTCATTTAGGAGGCTGCATGTTGGGCTTTGAACAATCTGCTTATGTACCAACAAAATCTTCATGAGAAGATTGGTGATGAAGAGAAAAAGTCAGTAGGTTTAATTGAATGTTTGAAATTCACAGCTCAAGATACACATTTATATTGTTTTAGTTTTTAGATCATTAGTCTTAACTATCATCAGAGTTAAAACTGGGAGAAGGAGATTGCTTTAAGATGGATGACACTGGTACTGTTGCTTCATATATTTACGTACAGTCATCCCTCCACATTTGCTAGGGTTAGGGTCACAGGACCCCCATGAAAGTGAAAAAACCATGAATAACTCTAAGGCCTCCCAAACTGTATTTAACACACCAAAACACACCGTGGATTCATTCAAGGCACCAGGGTTCCTTCACAAGGCAGAAGCGGGTGTCTGGTGGGGCTTACTGCCACCTCCACTGCTGCCCCCACCATTTTTAATAGGGACTTGCAAGCCTCGTTCACAGTTTCTCAGTCTCATGAGTCCCTATTAAAAATGGCATAGGGAGGCAGCGTAAGTGACAGCAAATAATCTGAATAATCCAATCTGCAAAAGCGAAACCCACAAGTGTAGAGGTTCAAAACAGTGCTTATGCTCATATTGGTGTGAAAAGTTTACACCTTCTGGATTCTTTAGTTTTCATAGCAGGACATGTTTGTTCATCATCAAAGCTTCAACTAGGGTCACACCTGGTAAGATTGTAGACAGGATAAATGACAATGAGAAGTAAAACATATGCTTATGTTGCCTTCTTTGTTGCTAACCCCTAGAAGAGAGTTATGTTGTTATTTTCTTCATGGTGACATTTTCCTTATTATCATAGCTTGTGGTTCTTTTCCTGCTTGTTTTAGGTTTCCAGCACATAGGGAAATGATGTTGGCCATGTTGATGCATTCCTCTTCGAAGGAAGTGTTTCAGGCAGCTGCAAATGCCTTGGCAACTCTACTGGAGCAAAATGGTAAGGGAACTAAAGCCTAAAGGTGGAGAAGGAGGGGAGCCTCTACAGTAGGTTTGGCCTGGACCTAAACCAATTTTAATGACAATAGAAAGTTTAACTAAAAGACAAGTGGGTAGAATTAAGGGACTGAAAAAATTTACATTTTGAATAAAAATATGGTGAGTCAGATCTGGAGCAAGTTTATTTACACTTATGTGTCATTGACTCTGATCAAGTTTAAACATGTGACTTAAATTAAGGCCTACTGATTTAAATGGGAACCAAATCCAACTAACTTAAGTTACTCTCCTACCATCCTTCCCTGGGGTGGCTCACAGGAACTTCTTCCTAAGTAGACATTTGAATCAACACATTTTATCTTGATTGATATACATCTATATTCCATTTGGGGGGAAAAAAATAGAAAGTTAAAATTTTAGAAGTTAAATTCTTGCACCTAACATATGTTGTTTACTTTTTTCATATTGTAGTAAATATTAGAAAAATTCTGTTGTCAAAAGGAATACACATGAATGTCCTGGACATGATGAAGAGACACTCAGACTCTGCTGAAGTTGCAGAAAGTGCTTGCAAATTGCTGAATCATGCTTTTGAAGGAAGGTAATCTACATTGGAGAGCCAACACGGTATAGTGTGGAACTTTCCAAACTGTGTTGCGACATGTTACTGTGTCAACTGCAGAGCGTAGGTGTGTTGTGCGAATGGAGCAGGTGGAGGGGCTGCCTCTCCCACTGCTGAGGTGGGCCAGGCCTGAGTGGAGAGGCTGTCTCTTCCGTTGTCACGGCCCCAGGCCGAGGAAGACCCCAGTGAGGGCAGCAGTGGACCAGGCCCAGGTGGAGAGGCTGCCTCTCCTGCTGCCGTCCTGGCCTGAGGAAGACCCCAGCGAGTGTGGTGGCAGTGGCAGGCCAGGCTTGGGTGGGGAGGCTGCCTCCACCTACTGAACTACCATATTTGCTGGCATATAAGATGCACTTTTTTCCCTGAAAAATAACTTTTAAAAAATAGGGTGTGTCTTATATGCTGGCGGGTCTTACTGGCTGGTAAAAACCAACCCTTTTCCTAAGCATTTTGCCACCACGCAAGTTCTCAGCACAGAGGCAAAATGCACTAAAAGTGAAGAGAAGCTCCCGAGGGGGAAAGGAATCCTTGCCACTTCCTCCACGCCCACTTTACTTTCTGTTTTGAAAGGGAAGAGAAAAAAGGTAGCTCCAGAGGGGGCAAAAGAAAGTTCGTGCAGCTTTCTTCGTGCTGCTCCAGAGCACCTTCCTTTCCCTTCCCCTGCAAACTAGAGGAGAAAAGGAGGGGGAAGAAAGATCCTAGGAACTTTCTTTTCCAGCCTCTGGAGCTCCCTTCTCTTCTTTCCTCTGAAAAAGGAGGGGAAGGGAGACAGGAGAAGTTATGCTATTTTTATAAAGCTATTTTTCCCCCCAGAAAAAAATATTTTAAAATGGGGTGAGTCTTACATGCTGGTGCATCTTATATACCGGCAAATATAGTACTTACTGAATTGCTGTGTTGCAAAATGATGCATGTCTAAAAAGTGTGACACCAACATGAAAAGTTGGGAAACCTCTGGTGTTGTGGTTTGAATCTTGAACTAGACTAATAGATCAGGACTCGAATTCACACTCAGCCATTGAAACCTGCTGGTTGACCTTGAGCAAGTCACACTCTCTCGACCTAAGAGGAGAGCAATGGCAAACCTCCTCTGAATAAATCTCAAAAAGAAAACCCTGTTATAAGGTCACCATAAGTCAGCGCCAACTTGAAAGGATGTAACAACAACAAATCTACATCTAGTATTTTGGTCAACTGTTTCTAGAATCAGTATTACAGTTCTGCATATGGACTGGTGTCCAAGGATTAGCAAAGTTTGGAAAATGTTTTAAACAGTATTTAGTTCTTCTTTGTGGTCTCTGTGCCTCACATAAATTGGTTTTGTATCTGCACGGATACCTAATTCAGAACTTTCTAGTGCTAAGTAGCTTGGCTGGATCCCCGCCTCCTCTGTAACCATTGTACATGCTTGTTGTCAGAAGTTGGAAATGATTTGATTGCACACAACAACAACAACAACAACATTGCACATATGAAAAGACAGGACTCACTAGAAAGGACAATTATGCTTGGTAAGGTAAAAGGCAGTAGGAAAAAGGAAGATCCCATTACAGGTGGATAGACTCAATCGAGGAAGCCATGGCCCTGAGCCTGCAAGACCTTAGCAGGCCTGTTGATGATGGGATGACATGGCGCTTTCTTCTTCATATGATTGCCATAAGCTGAAGTTGACTTGATACCCATTAACAACAAAAATAATCATTTTGTTGCAGGGGATCTTTTGGCTTTGATTATTGAAAAATGGAGAATAATAATAAGTTACCAGTTCCCCTTCATTCCATTGCAGTGGATCTTTTGCATGGCACTATTCTCCAGAGTGTTGCAAATTATTGTGAGCTGTAGCACAGGAATGGTTCTCCATGCAGGAACAGCCTTGTATGAAATGATTAGAAAGTGGTTTCTACGTGGCAGAATCAACTAACCAGTGTGCTCTTCATATGTTTGTTGTTGTGTGCCTTCAGGTCATTTCCAACTTATAATGACCCTAGGGCAAACCTATCACCTGGTTTTCTTGGCAAGATTTGTTCAGAGGGGAGCTGCCTTTGCTTCCCTCTGAGGCTGAGAATGTGTCACTTGCGCAGGGTTATCCAGTGATTTTCCATGGCTAAGTGGAGATTTGAACCCTGGTCTCCAAAGTTGTAGTCCAACACAACCGCTGTACCATACTAACTCTCTTCTACATGTTACATGGTCTAAATACAGTGTGACAGTGTGTGGGATTTAGAGGCCACTGTCCAAGTGGGCTAATCCTACTAATGGAATGGCAGTGGAATTGAGAAGCAGGTAATCCCTTTCCCCCATTCATCCTAACTTTATGCACCCCAAGACATGTTACTGGATGTCAGAGCTGGTTTTTGTTGGTGTCATGGACCACAGGAGGCAGGAGAAGGTAGGAGAGTTCTTTCTGGTATCATGAGATTGCATGTTGGCCAGTACCCTGCTTCTGGTCTGTCTAAGTAATGCCCAGTAGAATATATGGCTTTTAAAAACTGAAGAGCATGCTCTCATCATGCATAACAATATGCTTTCAGTAGCACCTAAAATTTCAAAACTCCTTGCTGTTGTGTTCAGAAACACAGACCTGTGGTTGCATGACTAGTTGTACAGTTCCCTTCCATCTTGGCCAGAAAAACTACTTTCAAACAGTGATTGCTGTATGTATAAAGACTTGAAAATTGTATTTTCACAATTTAAAAAAAATGTTATACATATTAGCTTGTTAAGAAATATACAGTAGTTTTAATGAAGCAAGATTCCTGCCTGTTTAACAATCAAACATGTGAGAACATGGCCTCCATTGTTTTTAAATGATTGATATTTCAGTATCCCCCCTTTGGATGTAATGACAGTAGCTGCATCCAGAGTTGTGAAAGCTATGAGGACACATAAAATATTGGCATCTGTACAGCTAGAGGCACTTCGAGTTATTTTACATTTTATGACTCCAGGTAAGAAAACTCATGAAGAATATTAGCATATATCAAGCTGCAGAGAGGGATCAGGACTAAGAGCCCTAGAGGCATGCATTCTTTGAAATGTCTTAATAATGCAATTTAAAGAAGAGAGGGAAGGTGATCACAGGTTAATGAGTCCTGCAGCCTAGTTTTTTTTTTGTATAGTTTCTCATTAACTAAAGTGAACTGAATGAATATCTGATCATTGTCTGCTAGGAATGTGAATAATATTGATTCCTTAATGGGAATAGATGTCTTGATCCCCTCATTAAAGAAAAAATGGAACTGCTGTGAGCATTTTCAGAGTTCAGGAAAAATGCAAGGAGATTTTTGAGATGTTTCATGAAGGGTTTTTTGCCCTTTTAAAATATTCATTCATTCGTTCATTCGTTCATTCGTTCAAATGTGGATTTAGATGCTAGATCTGCCAAACATAAAACTCTTCTTCTCTCTCATCATCCCTGGTGTTTTTATCATAGAAAGAGATTGGGTAGGAATGTATCAGTTTTTGGAGACAGACAGTGCCAGTGTCTCTGTGTTCTGTGAAACAGTTTCATGAGAGTTCAGATATCATTTTGCCTCAATATAGGATCTTCTGAACAGATGTGAAACAGTCCATTTCAGTCATGGAGTACTACACATACCTAATGTGTAGTAAGTTGTCACATTGAGTGATAGCAAGAACAAATAAACAAGCCCAGACCACTACAGATTAATCTGTGAATACAAATTTATCAATAATATGTGTCATATCTACTTTAGCTTAAAATGCAAAGATTTGCTCTAAAAAATGAACACACCCCAGGAAACACCATAATTACTAAACTATACATTCAGCAGCTGTGCAACTGTCCTTCTAGATTATTGGTTGCCACAGATAACATGATCAGAGCATTAGATGGTATCTGATCTTATGTATATTTATTCTGAAATAAGCCCTGGTTTGTTTATTGGGATGAAGAACACAGTGGGATATTTATGCATAAACATGTTTATAATCAGGATGTTTGGGTTTTTTATTCCAAACACATAAATTGCCATTGTCTTGGGTACAAATATGCAGTTTGCCCAGCATGAAAACAACTTAAACAGAAATCACCAGTGGAAATTATCCCCAGCAATAACTTAGGCCATTTGCGCACTAGACTGTTACAGTTCTATTATTCCGCTTTCAACATCCTATGGAATCCTGGGGTTTGCAGGTTAGTAATTGCAAACCCCAGGATTCCATAGGATGTTGAAAGCGGAATAATAGAACTGTAACAGTCTAGTGCACAAATGGCCTAAGTTTTTGCTGGGGATAAATTTCCACTGGTGATTTCTGTTTAAGTTGTTTTCATGCTGGACAAACTTTCTAGTGCATATAACAGTCTAGTGCAGAAATGGCCTTACCTAGCCTGCATTTTTAGTATGGCATTCTATCTCACAACTGAATCATGGCAGTGCTCTAAATGCCTTATTTTGACATCCTGATTTAAATGTAGTCTGCATTCTTTATAACTTATTATAGCCAGTAATGCAGTTTACTTTTTTCTGTATTTAATGTAGTGATTAGTAAAAATAGATCCTTATGTTATAATTATCTTTGTGATAACTTTTTCCCTAGCTGTAAACTGAGTTTATTATAGTAATCATCTTTAACGTTTCCTAGCTAAAGATCTGTTTCTGTTTAAATAAAAAAATGTGTGAGGTGTAGAATGTATAAAAATGAAGGGGAATAACCTAATTTTGTGTACACTGAGAATGAAATCCCACTGAGATAGTGGTAGCTTCCATCAAAATTAGCATGTTTAGGATTTATCGCCCATGGTGTGCAGGTATGTATGTGAGAGAGAGAAATGTTTCACCTAATTTTAAGATTCCTTTACTTGTGCATCGTGGATCCAGTTTGGGGTGTTCTGTTCATCCTTACTTGCAAGGTAAAAATATAAAGTTTTGTTGCATTCTGCATGTAAAAGGCATTGTCAGATTTTGCTCTCTCACGTCACATGAAGAGAACTAACATGTAAATGCCAAGGGAACATATCTGAGTTTTGAGTTTGTGGACATAAATGACTTTGACTAATTTTAATTGCAGTTTTTCTTCCTATAAGGAGAATGTTTATTTCTCTCCATATCCTACAGGAGCAGTGAAAAAAACAAAAAATGGTTCTTTGGGAGATGTTGATTTGGCGCTGACATTAAAAGTGATTAAAAACCAGTGTTTGTTGGAAGGGACTCATTCATTGGTGCTTGATGCTCTCAACACGGTATTGTTCAATTTTTTTTCCTCATGACAGATTTTCCTTTGTGCCAGAGTTTGGGTGTGGCTATTCTTACTTATGTGTTTATATATTTTTGTGTAAAGTGTTTTAGGGTGCGTAACACTGGATAGCTTGTTTATTGAAACTGGTTCACACAGTTCATTTTTCCTAATGTACAAGCAATCCACATCAGCACTTGAACTCAACTGACAAGGAGAAATATCTGTGTGAACTGGGCTATACATAGATACAGCTAGAGCAAAACTCATGATTTTTGTATTTGGAACAAATGCTGGTGTGTCCCAGAAGTTGTTCAGCATCTGGCCTGGTTTGTGTGTGTTTCTTTATTTATAACATGCATATGGCTGGAAGTTATTACTAACAAGGTTAGTACTGTACATTTAAAAGCCAAAACACAAGAAGAACATACTCCTCTGGAAGGCAGTAGCTTCATTAATAGTTACAACTTATGTGAAGAAAAAGTTTATGTTCTCGAAAGAGTAAATTTGTTTTGGATCTGTATGTACTGAAATGTGGACATATTCAACTATGTAATTAAAAAATAGTTGTAAAAATTATTGAAATTGTGTATCATTTGAAGCTCATAGTGATTATCAATCAGTTCAAGGTCTCCTTGTTATGATCCCCAACTTTGTCTCAGTTTGTTTGTTTTAATACATTTCTGTTCTGTCAAGACTGTAGTCTGCTTAAAGCAGTTAAACTGTGAGATAACACTTCTGTATCAGTTTAGCTTTCATAGAATCATAATGTTCACAGAACCAATTTAATAATGAACCAGTGAGAAAATCTATATATATAACAAGAAGAAGAATTTTGAATGAAAAACTAGAAAAAAGAGGTTTTTAAAATGTGTTAAGAAACAACTGATAAGGTCTTATATCTGATAGAAGAGAAAGTGTTACTGTTGAGAAGGATCTGTTACTAGTCCCTGCCAACCTTTCCTGTCTCAATGAAGACCTAGTACAAAGGACTTCCATGATGATCGTAACACATGGCCACGTTCATAAGGGCACAGGCATTAGTTCAAATAACCCAGAACCCAATTTTAAGATTTAAAGGTCAAAAACAGTATTGTATCTGGAATCACACTGGTAACCGCTGCAGCTGATAGAGAATTGATGAAGTATGATCCAACTGTCTAGCCTCAAAAAAGACCCAAGTAGGTCAGTTCACCGGCTGCAGTTTCCTAGTTGTTAGATGTAGTGTACTGTCCTGTAGTTCAGTCTGGAGGTAACAAGCGTATGCATAACTGAGAGTAGGCATGCTTTCTCCAGGTGATGCTGCAGGTGACATACCAACCAAAGGAACCCCTGATTATCTGTGTTTGCACATACAGCATAAAATCCAGAATTCCTTATTAATCTAGAAGTATCCTCAAACATCTTTCAGAAGGGGTGCAGCCCTATCCAATACTAGTGGCATATTGCGTCACTGACAGCATTTCTTGTCCAGTCTAGATTAAAGTTAACTATGTTCCCTCTATCCATTCTCACCTCTGAGCATCTATTCAGGAGTTCTGCAGCCTCCCTGGTTTAGTTTGTCCAAAGTCAGAGCTATGAGTCATCCCCACTGCAGTCCAAAGCCCCAGATGACTTCTGTCCAGTACTTTCCTGTAAGCGTTAAGTATGAGAGAGAAGAAAATAGAACCATATAGTACCCAATGGATCAAAAGCTGTAAGGCAGAGCCACAATGTAATGATACATACCTTTCATGCCAATGGAAGCAACTTATCATCAACAGACCCCCAACTCCCTCTAGGAGTAATGTAATTATAACAGTTAAGCAGGTCTGTAACATCTAACAGTTTTCCACTTCGGATAAATGCTAGTTTTAGTTCCCAGAACTAGATTTTACCAATACTTAGCAACCTGCTTTGGAATTTAAGGCCCTTAAGCCCAGCAGTTTAGAGTTTATAAACTGTAGTCCATGTTTTGAAGAATTCATCCTGAACAGTAGATGTTTTGAAATGTAATAAATGAATTGGGTTTTTTGTTTTGTTCTGTTCAAGTTTGCCCGTTACTTAAGTTCTGCAATGTTTTCTAACGTTTGCCAAAATGAATAAAAATAACCTTACACTTTATTTCTGTTATGTAGTGTGCCCATGTTTATTTTCTCTTCATTTATAGTTCATTGGAAATCCTGGAATTCAGAAATGTGGATTTCAGATACTTTCATCTGTAGTGGAATGTTCAGGGGCATTAGAAATGTTGTCACAGCAAGGGATGACAGACACTGTCCTTCATACTCTGCAGATGTATCCTGATGATCAAGGTACAAAGTAATTTATATAGATAGGACTATCAAAACTGTAAAGCTTAAAAAGAGCTTATGTGTCATTAAACTGTCCAAGCACAGGGTGCCTGGGAACTAAATAATTTCAGATAGAATACTTGTTCATCATTGTATAAAGGAACTTGAAAGGAAATGAAAGCCTCCAATAATGAAACAAATAGAACAAAGTTTTCCAAAACACAGTTCTAGAAGCATGTCTTGTAGCCTGAAGATACATTCCATTCTGGTAGAATAAAGGGTTCACACACAGTGCTCAGCCAAGATTTACCATTACAAGCCCAAGATAGAATGGGAAAGAAAATCTTGGGCTCATATTCCCACCCACTCCCTACATGCCTGAAGAAAGGATTTTGTTAGTATTTAGTTTTGCTTTAAAAGAAATCCTGGCTTGATATTTGCTTTGGACCAGAAATTGTGATATGAAATAATTGTTAGTTAAATAGACCAGTGTAGAGACCATGGTTTAAAGTTGGCTTGTTTAGCATCTAACCAGAGTTGGGTTTTTTAAGGACATGATCTCTGGTCCAGAAGACATCACAAATCAGAGTTCTTCAAAATAGCAGTTAAAATGTCCTCTCAGTCATAGAAAAGCTATAGGTTGTGGTGGGGCATAGTGTACAACCCGAGACTTTGCTTGAGCTTGTGCGTATAGGATTAAAGCTAAAAAACAGTGGTTTGGGATTATATATGAAACAATGCAGAGAGCATAAAATAGTAGAATTTTGTGTATATACTTTTGCAAAGAAGGAAAGAAAGGAAATCATTAATATTGTTATTAACATGAATGCTTTCACATAACTGTATTAAAAAGGTTACTTTAACTGCATACTGTTAATAGAATAGCATACTGTTGTCCTCTGTAGTGGTGTTTCTTTTCAAATATAAAATCACTCTGGAGTGATATTTTGTAATGATTGTCTTTAAAATTTAAAGATTTTATTGTTAAGTTTTGATTGATTCTTTTTGTGAGCTACCTTGAGTATTACTCCAGGAGAAAAGTGGCATATAAATGAAGTAAATAAAATTTAAAAAATGATAAAACACACAAAACCTGTTAGAGAGGTGGTGTTAGGAGCAAATAGGCAATGTTGTGGTCTATTTGCAAAGACTATGTTGGAGCAAAGACCATGTTGTATTTTAAAACACTTCTCTGTTAATATTCCTGACTTGTTCCTCCCACTCTGTTTTTTGTCTCCTTTTTCTTTCTAGAAATACAGTGTTTAGGTTTAAGTCTTCTGGAATCCTTGATTACAAAAAAGACCTTGTGTATTGCAACTATACATGTACTGGCTACAGTCTTGGTTTCTACTTTACGACGCTTTAAGGATGTTGTTGAAATACAGACGCATGTACGTGATGTGTATAAAAATGCAACACTTTTTTGCTTGAGTGAGGGGGCTTCTTCTGAGGACTACAGTCTTCTATTAGTCACAGGTTCCATGTTTATGTTTGTTTCAAAAAGTCCATTAACTTTTTTAAAAAATTGAGAAATGCATTTGGCTATATTCATATGATATTGAGAAAATAATTTTCCTTGTACCACTTCTGTTTGATACTTCAGCCCTGTTGTTAAGCATAGCTCACCACAAATTCCTTTAACACGGGAGAAGATGAACTTCTTCACTTTCTTCACATCTGAAAAGTTTTTGTCTGGCCAAAAAGTTTCCATGTGAGCAAAATGCTTGGAAAATCAAAGATCTTGTTTATGCAGAAAGTCTCCATGCGAACATGCACCTTTCCACTTCAAGTTGCCTTGCTTTGCACATGGAAGAAGCAGGGCTGGGAACTCCACTTCTTTTACATTCAAGAAAATATGCTGAGTAATCTGAACAGGGCTTTTATTGTGTAGAACAACTAAAGCAGCTGAGTTTCCTGTATTACCTACCACATGAAATGTGAATCATAGCACCTTGGAAATGCAATCTTGGAAATGTTACTTTTCCACAAGAAGGTGTGCCATTTCCAATTTTCAGCTCTTTAATGCAGGGAAACATGTTGTCAATTACTCTCTTGGGTAACTTCTGCACTAAAAAATGGTGGATGTTAACAGCATAAAAGCTTGAACATGCATCCCTGGTCAATGTGATGACAGTGTAGAAATTCAGGCAATTCAGAAATAAGTTCAAAGTTACAGTACTGGTACACTCAAACCATATTTGTTTGGAAGTAAATTCCACAGATTTTATTGAGACTTCCTTCCATGTCAAAGTAAATAGGATTGCAGCCTTACCTGTATGGTCAGGGCAGCTCATTCTGACATCCAGAATACCAGCAATAAGGCTCATGTTTACAGCATGAAATGATGACTTGCATATGTAAAAAGAGCACTAAAATATTACAAGGAGAAATGTACTGCTCCTTTACATCATTCGAACTGCAGCATTTTTCAGTAGAGTCAGTTCAAACATCCAGCTACAATAATCCAGCATAGGGAATTTAAAATCTATGTATGTGTGTGTGCCAAGGTTTGGTAACTGGCAGCAAAATGGGTCAGTTATCTACCACTGAAAAACCAAATATCTCTGAAGTGACATGTGTAATATGAAAGTTCTGGATTTTGTGTTCATTGTGTTCGTTGCGTCCTATTCGCTTAAGGATGCATAGAATGATAGAATCATAGAGTTGGAAGAGACCCCAGGGGCCATCAAGTCCAACTCCCTGCTATGCAGGAACACCCATCAAAGCATTCCCAACAGATGGCCATCCAGCCTCTGATTAAAAACCTCCAAAGAAGGAGACTCTACCACACTCCGAGGCAGCATATTCCACTACCGGACAGCTTTGACCGTCAGGAAGTTCTTCCTGAGGTTCAAGTGGAATCTCCTTTCCTGCAGCTTGAATCCATTGCTTTTTGTCCTAGTCTCTGGAGCAGTGGAAAACAAGCCCGCTCCTCGATGTGACATCCCTTCAAACATTTAAACATGGCTATCATGTCCCCTCTTAACCTTCTCTACTGCAGACTAAACATACCCAGCTCCCTAAGCCGTTCCTCATAGAGCATGGCTTCCAGACCCTTCACCATTTTGGTCACTCTCCTCTGGACATGTTGCAGCTTGTCGATAACCTTCTTGAATTGAGGTGCCCATAATTGGAGACAGTATTCCAAATGAGGCCTAACCAATGCAGAATAGAGTGTTACCATTACCTCCCTCAGTCTAGACACCATACTCCTATTGATGCAACCAACAATAACATTGGCTTTCTTGGCTACCGGGTCACACTGCTGACTCATGTTCAGCTTGTGATCTACCAAGACTGCTAGCTCCCTTTCGCATGTACTGCTATCCAGCGACGCGCCTCCCATCCTATGTTTGTGCATTCCATTTTTTCTTCCTAAGTGTAAGACTTTACATTTCTCTCTGTTGAAATTCATTTTGTTAGCTTTGGCCCAGCTCTCCAATCTGTCAAGGTCATTTTGAAATTTGATCTTGTCCTCTGGGGTATTAGCAACCCCTCCCAATTTGGTGTCATCTGCAAATTTGATCAGCATGCCCTCTACTCCTTCATCTAAGTCATTGATGAAGATGTTGAATAGCACTGGGCCCAGGACAAAACCCTGTGGCACCCCACTAGTCACTTCTCTCCAGGGTGAAAAGCAGCCATTGGTGAGCACCCTTTGGGTTTAGTTGGTCAACCAATTACCAATCCACCTAACAGCAGCCCTGTCCAGCCCGCATTTTACTAGCTTCTTTGCAAGAATGTCATGGGGAACTTTGTCAAAGGCCTTACTGAGGTCAAGATATGCCACATCTACAGCATTCCCTTCATCTATCAAGCTTGTAAACCTATCATAAAAAGAGATAAAGATTAGTATGGCATGACTTATTTCTGAGAAATCCATGTTGACTTTTAGTGATTATGGCATTGCTTTCTAAGTAATTACAAACTGACTGTTTAGTAATCTGCTCTAGGATCTTTCCTGGTATTGATGTCAGGCTGATCGGGCAATAATTATTTGGGTCTTCTTTTTTCCCCTTCTTGAAGATGGGGATGACATTTTTCTTCCTCCAGTCTGCTGGGACTTCTGTTCCCCAAGGGTTCTGAAAGATTATTGCAAGTGGTTCAGAAATGACTTCTGCCAGTTCTTTAAATATCCTAGGATGTAATTCATCTGGCCCTGGAGACTTGAATTCATCTAGTTAGTCAAATATTACTGTACTACTTCTCTACTTATTCTGTGCTGCATTCCCCCCCCTTCCTCACCTACTCCCCATCCCCCAGGTTGAGTACTTCTATCCTTTTGGGAGAAAACTGAGACAAAGAAGGTGTTGAGTAGTTCTGCCTTCTCTGTTCCCTCCGTTATTAATTGGCCATCTTCTCCACGCAGCAACCCTATCATTTCCTTGTTTTTCCTTTTGCTATGGACATATCTAAAAAAGCCCTTTTTATTGTTTTTAATGTCTCTGGTAAGCCTGAGTTCATTCTGCACTTTAGCTTTTCTGACCTTCTCCCTACATATCCTGGCTGTTTGCTTGAATTCCTCTTTGGTGGTTTCACCATTTTTCCATTTCCTGTACATGTTTCTCTTAACACTTAGCTCAGCTGCCATCACTTCTTGCTGTTGTTGTTAATGCACATTTTTAACTAGCTCTGAAACTTGAGCAAATCTGTAAAAAAATCTTCTCATTTTGCAGTCAAATACCATTGCATGTTATTGGGTCATGTGCTCCATTGTGCTCTTGGCTGCTGGAACCTCAGTACAGTAACAGATCTTTAAAGTGATGTAATGGGATGGTAGACCATGGCATAGAACTTGGTTCTTGTGAAGGTGTTCCCTTTTATTTTATTTTATTTTATTTTACTTTACTTTATTTAGCTTTTTAGACAAATGATGAGAGAGAGCATGGTAAACCCATTTTCAAATTATGTAGTGAAAGGATTTTGTCAGAATATGCCTTATGATAGGATGGTCATGGCATGGCTTTGTGATTGAGAATTCCTGAAGTGTGTGTGGGAGATATGTCTCATCATTAAATGTAACATCAAGTACCATTTAGTATGGACGTAGAGGAGGTAACTATTTGAAAACTCCAACTGGGATGTTATTATTCCAGTTTGAAAAAAATTTAGCAGAAGCACAATTTTTCATCTGGATATAATTCTGTCAAAACTTTCACACACACTGTTGAGTTTTATCAAAGTTCTAAGTTCACTTCAGATGTACCTCAATGCTGTAAACTCTGGGAATTCTAGACTGGAAGGTAACAGCTTCTTTGACATTTGATGATATTATATCTAAAGAGCACAGTAAACCTTGCAATGCGCAACAAGGCTTACTGGTTCCAAAGAAACCTCCAGGTGACAAAACTGGACAGTACCATTGAAGCTGCAGCCTTGTACACACTTAACTGGGAACAAGTCCTACCAAACTTAGTGAGGTTTACACAGCAGACATGTTATAATTCTGGTATTATCTTATTTATAGGGATTTCGCACGATTACAACAATACTTGATCTGTCACCTTGTTTTGCAAAGCTGTTAATACAGGAGTCATTTGACACAGCTATTTTCTATCAGATGTCCATGTGTTTCACAGAGCAAAGAGACCAGCAGGTATCTCCTACCTTCCCATCTTTTCTTTCTCTAGCCATCTCCATGCCCCTTCCCTATCATATTTAAACTGATGCGTTCTGAAAGGTACTTGCCCAATTTCAATTGCCTGTCTATTCAATTTAGTTTCAGGGTCTTTGTTGTAAATGCTTTGCTAAAATAGCTGACAACGATGATTTGAAAAACCTTATGTTGGAGAAAGCTTGTGCTGAATATAATAGTATCATGGCTGAATGTTTGCTGTTGCTGGGAGCCGATGTGAATAAGAAGACAAAGGCAAACTCTTTAATTTATCAGGTATGTATTTTTAATTGCAATTCATTGCATTGGTTTGAAAGAGCTATTTCTGGCTTCTCTTATTAAATAATACTGAATGATAATCTAGACATCGTTAAATAAATTGATTACAATCTCCATGACAATGATCAGTCCATGTTTCTGGCAATAATCCTGTGCCAGCCTGTTCCTTAGACCTTGCATACTGAAGCCAAGAGTATGGAGTGTAGATTTTTTTAGGTTTAAAGACACTCTTATGTGTAAAATAAGAAATAGTTATCAACAACTTGTGTAGAAATGAACAGCAAAAACCCTTCTGTATACAAACCCATGCACATAAAATTTATAAGCATATATGCAATTTATTGGGAGATGTTCCCATCAAGATTGTCCAAATTGTGCCATTATTTTATTCAGCCTTTTCTCCTGTAATAGGTTTGTGAGAAGGGAAGTAATCCTAAATTGGTAGAACTGCTGCTGAATAGTGGTGCTCGAGAACAGGATGTCCGAAGTGCTCTAACAGTCAGCATCAAAAAAGGAGACAGCCAGATCATTAGTTTGCTCTTGAAAAAGCTTAGCCTGGATGTAGCTAACAGCAGCATCTGTCTTGGAGGATTTTGCATTGGCAGAATTGAACCTTCTTGGCTGAGCCCCTTATTTCCAGATAAACGGACATCCTTCAGGAAACAAACAAGTAAGTGGCTGTAGAATAGATGAGGATATTAAGACATTTATGGTGGCCAAACTATGTGCGGCTCTTGGCTGATTCAAAGCTAGGTGCTCGACACTGAAGGCTGGAATTCTTTTATGTTCTATTGATTTAATGTGTTGCTGAAGTTCTGAAGTACTTGATTAGCTACCTTGGTTAGCTTGATTAGTTTGGTTTTCTAAAGGCAGGCTCAGGTGGCTTTGAGGGAATGGCCTAAGGGGAAGTAGAGTTAGCTCAATAACTAAAATTGTCAAAAATAGTTGTAAATCAAGTAAATGTAGCTGCCTTAAATCCCATCTTGGGAGAAAGGTGGGATATAAATTCAGTAAATAAATAAGATATGTAAAAATTGATAGATGTTCATTTCAATATAAATGTTACATATAGATTTAGATGTAGATAGATATTGATTATTTTGAAAACCTCAGGAGAAGGCTTTCTCTCAGTCCCTCTATACTCACAGGCACATTTGGTGAAGATACATGACAGAGCATTCTTGGTGGCTGTTTCGTGACTAGTGAACATGGCTCCGAGGCCTGATAGGATGGCCCCTTCTCTGTTTTAATTCTGCTGGCAGGCAAAACCCTTTCTTTTAAAGAAACCTTTGGCTATTAATGAGTTATTACAGAAATAATTTTGAATGGGAAATGCTATTGTTTTATCTGCATTGCTATGTTATTAATTTTAAAAATATTTAATATTAGTACTGCTTTTAATAGGATAATTTATTTAAGTTAATAGTAAATTGTTTTTCTCATTGTGATAGCTTTTTAGTGGGAACAATTTTTTTTAAATCCTTCATTCTTGTGTGCAAGAATGAAATAAATAGTTGCATCTGTGTTGAACTGTAATTGACACCCAGCAGTTGGCTACATTAATAAATTATACTGTGTGGTATACAGAGTGGTAAATGATAATATAGGCTGTTTTGTTGGTGGCTGGTCGGTTGTACCATGTTAATGCTTTTAATGAGTTGCCTCTGAATTTCAATGGTAGATGTTTTTTTTCTTATGGGGGAAGCTTCAGAAAACAGTTTAGGGCAGGACATGGCCCACTGATCATACTTTATCCACCCTTGTCTAAAATGTAATATTGTGGCTGCTGGAAGGAAGATTTGTAATAGTTGGCTATTTCAGTTATCACAAACTGTATGTTGTACACGTCTCATTAGTGTGGTAAATTTAAAAAAGACTGCTTTCAAAATTGTTACAAGAGTGCCTGATTTGATTTTATATTTTTAACATAGGAAAATATTAGTTCCATGTTTTGTTTCAGATTTACTCTTTTGTAAATGTCTATAGTTTTGCATTCTTCCACTATTTGCTTGGTTTGGAATATTGTGTGACAACTCTTATTAAGGAAATCTTCAGTTAACAATAGGCCCCTGTTTTGTCCACAATAGAGAGCTGAGGTTATTAGATTCAGAACAATCTAGGATATTAAACCACACTTTGAAACTGATGTAATAATATCCTGACTTGTTCCAAAGGTGGTAACCGTAGATTACTAGTTTGAGTGTGCTCAGATACTATGATTAATGAGAGACTTCCTGTTTTGGGTATGGGTCTCATGAACGGGCTACATATGTAGGCAAAGGATAAGTAGACATGGTGAGATTTGTTAAGCTAAGATATTGTCTGAACAAAATGAATATACAGATCCTGTATCTACAGATTCAACCAACTATGGCGAATATTCCAAAATAAATAAATATTACAAAAAGCAAATGTTGATTTTGCCATTTTGTTTAAAGACACTATTTTACTACATAATTGTATGTAATGGGGCTTGAGCAACCATGAATCTTCGTATCCGTGGGGGTCCTGGAACCAAACCCCAGTGGATACCGAGGGTCCACTGTACTGTATATGTAACACATCTAGTGTTTCTAAATGTACATTGTTGGATTCATACACATCAGATGCAGGTTCCGCATTGGCCAGAATGGTGCTTAGATATCAAAGAACGAGCAGCTATGAGGACCAGTCAAGATCCAGCTCTGATGTAAACACTTATGAAGATACACTGGAGAAATGTGAAGACTGGGCATTTCTGCCTGATCCTTTAGTTGACAATGTTTTTCGCCTGAGTGACGATATAGATAGTGAAGGTATGTTTGTTAGCAAAAGGAAAGCCTCTGCTATCATTTAAAATTAGTCTAACCTGATTTGTTTGGCTGTGGCATTGATATGGATTCTTTAGTGTTGTGTGTGTGTGTGTGTGTGTGTGTTTGGTCAAAATATTGCAGTTGGATCTGTCATGTGTGGAAATAGTGTGGAATCTAAAAGAAAAAGAGGGGCTTCTGAAAAGTTTTCTGTCAATGCAATTTTTGAAAGACTAATTATAGCAACTTCCTCTCTGCACTGCTGTTATGATACAGTGAATGCCATGATCATCCTTTTCTACTCTGATGTGTTGGTGGGACATTGGAGGTAACCAGTAATCACAGTCATCGACATCTTAAGTATGGTACATTAGATATGATTCTGTGTTTAAACAACCAGTCTGGAGGGGGGTGGGGGGGTAGCAATCCAAATTCATTATTTGGAATCTTTTAGTGCTGAGGAAGCTTAATCTTAAAGTATTTGAGCCATAACTTCATGAACAAATTGCAAATTATGACAAGGTCAATTTGCCGATTGGTAGTTTCTGGCAATCATGTGAGCAGCATTACAAATATAGACTCATTTTGGCTTTAGCCATGGTATCTGTAACTGTGATGGAACGGAACCTTGAGTGTATCTGAAATAATTAATATCAGACAATAAGCCAGAAGGGTAGAATTGCTTCCATTAATTTTCCCCCACAACTCAGTCAAGGCCAAAAGATAACTAGATCTTCTGGGACAGACTCCTGGACAGCCTGCAACACATGGCAAAATCTTATACCTTTTGTTTCCAAGAGTCTCCAGACCATTCCAGTAAGCAGTATTTATTACCAATAAGTATTTATTACCAATAAGCAAGCAGTTAATGGCTAGATTTAGAAATGTGGTTCTTCCTAATAATAATCTTCACAGACGCTCACTGTTGGAGGTAGATTTATTTGCTGCAATATGGGATTAGGAAACCAAGAACTGAGAACCATTTAGCAATATATACCTCAGGGAAAAATAAGCAAGCTAACTAACTTTGTTCTAATATATACCAAAACCGTGGACCTCACAAAGCAGGACCTCAAGACCAGAATAGCATAGCAAAGGCAAAGTGTTGTTGTCAGGTCAGAGACAATAAAAGAACAAAGAAGAAACACCCAGGTGTATAGAAAAGACTAACTGTGGCTTAGGTGGGGCCAGTTAACTAATTAGCAAATCAGCTAATTAGCATCAAGGTATGAACTTTCTACTGTTTTTCCCTCACTAATGAGCAGGCCTTTGTAAATCCTTCCCAAAACAAGAGAAAGCACAGGTGCTTCAGGAACATGATATGATGCTTGGTTGCTTTGAGAACACTATGTGAACCTTGGCAGTTAGGAAAAAAGAATTCACAACAAGACACCAAAGGAAAAATATGATTTCTTCACAGTGGCCAGTATAAAATACAATGTGAGCTCAGGATAATGTGGACAAAGGAAAGGCATAAAACTCCTTGGAAAGTTGAGAAGGGGAAGCAAAAAAGAGAAATAATGTGTACTGTGTTAGTAAATTAAAAAGTATCGTACGTACACATACCCTTTATGTATTTATAAATGTTAAATATCAGTGGCTGCTACTCGTTTTGTACTGACAACTTTTTAGGTACACAGACTGCTCCTTGATATCTGAAGTTTGATTTTCTCCCCTATCAGTGTTACTTTGACTTTCTTTTAATCCTGTTTAATCATCCTTCTGCTACAGGGAGTGAAAGCTCATACCTTGTGAAGAAGAAATCTAACTCTGTGGCAGCCGCAGATCTCCACAAGGACATAGCTCCGCAGAAGTGTTCCCCGCTGTTCAAAGGCCCTGCAACTCTGTTGTAAGACATACGGTTTTAGATTGATAGGAAGGACATTAGAGGTGTATCTGTATGGCATAGGAGATATAGCTCAGCAGTTCCCAAACTTTCTTGGTTCACAGCTCAGTGTTTCAGTAATTTTTTCATGGATCCCCTAGGCCAAAAAAAATACTTAACTATTCCATTTACTAAGTACTGAGGTCTAAACAACTAAATAAATATTTAGGAATTGATTTTGAGTGGGGAAAAGTGGTGGAGTTGAAAAGACTTAAGGATCCATCCGCGCTTCTCAGGATTGTAGATTTGTTGTTATGTGCTGTCAAATTGGCTTCAAAGACCTACAAGAGATGCTGTTGTTAATAGGCAGTTTGGAAAACTGGATTGTAGCTTCCTTTGTTGAGTAAATCTATCTGTAATGCAATCTTGGTCTTTTCCTACTGTCTACTGATGGTAGGTATTGCCTCTTTTTTTCTGATGACCTACTGGTGGTCTTTTTGGCCATCTTGGTAGCAGTCAGTATAACTGTTCTTTAGCACCACACTTGGTAACAAATTGGCCATCCACATTTGCAGGTTAGGTGTTTACAGATTTAATTATTTGTGGATTACTGGGAGAAGGGTATGCATGGGAGGAAGGGTGAACACATATTCACTCACTTACTCAAGTGGATGGAAAAGGGGAAGGGAATGGGAGGAGGGTACATGCACATATTTGCTCACATGTGCATTTGCTTGCTCATTCACATGAGTGGGAATTGGGAGGAGATGGGATGGTGTACCCTTTCTTCCCAGTCCCCCATCCCATTCCCTTCCCCCCATGCAAGTGAGTCAGTAAGCAAGGGAATGCACACACAGCTGAACCCAGCCCCCCTATCAATACAGGGACTTTTGTGAGTGTGTTAAATAGGGTTTGGAGGACTTATGATATTTGTAGTTCTTCCATTTTTGTGAAGGTCCTGCACCCCTAACCCCCACAAAAGTGGAGGGTCATCCATGCACTTATCCTCAACAGAAGCTACAGTCCATCCCATGTTACTGATGAGCACAGCTGTGTTCATATACATCGGGTCTGTCCCAGTTACACTTTCTGTTTTCAGGTGCCTTCTTAAAAAGCTCTTTCGGGTATATACCTCAAACTTTACATGTACAAAGGCACTTTGAGAAGAAGAGACTCCACTAAATTTTGAATGAAAGTACCAAAAACTGATAGCGAGCTAGTCCACTTGATAAGTGTTGAGATTGGAGACAAATATAGGGAGGGGGTCCAGAAAGCTTGGAGGGTGGGGAGGACAGGGGCAGAGTTGGAAGGAAATACAAGGGGATGGAAAATGAAAAAGGATAAGGTATGACACATTTCTGGATTGAGAAGGAGGAATTTGATGGAGCTGAGAGATAGGATGAAACAGTTGGAAGACCAAAAAAACAAAAACAAGAAAAACCTAGCCTTGTCACCTGTTTTGGTCATGAAATACAAAACTTGCTTTGGACACCCAAACATAGAAACTCAAATGCACCACCCTTTATCCACTGCAACATCTTCCAGTCAGCTGGCTTGATGGTGGCTCCCAAGCAAGCGTGGGTCTTTTGAACTACACAGGAATTTGACAATATGAAGGGGGAAGTGTGTAGCTTTCTAGAAAAAAAATACTTATGGTGTTTTTCATTATGTGTATATAGTTACAGACAACTACACAGACTGAAAAACAGAATGCTATGCCAAGAGTCTTCAAAATATTGAAGTGCAAAATGTGTGGTGTGGACGAGTGCAGCTGAAGAAGGGAACAAGACAAGAAAATAGAAAGGGGTTATATTCCAAAAATGTTAGGATTAATATAGATTGAAGTAAAGATTGAAATTTTAGCTTTTTCATTACACTGTTTTCAGATACTTTTGCACAGATGGACTAGTGTGGAGGAGGAAGAGGAGGAGAGGGCAGGAGGAAAAAAAGGAGTGGATTTCAATTCCAGATATTTTAGGTTTAACATGGATTGGGGTAAACCATAACATCCAGTATTAGGATTTTCAGTAAACTGATCTGTAAGACCTTTGTATGGTGTGGACTGATGTGGGGGAGGAGGGAAGTTAATTTCTAGATACCAGAGTGCACTGATTTGAGACACTTCTGCATAGCTGGACTAGTGTAGGGAGGGAGGAGGGATGGTGTTTGCTTTTTAGCTTTGTGAATCTCCTTGATGTCAATAAATTCTATGTTATTCCTGTTCTCCTGCTTCTCTTCCTTCCTAATTCTTTTTCTTGTACGTATTCTGGAAAAACGGCTTTATGCTGGAGGAGGAAGAGGAGGAGGAGGAGGACTATGACTATAACCTTGATGGGAGTGACACAGAGACCTGGAAGATTTATTGATGTCAATGGGACATCCAAAGTTAAAATGTGTTAATCCCAATCCATGTTAACTCTAAAATGGTTGGAGTGGAATACCTTCTTGTCCCCTTCTCCAGTCCACCTCACACAGATCTTCCCGATCAGTGTACTGAAAACTCTGGATGTTTTTGTTAATCCTGTGATGTAGCCTCAAGTCACCTATTAATTTATGGCATCTCGATGGATTTCGTGAGGTTTTCTTGGACAAGGAATACTCAGGGGAGGTTATGCCAGTTCCTTCTTCTGAAATAAAGCCTATAGCACCTGGTATTCATTGGCAGTATCCCATCCAAGAACTAACCAGACCTGAACCTGTTTAGCTTCCAAAAGCGGACAGGATCTGCTGCCTTCAAGGTGTTTAGGTCCATTGTTAATCCAAATCCGTGTTAAATCTAAAATATTTGGAATGGTGTGTGCTTGATTCTTAGTATTTTAACATCAGGTGTCCCATTGATATTGATAAATCTCTGTGTCATTCCACTTCCTCCTCGCCCTGCCCCTCCCTCTCCTCCTCCACTACCACCACCGCTGCTACCTTTGTCCATCTATTCAGAAGTGTAGAATGGAATTCTACCCTCCCCCATCTGCATAGATGGACTAGTGTGGAGAAAGAAGAGGAGGAGGCAGACTAGAAAATCAACCATCGCTACTTCCAAACCCCCTTTGCTGAAGACAAAAGTTTCCCTTTCCCTTTGAAACAAAAATAATAAATTGCCGTAGTTTAACAGCTGTCCCCTTCCAGAATCATTGCTCCCACTCTCTCATGAGCACAAGGCCTGGACATGCTTGCCTTTAGCTGAAATGCAGAATTCCCAGCGGCCGCTGCTATCAACATATGGGGCACAGAGCAAGAGCTGCAGTGGGTTGAGAGGCTGTCTCCCAGACTGGCAATCTCAAGTGAAAATTTAAAATATCTTGGAGGCGCCCCTTTTTATTTTTTGGAGTGCCCAGTTTGGGAAACACTGGAATAACTAATTGAATGCCTTTTGTTATTTTTTTCCTCTCCCAGTTACATGTGGGACTAGTACAAAACAAATAGATATAAAGACAATAGAAGAATACTGCTTTTGTAAATGAATTCCATGCACAGTCATGTGTGCAGTGGCTCTGCACCCACAGATCCTTGATTGAACCATCTGGCTATGCATAAGGATCTATGTATGCACCTTAGTCAGAACATTTGCCCTGAAATGTCCAAATGTCCTGTATGCATTCATACCTACTTTTTGCCATTGCTGCCTGCTCTCTGTTCCCAATTTAGTAAGTGTGTGTTTCACAAGTGACAATGTTTCTGCTGTCACATTGTTCTGACACTGCAGTGGAAGTACAATGTTTGCATCATACACTGTTTGTAAATCTATTCATATGCTCATAGCTGTAATGTCTTGGCATTATCCAGGGAGCTGGATCACATTATGAACCAGTAAGGAGTCAGAGAAGAAAAATTATGTCTTCAGAAGAATCAAATAGTAAGTGAAAATGTACAGAAGGTTTTAAAGTGGAAGTTCATTATTATATATATATAAATTTAAATATATATATATACACACACACAGTTAAACTCTATTCACAAAGTCTAAAAAAAATCCCTGTAATTAAAAACCAACCAAAGTTTCTACTATTAAAATGTGAGCAGTCAAATGGCCATTGAGTTCATTTTCTTCGGCTGCCCAAGCATAGGCAAATCTACATATTCCATACCTAAATATTTGACATGCAAAATGCCTGTCAGTAATTCTCACAGCTGAGCTATTTTGCACAGTTGTCAAGCAGTAAAAGCAGAGAATCTGTTCTAGGGCAAAATTCCTTCCTGATGCTAAATATACTAATCAGCTAGATAGTGATACCCCCATGAGCAAAACCATCTGCAGATCTGCCCATAGCTTGCTAAGCAGCATTATGATGGTATATTTTGGGCCATTTAAAGTTGCAGAACAGATTGGCAATGTGAGCACAATCTGGCTAGGTTTTTCGTTCATTTAGCCCTATGTTTTCTTCTCACCAAGGTTTCTGGCGTTTTTTCTCCAGTACTGTTATCTGAGATTTTTTCTGATGGATATGTGAGGATTTTAATCTAACACCATTTACACGTACAAGATGTGCCCTAGTATTGGCATACTGTCTGTCTTACTGATCCCACAGATGGAGAAAGAGTGTAATTTCATTCAATTAAAATATGCATTATTTACAGAAATGTATTTTTGTATGTATACATTTTTATATAAAAATGCCGTCCGTCCCTCTTGCTCTCACTCAAAAGTATTTATATATGTGGTAGATTCTTATTGTCAGGATTTGATCAGTTTGTTTGATCCATCCATCCATCCATCCATCTAAAAGTCAACATTTGGGAGAGCTCTTAATCAGTAAATGAAATCTATACAGTACATGCTTTTCCTAATAAAGGCAAATTCTTCTGCATTTTATTTATTTTACCACAGAAGGCATATCGAAATTCCAGTCAAAGATAAAGCGTTCAGACAGTTTCTCTTCATCAGTCTCCGACAAAGAATATATTAAGTCACTAGACCTTTCATCCAACGAACTGGAGAACATAGATGACATTAGTCAAAGCTCTTGCCTAGCTACTCATCTGGAACATCTGGAAAAATTAGAGCTTCATCAAAATGCCCTTTCATGTATTCCAGAACAACTGTGTGAGGTAAGTCTACATGAGTTGGGCGAGGGGCCCGTAGAGCTCCTCAGAGGAAAATAAATCCCCAACAAAATCCTTCCCTGGGGGAAGGATGCCCTTGAGGGTGTGATTCTTTCAAAGAAAGTATGCTGCCACACCTTATTTTAGAAAAAAATTAATTTAAAAAATTACTTTTTAAAACCAGGTGTGATCTTTTAGTAATTTTCAGTTCTGTGTGAGGAGCTTGGTGAAGCCCCAAGAGGGTCCCAGAACTGGGAAAATGGCCCTGGATTGCCCAGAGCCTACGTTGTATTAGTACATAGTGGCTGTACATCTTCCCCCAGTGAACCAACTGTGTGCAATATGAAAGATGTTTCATTCTGATTTTATACCACTGATTTTATACCACTGTAACATCAATCCATTAATCCATGAGAGGTAGGGTTTTTTTTTGTCAAATATAAAGTATTCATCACATTCATGAAAATGTCTAAATTTTGTAGGGTTTTTGTTGTACTTGGTCCAACAGGAAGAGGAGGAGAGAGAATCAAATCTGGACTCGGCCATGAAATTCTATAGTTGATCATGAGCCAGCCACTTTTTGTCAGATACTACAATGCTAAGAGTGCTTTAGTCCACTTTCAGCATCCTATGGAATCCTGGGGTTTGTAGTTTAGCGAGGGACATGTAGAATTCTCAGCCAGAGAGTTCTTTGGTGTCAGTAAACTACAAACCCCAGAATTCCACAGGATGTTGAAAGTGGACTAAAGCACTCTTAACACTGTAGTGTGGAAATGGCCTAAGTAACCTCACAGGGTTACTGTGAGAACAAACTGAGGAGTATTATCCAGTTATACCATTTGAAGTCACCTTGAGGACCTACTTGAAATAATCATATAATTACATAATTTCAATATATAGCAAATACATTGCAACACTTTAGGCAATCTTAAACACGGCAGAAATTTCATAAGCTTTTTTTTATTTTTCAGGAAAGAAATAGTCAAAAATCTTGATAATAAGCAACTTAGATTCATTTCCTGTTACATATTTTGAAGACATAAAGTGGGCATTATGATACCCTTGTAGTAAATTGATACACCACATCTGTCTCTTCGTTTACACATGAAGGAACACTTGGAAAAGACTTTTTATTCAGTCTTCCTTCTGAGAAATTGTTTATGTGGTTCAGGTGGAACCTAAGAATTTATGTTTGCACTTTGTCTTCTAGCTAGTTGGGTATTAACTTTAACAGAAATTGTAAACTTTAGCACATTGTTATGAAGCAGATTGCAAAGCCAATTTTTACAGTGAAATAGTAGAACTTTGTTTAAAAAAATTTAAAGAAACATGTAATAAACATGTAAACATGTAATAACAGCATTTTTCCCCCAGAACACAAATTGTTACTGAAACACTTACGAGGAGCTGTTAATCAATAACCCTCTTTCCCTCACCCCCATCATTAACGAAATCTTTCATTTTCTGAAGGATATTTGTGGGACAGGACTTTATTGTGAGAAAACATTGTAGAACAATTTCAGTTACTGAAGCAGAGGCAGAGACCCCCAGGCCAGGGAGTGATGAGTAATGAGAGAGTGATGAGATGTGTGCCAGTGGCAAAAATTCCATTAAAGGAAAATAACATCAAAACCAGAATTGGCTGGAGGGCCACTTCCAATTTTGTTTCTTCGGCCCAGGACAGGGCTTTTTTCAAAACAGGAAGTGACCAGATGTCAGAAGTCACTTCCAGTTTACTTCAAATTTTAAAAAGACCTTTCCAGGGCCTAAAATAGCCCAGGGCATCCCCACATTGTAGCAAAAATACTCCCATGTCCCCAGTAAAGCATTTTGGGACAATTTATTAAAACTATGTGGTACCATAATTTTTTATTTTTTTGTTTACCACAGGGAGCCATGACAGTGACGGAGCTGAAACTGGAGGAGGGCTACATGCAGCCCATGAGCTGCGCTTTGCCCATTTCTGTTTTAGCTAAACCCTTGATTCTTAGAGATCTTGAGGAGCAGAAATGTTGATACTTCATACTTTTTCGGGGCAGGGGTGAGAAGGGCATTGAGATGGCTCTGCAGGACTTCTGGGCCCCCAGATTGCTTTAATGTGTCTGCAAGTGGTTCATAAGCTGCAGTTTGCCTTTATTATTGCTATATTGAGCCCTGAGTGGGATATCTACTTTAATTCAGTTTCCAGAGATGCATAATCTCAGCAGCACCACAGGCTCTAGTGTTGAAAACAACACCATACAGGGGAGAGGGAGGGAAAAAGAGCACCCATTTCAAGGCACAGCTTTTGTAGTGGTGGGGTGGGGACAACAAAACACAAAATTGTACTGCCAGGTATGCAAAACTTGCTTGTATTTATCACATATTGAAAGTTTTGATGTATATCCTGGTGTTTGGATAGTAAAGAGGGTGAGTACTTGCCTTTGAAAAACAGTGAAACCTGAGGTATAGATACTATTTTCAAGTGGTGGTAGTTCTCCAGGCTGTGCTCTTTATGCTTGTATATCTGTGTCCCCTCAGCATCTGTAATACTTATTAATAAGTCTAATTGGAGAAAGATTACATGCTATTCAAGAACAAAGTATAACAGTATGGGGATAACATTCACACTGTGTACAAGCTCAGGCTAAGCATTTGTTTATATCATATTGTCTGTTTATTGGGTATACCATGTCTTAATTATTTAATGTGGTTATTTTTTAAAAATCCAAAGTATCTATGTTTTTCTTTCAGACGTTGAAATGTTTGAGTTATCTAGATCTGCACAGCAACCGTTTTACAACTTTTCCTCCATATCTGTTGAAAATGCCTTGTATAGTACACCTGGATGTTTCACGCAATGACATTGGTCCATCATTAATTTTGGATCCAAAGATCATCTGTGCAACTCTAAAACTACTGAATTTATCCTACAACCAATTGTCATGGATTCCTGAATTTCTTGCTAATGTTGCAGAGAAACTGGAGCACCTTGTATTAGAAGGGTGAGCAGGACGAGCAGTAGTTTGGATAGCATTTGCTCAAGAGTTGCTGCAGTCATATACTACTTATCCCCAAACCATATTCTAAAATGTTTGTCTTCTGCAGTTTGCTCTTCCATGTACCCTGGGAATAAAACCAGCAGTCACTTTCTCTTGTTCTATTCTCAATATAAGCTCTTGGTAGGCCAAATTCCAGTATTAGCATGCTACTTCTGCCCTCCCATCATGTACTGAGAGAAGATTTACTGATAGCTGAGCTGCGAACATGCCTTTTTATCGTTGTGTTTTTGGGATGCATTTCTGTTTAGGTTATCTTGTAATCTAGATTTTGTGTTTAATCTGCTATTGTGAGCATCATTTCTGGTCGAAAAGGAGTTAATTTATTAGCTAATTAATTAAATCCATCGTGATAGCTATAGGTTCCTACCTAAGCAGATAAAGATTCAGATACTTGCATTGCATCAAGGTTGAAACTTGGAAACATTATTTTTTATCTCCCAGAACCTACCCAGACACTATGGCTATTGACCATGCTGGTTAGAGAAGGTGAGTTCTGGGAGGTGTTATCCCAAAAAGGAAAATAAAAACTTTACCAAGCTCTTACTAATGTGCCTGTTTAACTGGGAGCATTCTGTTTAGCATAATGTAAGTTGATTGCAGGAAGCATACTGGTCTAAATCCAAAGGTAATCCTACCTAGAGTAGATGTATTGAAATCAATGGGATCTAGGTTAGTTGTGACTGACGCATTCCATTCATTTCATTATCTCTTCTCTAAGTATGACTAATATTGAATTTAGCTCATGAATTGTATGTCTTTTCAAATAGTTTCTTCTATGGCTGTCAAAGAATGAAATCTGTCCTTGTAGTGGACAGGTATTGGAGTAACCATGTTTAGAAAGATGTCAGCCATTTAAACAGTAGTCCAGTGTTCCTGACCTACCTGACCCCCTTAGAAGGTGAAAGAATCCTTTGAAAAGAAAATTAAAATATTAATCTGACGCCATTTCAGGGGTTCACTGAAGTACAAGCCTGAATGTCCAGTTCATACTGTACTTCAGGCAGCAATTCTAAGCTTAGGTGCTCAGGATTCAATGCTTTTCGACTTGATGGGTTTACCTCTGAGAAAGCCAGCATGGTATATTGTTTGAACGTTGGACTACAAATCTGGAGACCAGTTTTTGAATCCCTGCTTGGCCATGAAAACCCACTATGTGACCTTAGACAAGCCACATTCTCTCAGCCTCATAGAAAGGCAAAGGCATAGTCATACCCACTGTAAATAAATCTTGCAAAAAAAACCAAACCACTATGATAGGTTCACCTTAGGGTCACCATAAGTTGGAAGTGACTTGAAGGGTACACAATAAGAACAAGCATGCTTTTAGTTGTGTTGTTAAACATGCATGTATGTATGTGTCTTTAAGTTGCCTGTCAACTTATGGCAACTCCATGAATTTTGTAGGGTTTTCTTAGGCAAAGAATAGTCACAGGTGCTTTTGCCAGTTCCTTCTTCTGGAAATATAGCCTACAGCATCTAGTATTTGTTGGCAGTCTCCGAGTACCAAACAGGGCTGATCCTGCCTAGATCTAGTGACTTTAGGAGCCCTGGTGACGCAGTGGTTAAATGCCAGTACTGCAACCACAAGGTTGTGAGTTCGATCCTGCCAGGCTCCAAGGTTGACTCAGCCTTCCATCCTTTCGCAGGTTGGTAAAATGAGTACCCAGCTTGTTGGGGGCAATTAGCTAAAAATACATTGTAAACCACTTAGATAACGCTAGTTGATAGGCGGTATAGAAATAAATGCTATTGCTATTGCTATTTAGGGTACATAGGCCCATTATTAAACATAGGTGTCTGTATTATTTCTGCCAATATGGCCCTTAATAAAGCCTCAAATGTATAGTATAAATACAGCAGGAATAAAGAAAAGTAAAATAAGGGGATTTGTTTCACCTTATGAATCAATTGCCAAGATAGGAAATGTGACACTGTTAGATTCTGGCCCATAATTTTCTCCCACTGGCTAGTAAAAGGAAACTGGCTTATAGGTTGCTCACAGAGGAACTGTAACGTATTAAAATGTTCTTTGCACACTGGCATTTATGAATTTATTATTTAAAGAGGTGATGTTCATGGGGACAGGGGAAAGATATGTTGGGATGGAGGTATGGTATATTGGTTTCTAGTCTCCATCACCTTTTCAATTATTAGCATAAAGGATATACGATATTTATTTCTCTTATTTTTTTTCTCATAGTAACAAACTTTCAGGCATATTCGCACCTATATACTTGAAAGAACTGAAAGTTTTAAACATCAGCAAGAATGCTATATCATTCTTGGTTGAAAATTTTCTGAAGGAGTGTTTGAAACTGGAGACACTCAATGCTGGGATGAATTTACTTGGTGAGTATACACCATTTGAAGGGCAACATTTTGATCTTGCAAATCAATCTGCCTATAGAGACAGTGATCAATACATCTGGCCAAATGTTTTGACTTTCTGTTCTTTCCCCAGTCTCCCAGATTTTGTGCCATCTGAGACTCAAGAAAAGCTCTGATGAATTCAGAGGCCCACTTTGTGACATTTTGTTGACCCAGTGAACTTATTATTCCAACCTAAATTGTGCTTCTTTTGTTTTTTTTAATTTACTATTTAAAAGGATGTTGTTTGTGGAGACTGGAAACAAATGATAGGAAAGATATGTTGGGATATGGGCATGATGCATCGGCCTTATTATCTGCTATAGTAGATTTTTATTTTCAGCATATTTATTTTGTTACTTTTTTGGATTGTACATACTTTTGAGATGACACACATCATCTTGCCTTCCTTATGGCAGAGAAGGAACAGATACAGACCATAAGTAAAAGAGTCACGATGATTAGATGGCTTTCATTATTGCTATAGCAGCAAAGAAAAAACGCAATTTTTTGCTAACATGGATGAAGTACCCTAAGAAAATATGCATGGTGACCATACAGGTACACAGTGTTGTGCTTGAAGTGAGCCTATTGTTTCCATGTTGCAAATGGAAAACCATGGTTGGGAGATAATGACTTTGAATAGGCTGTTTAGGACATAAACATCTTCCCTTTTAAGGAACCCCTTCTGTTCTGCAACTTCCTTTGCTGTGTACTCAAATCTGTACATAGTGTTACCTGAAAAGTGTGATTCTTTCCTTTGCGAGAGAGAAGTAGTGCTTTTGGAGTGAAGTGTTAACAGATTTGTGTTGGTATTTCCTTTCACATATCTGAGGAATGGTACAATTCCCCATTTCCTACCTGTACCATTTTTTTTAAAAAAAGAGGATTTTTGTTTTGTTCTAAATCTTCCTCTCATTGTGCCACTGCAACTCTGCACCTTTCTTGCAAAAATTTTTCAAATGAAAAATTCACCCAGCCATTTCAAGGCTAGGTGAAATTGACTAAGGGAAGGATTATTTGTGTTAACTAGTGTGAAATTAACTAACAGAGAATATTTTAGAGTTCCACTATAAGCTAATTCTCAACTATAGAGAAGCATAGCTATTTCTCACCCCTCCCTTCCAAATCCATCTTTTCTGTGGTAGATAAAATTGTAGCCAAAGTGCAGCCTAGTTCACCATCTAGAAAAGACCTTGTTACAGGAGTATACATACTTGATAACTCCCTTCCTGCATTGGCTGTTATTCAGTTGTTTTACAAGCAAATAGAATAACTGCATTTCTTTTTTTGCTTTTTAGATGCTATTCCTGATTTGCCATCTAACATAACTACATTAAAATTGCCACAGAATAATTTTTCTAGTATTCCAGAAGCAATTCTTCTTCTCCCACAGTAAGTTATTGCATATGTATGTATCTGTAATATCCATCTGGAAAGTTTATTCAAATTTCCCTGGTTCTCCGACGGAATGGTGAAAATGACCATAGCCAACAGAATGCTTATAAAGAAAAAAATGTGAAATTTCCCTCTCCTCAGCTGTTTGATCTTTTCCTAGCTACAGCAGATCCTTGCCTCCCCACACCTCATACAACTGAACAACTGTCTTAGTTCTCTGAGTGTTGGTTCTCACATAGCAACACAGCATCCTCCCAGACACAAGAGCAAGACTCAGGGAAGTCCCTAGTTGAATCATTAAAAACTTTTTGAGGCAGCTTAATGCAAAAGAGACGAGGCTTTAAAATACTTCATTGAGTAACGAGCATGTTCAGTGGGCATAAAATGATGATGAGGTGTTAGTGAAAAATGGAAAATCAAGGTGAGTGATTTTGTTTCTGAAATCTTGAATAAAAGCACTCCATGCTCCTACATTTTATTGAAGGTCCCACTAATTTTGCTAACCTCCTCTCATTTTTCCTGTCTTGATTTGAAAAGTTTCAGATTCTTTAGAGGAAAAGGTCTTTCAGGATGTCCTCCAGTTCATGTTCTGACCCATGATTATCCATGTCATCTATGTATTAGCCATCTGGACTCCTTAGACCCTGGAAATACTGTTCCTAGTCTTCAAGGAATTACTCATAGTTTCAAAGCTGTACAGTTCTATTTCTTTATTTGGAACTGGGTCTCCAACAGGTTTAACAGCTGTACCTTGAAATGCATTTTGTAGATATTCCTGGATTTCTCTTTGTATGAGCAGTGTCAGAGCAGTCCTATTCCATCCATCCTAATTAAAGTGATAACACAGACAAGAGAGCCAGCATAGTATAGCAGTTTGATTATTGGACTACAACTCTGAGAAACTAGGGTTTGAATCCCTGCTTGGCCATGGGAACCCACTGGGCAAATGTGGGCAAGACACCCTCTCTCAGCCTGAGAAGGCAGTGGCAAACCTCCTCTGAAGAAATCTGGCCCTGTGAGAGGGTTGCCTAAGGGTTGCCGTAAGTCAGAAATGACTTGAAGGCACACAACACCACCACAAGCAAGACATTCTTTGTTAGTAGAGAAATAAACAGCTGTCCTTTGGGAACACATAAAAAATAAGTGTTTTCTGGGATGAATATTCATTTTGAATGCTTATTTCTTTATTTTGAAATAGTCATATCAGATTTTGGATCTGCTATCTCATCCTTAACTCCCTTTAATCATTTAGCTCTTTTTAACGATATCCCAGAAGACAGCCATGTAGTCCAATACATGGAAACTTATGCCATATAAAAATATTAATAGTCTGAAGGCAGGGGTGGATGACCACTGGGAGGGTTGAGAGGAACACACTAATCCCCCAGGGAACCTCACTGCTGGAAAAAAAGGTTGAATTTTTTTTTCATTGTCAAATGACCTCCTAGTCGATGGGGCAATTCCCCCATGTTCATGACCCCTAGACTCATTTCTCGTGCAGGAAAGGACAGCCTTTCATGAGTCTGAAACGACTCAGAGAAGGCAAAAAAGCCAATGCAAGCTTGTACCGTCTGGACCCATGTGCAGCACTTGACCGATTCCCAGTTTATGGTGACATAAGATTAGGCTGCTTTTCTTTTCTCTCTCTCTCTCTGTTTTATACATTTCACTGAAGCCAATCACTGTAGAAGTATTTCAAAGTAGGTAGTTTTGTGTGAAACAAAGTTCAAATTCTTTTATATACTTTGTTATTGATCTTTTAAATAAATTCTTGCCTTCTAATTGTTCAATAGTATCATTACACAGCAATTTGGTTTTTTTCCTCCTTAAAGTTTACGCTCAGTGGATTTAAGTAGCAATAACATCTTAAGTTTGCCTGGGCCTGTGCACTGGAAATCTTCTAATTTAAGAGAGCTGCTGCTGAACCACAATCAAATAAGCATCCTAGACTTGAATGAAAAGCCTTTATCATGGTCTCGACTTGAGAAGCTACACCTGTCTAACAACAAGTTAAAAGAGGTGATGTATGGCTTTAATTCAAATTGGTGGTGCCTGGGAATGATATTCTGATTTCTCCAAAGTATATTTGGAAAAAATATTCTTCATAAGGCCTGGATGTTTCTTATGCCTTGTACATCCATTGTATATTGCCCTGCCTTTGCAACTTTTGAGCATTCTCAGTGGGACTTGCTTCCTCTTTAATCCTTTTGCACCACCCAAAATTCAATTCTGGAGCAAATGTTGAAGGCCCACAGGATCCATGTGAGGAACGATGTGGCCTGGGTCCTCTGAAGCAACTTCTCCTGTCAGTGTTGGAGCTTCTTCTGTTACCAATGGATCCTGATTGATGATCTTTTACAATTATGGCTTCTTGTGAAAATTATTCCAGCTTTTTGACATCAGTTCGTCTATATCAAGGGTGGTCAAAGTATGGCCTATGGGCTGCATGCCCATTTTTGTAGCCCCAGAGCCCCGAAAGGATAAGAAAAATTAGCAAAAAGGTTTGGTTTTGGAAAAAAAAAATTGAAAAAAAATTGTGTGTGTGTGTGTGTTTGTGTTTGCTCCATAGAAACATTGTGGGGATGTGGAGGGCATTTCTACCCTTTGGCGCCCTCTGAGCAACTCAGAGGTCAGAAAGAATTATTGCATTTTTTCCCCTGGAAAAATGCTTGTCTTGAATGTCCTAAATGTTCCCAAGAGGGTGAACATTGGCCTCTCTTAGCCAGTTTAGGCCCAGGAGAGGCCATTTTTGAAATAGGAAGAGAACAGGAAATGATTTCTGCTCACTTCCTGTTGTTAAAAAGGCTTCTCTTGGGCCTAAAATGGCCTGGGAAAGCCCCCAAACATGGTGAAAATATCACCATACCCTCTACAGGGCATTTGGGGACAAAATTCTTTTTGATTTTTCCATGTGCAGTGGAGATGTGTGCCCCCCCCGGTCTCTTCTAGGGACCAGAGTGGCCCCTTAGCCTTCCATAGTTGCCCAACCCTACTCTATATGTTAGAAGAAGCATTCAGCAACTGGCTCACAGAACTTTCCCCACAGAAACAGACAAGAAAGTGATTCATGTTTTCATATTTGTTTTCTGTTGGATGCATAATTCCTTTTTAGAGGTAAATATAGGAAGGGTGGCTAGAACAGGATATCCAGTATGGTGTCTGAGGGAAAATGGGATGTTATTTTAACCTCTTTCTAAGCTACATGATACTTGTTAGCCTTACAGAGGCAAAGAAATGTTTAAGTTTACACTGCTACTGAAAAAGATAATTTTTCTTAAAGTGCCATACTGAAATTATTAAACAAATTCACTTGAGGAGAAATTGTAGAAATTCCTTGTTTTTTTGTTTTTTATTACAGAATATAAAGCTGCATACAGCAAAAATAGGGTGAGGGTAATTAAAAGAGAGTGGCTGATTATGCTTTCTCTTATTTTGTTCATCTTCACCATTTGATCGATATTATTACTCCTGCACAGATTAATTTTTCAGAATAACGTAAAATTATTTTTTAAATGATTAACTTTTCTCTCTTTCCAGATTCCTCCTCAGATTGGGTTCCTCGGTAACTTAACATCCTTTGATGTCAGTCACAATCCTGAGTTAAGATGTTTCCCTGATGAAATGGGGAAGTTGTCCAAAATATGGGACCTACCTTTGGAAGGGTTACAACTTAATTTGGACTTCAAACATGTAGGATGGAAAGCAAGGGACATCATACGGTTTGTTTACTGTCAATTATTGTAAATATGTGTGCATGGCTGTGACGGTAACTGTTTAAAACAAGGATGGGAAATCTGTGGTCATTCAGGTGTTCCTGAGTTATGACTCCCATTTTGCTAATCATTGGCTATCCTGTCCAGGGCCAATGCATGTTCTAGATGTTAAAGTCAAACATCACCTGGACAGCTATAGTTCCTTGCCTCTGGTTTAAAAGGGGGAAAATCAATAACAAGGGTGTATCTATCGCATTATTTTAAATTAAAAATTACTTAATAGATGAGTAAAGACAAATACATTCAGAAATTATAGATATGTAACAAGATAGGGCCCTACAGCAAAATCTTGCAGCATACAGTACTTACGTTCAGTTAAATTTATCTCTTTATTTGAGGATATTCCTAGCCACAGTATTTGATATCTCTGCAGATGTACGTGGCTGTGAGCTCAAGGTTATTTAGATTATTTTTGTAATAACAAAATATTGTGCATCATTATATCCAAACATTGCCCTTATGTCTCTTTGTTTCTATCAAAGACATCATTATAACTCTATTGTGAAGTGATGCCATTTGATTAATAGTTGTAATATGTAGCTTTTTTCCAAATGTTTTTGGGTGCTTTCATATGGACGACTCCAGTCAAAATACTTTATGCACCTATTCCATTTTTCTCTCTTTAGTGGATTGTTTTATGTTAAGAAAAAGAGAAAAATAGGGGGGTTACAAATTGCAGACAACTTCATCTGGTCTTCACATAAAATTCCATTTTTGAAGCTTGGCAATTGCCTAATAGAGAGCCAGTGTGACGTAGTTGTTTGAGCATTAGACTATGACACTGAAGACCAGGATCTGAATCCCCACTCATCCATGGAAACCAGCTGGGTGATCCTGGGCAAGTCACACTGTCTCAGCCTAAGAGAAAAGCAAAGACAACCCACCTCTGAACAAGTCTTGCAAAGAAAACCCCTTGATAGAGTTCCCATAAGTCAGAATTGATATGAAGGCACACAGCAACAAAATTGCCGAATAGAAGCTTTTTCTGGGAACACTTTTTCTAATATGAAGTTTTTGTTGTTTGAATAATGATGTTCTTATGAGGGCATTTTTGCCCCTTTGTTCCAGGTTTCTTCAACAGCGCCTAAAGAAAGCTGTCCCTTATAACCGGATGAAGCTCATGATTGTTGGAAATACTGGCAGTGGTAAAACTACACTGTTACAACAGTTAATGAAATGCAAGCGACCAGACCTGGGGGTCCAGAATGCTACAATTGGAATTGATGTGAATGACTGGAAAGTTCCAGTGAGGAGCAAAGTAAAGAAAGATCTTGTATTAAATGTCTGGGATTTTGCAGGTATTTCATCATAATTACCTTTGACTTGAGGCCAAGACTAGCCAGGTTTATGCAGGGTGGGGAAATGGAATCATAGCCATTTCTCCATCAGTTGTGTGCATCCCTCTTTCAAACCCACTCTTCTATACATCATGTTTAAAAGATTTTTTGGGCATATACGAAATGGCACTGCTGTTTCCTCGGATTTGTTGTGGGATAATAATTAGTAGGCTAGACAAGTTCCAGCATATGCCAACACACAACTTTCAGGCAGTTTCGAACTCTGGATAAGCAGGTACCTAGTGGTAAGTTGAGTACAGTAGATTCAGTCATCTTGGTGATCCAAATTAATGTACAGGAATCTCATAACATTTGGAAAATGTGAAAACCTGGGAGAGATTTGAACACACAAGGAAAAGCCTTTGATAATCTTGGTTGGTGGGATGCTGTGTCTGGATTGATAATCATGGATAATTGACTACTAACTCAAATAATAGTCAAGTTCCAAAGAGTGAGTGTATATTTTAGCTATGATTTGCTTATGCTGGGAGTTAGAGTTTCCCAGAGTGTTAGCCCTTTGGGGGAAATTTTATGAAAGCTAAAACTTTTAGCCTTCGTTTAGTGGAGTTGCAGAAAAAAACATGTCCCAATCTCTGTGTGGCTTCCCTGAACTGAGACTGACTTAGAAAGCAAAACAAGGCAGGCAGTTTCAGGTTCCAAACTTAAAAAGCTTTACTAATAAATTTTACAATTACATATACATTGAAGAGACTAGATCCTAACTAACTAACTAACAACTAACTAACACATGGTCTGGTCACCTGGATACCATAGCTATGCATTTAAATAACACAAAGAGCAACACTGAGGCTTTAGTTGAAAAAGCAAGAGGTTTTGACATGCAAAGGGAAAAGAAACTAAGCTAGCTAGGCCTCATGCGCTCTAGAACAAGTGGGAGAGAGAGAATGTCAGAATTTTCCAACAGTTTTTAGTGGTAGTTATGCTGTACCCCGCCTTGGTCCTTGGGGAGAGGTGGGTAACAAATAACATTTATTATTATTTATATTACTATTATATATACAAGAGAACCAGGTCTTCACCGTCTCTTTTTGCTGCTCTGGATGCAAGCCACTTTGCAATATTGAAAAGCATCTCTGTATAATTGCTTTAGAGAAAAGGAAATTTGGAGCTGTTCCATGAATCTTTCAAATATTTTCATAAGAATAACAACATGGTTCAGGTATTTTTTTTTTCAAAGAAACATCGCTCAAAAGATTCAGGAGTTTACTTTTGTGGGGGAATGGGAAAAAAGGAGGGAAAGAAGATTTGGTGAACAAGATAAGCTTTCTATCTTTTTCTTCCATCCTAAAAGATGTGAGTGTGTGGAAAGATCTGGAGATTACGCACACTGTCAATATAATAATTACTGATACTTGATTTTGATTTTCTGTGCCTAGAGGGGAAAGAAGGAGAAAGCAAGTATATAATAACAGTAGTAGTAATAATAGAAGTAGTAGTAGCAATAATAATAATAATAATAGTAATAATAATAATTTGTCATTATTTAGGACAGGAGGAATTCTACAGTGCTCATCCTCACTTTATGACCCAGAGAGCTCTATACCTTGCAGTTTATGATCTTAGTAAAGGAGAGGCTGAGGTGGATGCCATGAAGCCGTGGTTGTTTAATATCAAGGTAACATACTCCTAGGCAGATCTTGAAATATTGATATTATATGCATTTTACCCTATGTGAACTGAAAAGTGGGGAAAAAATTAAAAAGTTTAAAGTTTAAAAAGTTACCTGACATTCTGTGCAGAAGCAGGTCCAGGGCAGCACGGGGAGATGGTGTCAAATCCGGGGTGCCAGGCAAGACCTGAGTGCCTTGCAAACTGAGTGTCTCCCATGCTCCCCAGAGGTGAGGCATCAACAAGAGAACCTGCTGCTCTCTTGCCTCAACAGTCTCAGGGTGGGAAGGAGCTTTGGCAGGGACATGGCAGCAGGAACAGTGCTGATCCTACTTGCTTGTTTGTGAATGACTGAGCAGCTTTGGCACTGCTGCCACAGCCATGTCCCTGCTGATGCTCCTCGCCACTCTGAAATTTTTGGCACCAGAGGTGATGCTGATTCTGGTCGCTTGTTACAAACAAGTGACCAGGATTGGCACTGCTGTCCTCAACAATCTCAGGGTGGCCAGCAGCTCCTCACTGAAGCTCCTCACTGCCCTGGGATTGTTGAAGGCACCTGTGCCAATCCTGGTTGCTCATTTGCAAACAAGCAATCAGGATTAGCACTGCCCCCACTGCCACGTCGCTGCTGAAGCCACTAGCTGCTCTGGGATTATTGAGGGTGGTAGTGCCGATCCTGCTCTCTGATTTGCAAACCTTCAACTATCCTAGGGCAGCTGGCAGCTTCAGCAGAGTCATGGCAGCAGCAGTTGGCACATCTCTGCTGCAAGCACAGCTTGTCACCTCCTCTGCTGCTGCCTTGCACCATTTTTTCACAGGTACTTGAGAATGCTCAATTTTTAGTATTTGCAATGGATCCTGAAACCAATCCCTCATGAATGTGCTGGGACCACTGTGCATACTGAATAAGGGTAATGACAATAGGTAATGATGGGTATCAAGTAGTCTAAGCGGAGCACTGTCTTCATTGATGTTTCCAGGCCCGAGCATCATCATCACCCGTGATTCTCATTGGTACTCATTTAGACATCTCTAACGAGAAACAGCGTAAAGCATGTGTCAGTAAAATTACCAAAGAACTGATGAATCAGAGGGGTTTTCCAGCAATCCAAGATTATCACTTTGTGAATGCTACAGAAGAATCTGATGCTATGGCCAAGCTTCGAAAAACCATCATAAAGGAGAGTCTGAATTTCAAAGTAAGACAAGTCATTTAAAATATTACATATGCATACAATTTTTTGTAATTTATTTATTTGATTTATATCCAACTTTTACCCCAAGAATATGAATCAAAATGACTTACAATTAAATAGAACATACACAGTTGAATATAAAATGAATGAATTTATATAACATTTGAAACAGAAACAGAAGTGCCAAATTCCCCAATGATCCCCACCTCTGGTACTCTTCCTTCTACCCTCTGCTCTTTCCCTTCTCCCCCTTCCCTCTTTCTATTTTCTTCTTTGTCTTTTTTGCCATACACCCTTGTACTCTTTCAGCTTTCCCCTCTGCTGCCTCCCTGTCCCACTTCCTCTATTTATTTCCTATAGAGAAAAGTACCTCGAATTTTTGTAGGAGCTGATCTTCTTAAGCATGTTTCCAGATTTCTCTTCTGTTTAGGGAAGATATGGCACCTAGAGTCTTAACTTGGTACTACAGGCTAAAGATGAATTTACAGTTCTCCCTCCACATTTGTAAGTTTCACTTTTGTGAATTTGATTATTTACGAGGTGCCCGCTTGCTCTTCCCATTCTCCCTGCCTCTGTGGGCAGCAGGAAGGTGCAGGGCGGCCGATCACCCATTCCCTGCGCTCCTCCCGCCGCCCCACCTGGGTAGGTGCACTGGCTTGGCAGCAGCCTGTAGGGAGGGCACCCTATTTGCAATTATTTGCCATTGGTGAGGGATCTGTGTCCCTATCCCTCATGAATATGGAGGGCCTACTGTAAATTAATTAACGTGTATTAACCCGTTTGAAAAATAAAATAACACCAGTATCAAATGATCTATGTCATATACAGGGATATATGTGTTTGGGTATTTATGTGTGTATTTGGCCATCTTTGGGAAAGTTGCTGACAGTTGTTTCAGTAGTGGTATTTTACGGATAGGAATAAAACATTTGAAAAATTGAAAGTTGCCCAGTGAGGATCATTTCATCTAGTACTTCAAGATTACACATTGTGTTTAAATCATATGAATTTATAGATGGTTACATTTTTGGAACTTAAAACTTATAGTCTAAGTTCTAGCAGGGCTCACACTGAAGCAAACTGTGTTCCAGATTTTGTTGGAAAGACTTTATTTTTCTGAGCATACCATCTGATCTTTCACTGAGGCATTTTGAAAAGTCTGAACAAAATTTTTATGGTACAGATCAGAGACCAGCCAGTTGTTGGGCAGTTAATTCCAGACAGCTATTTGGAACTTGAGAAGAGAATTTTAGAGGAACGCACAAATGTTCCAGCTGAATTTCCTGTGATTGACCAGAAGCGATTATTTGAATTGGTGCAAGAAAACAAGTTGCAGTTGGATGAAAATGAACTCCCTCATGCTGTTCACTTTCTGAATGAATCAGGTAATGTACATTTTGTAAGAACATGATTCTGTGCCTTTGATGAACAGTTTCACAGCTCTGATTCACACTTGCATTTTAAATTCTGGAAAAAAAATATTACAAACTATTGAACTAGCTACTTAGTTCATGTAGCCAAATTCTACTACTTTTCTTAATTTCCTCACTCATTTCATAGTGGGGTTCAATGGCAATAAGTTACCTTAAGGGAGGTGTGGTCAACTTTATAGTATGAGGGCCCACTTGTTAAACCCCTCTCTTAGCCAAACAAAGGTGTACCTCCCATCTCAGCCACCAAATGTGGTGCCAGTTTCAGGGAGGGTTACATATAATGTAGGAGGATTTTGGAGCACTCTCTTGTACATAGAGCCCTGGAAGGCAGAGAAACCCCTTACCTTCTGAAAAGGAAGAGAAGTAGGAAAAGGATGCTACGTGCAATGTTGCTGAATATTGGCAGCACATTAGTATTAGTGCAGAAGAAAGGTGGACCTTATATAGTGGTGCTGAATTTGGGGGGACACCTGTAATGGTGGCAAAGAATAGTGGCAATAAGTGGGCAGTGTCAAGGAAGAGTATATAATCTACCTGCTGCATTGCACTTCAGGTAGACTAGCAGAAATTAAAAGCATAATACAATTCTCCTTCCACATTCGTGGCTTTGACTTTCATGAGTTTTGATTATTCATGGTATTCTTGCCTCCCCCTTGCAGTAGTGCTGGCAGTGGGCAAGAGAGTAAAAGGGAGGAGAGATCCTTCTTTTCCTCACTCTCCTGTGCCGTCGCCCCTGCGATCACGCGAGTGGGCAGTGAGAGAGCGAAGGAGATGGAAGATCCTTCTCTCTCTCACTCTCCTACGCTGCTGCTCAGATGATCATGTGAATGGGGAGTGAGAGAGTGAAGGAGATGAAAGATCCTTATCTCCCTCACTCTTGTGCGGTGCTGCTCACTCGATCCCACCAGTGGGGTGAGAAATCACAGGGAAGGGAAGATCTTTGGGTGCAGGGGAAATGATCTTCTCCCCTCCTGCATTCTCCCACCCACTACCCACGTGGACGCATTGGCAGCTGCGCAGAAGAGTTTAGGGAAGGGTATTTGCAGTTATTTGATTTTCGTGGGGGTTCTGTGTCCCTAAGCCCCGTGAATGTGGAGGGTGTACCGAATACAATAAAATTATACTATATTAAAAAATAGTTTTATAATATATAATTGCAACGTAATAACAAAGCCACGCCATTTTCTCTGCATACCATACATTAACTGAATTACTTTCCATCCAGGTGTTCTGCTGCATTTTCAAGATCCAGCACTTCAGCTTAGAGACTTATATTTTGTTGACCCTAAGTGGCTTTGTAAAATCATGGCACAGGTAAGTTTCAGATATTTTCTTGAACTCAAGCCTTTTTACCTCAGTTCCTCATTCTGTGATTGTACTAGATGTGTACATTTTGTGACAAAGTGTGATTTCACATCCATTTCTTACCTTTTCATTTCAGGCCCTATTTTTCTCAACGGATTTTCATTTAACAGGGAGAGGGGAGCAAAAACTCTCTGGCTCCTTATACAGTTGGGGTCTTGGGTTCCAGTTCATACTTTAATTCACGGGATGCCTGTGGAGGGTCTGTAGGACAATTTTCAACTCCCTGACCTGGCACAGGCCACAGCCACCCACTCCAATCCAAACAAGGAGCCAGAATTCTACTACCAGTTTATTTAAGATCGAAACTTTTTTTGTTAACTAAGGAAGATACATGCATGCTGCCCCCTTTGTTTAAGGCAAGATTAGAATTATGTGGCACCACAGAATCCGCTTGTTAATTTGGGATCAAAATAGCCCCTCAGACTAACTGGAATATTGCTTCTCATTCCTAAAAATGGTGTTAGCATCGCTTATACAATTTTGGGGAGAAGAAAAAATGGCTCTCCAATCCTCAGTGTATGTTCACCTCTTGTTTAAAGGAGAATCGCAGTTCCTGGAGCATAAGTCCTTATGTTTTAATGTCAAAAATATTGGAGGGGTAGGGAAATAGACGGCAGGCTTCATGCAGCCTAAAGACCCCATTCTTGACATTAGTGTGTGTGTTGCATTCCATCTTTCTGTGCTCATTTCCAAACCCAGCTCCTGCAGTCGATGGAACCATGCTTGCCACCCCACCTCACAAGTGGCAATGCTGAGCAGATCTGTGGACCACAAGGTGTCCTGTTTTCACTGGTGACAGAATTTATTTTCACTCTCTCACACATGATATGGGAGTGACAGCATCATTAAGATAATGGCACCAACAAGTTTAGCCATACCACCCTATGGCTCTCTTGCTGCTACATCACTCTTTCCTAGTTCTTCTGGCAGCAATCATAGTGACCCAGCAGCAGCACTGAGTAGACTTCCAAGCCTGCATGGTTGGGTTTGATAGTACCCCTTTTTAATGTAAATAAATTAAATAATTAAATTAAATTAAATTAAATTAAAGACCTGAGGTGGCTATACTGCTAATTTTACATGCTCTTACATTTCCTTGCTGAGTCAGATTGTTTCCCCACCCAGACCTTCTAGGGTGTATCTGAGTGATGACAATGAGCTCTGCTGGGGCTCAAATATTTGTTAAATGTGACTCTATCCTAAGATCCACAAAACAGTGATACCTTTATTGGGCCAATCAAAAGGCACACAATACTTCATCCAACTTTTAAAACTTCACTGGCATACTTGATGTATTTTGTGCCTTTTTGTTGGCCTGATAAAGGTGTCTGTATTTTGTTGATTTTGGATTTTGTAGTATTTTGCTACATGGCCAACATGGCTACCTGTATGTTTCCATCCTGAGACTGAGCACAAGCACATGGAAGAAAAATTGTTGACAGCTTGGTTTCTTTTCCCTAGATCTTGACAGTGAAGGTTGAAGGTTTCCCTAAGTATCCAAAGGGAATCATAAAGCGTTCTGATGTAGAAAAATTCCTGCTAAAGAAAAGCAAATTTCCGAAGATTTACATGTCCCAGTACTTCAAGCTCCTGGAGAAGTTCCAGATTGCATTACCACTGGGAGAAGATCAACTCCTTGTTCCAAGCAGGTAAACAAAGACCTGAAAGCATAGTTATGTCAAGGGGATGTTGTGTAGTCATGGCTTGTTTTCCCTGTGAATTTTCAAGAGTTGTCCACTAGTCTATAACTATGGAAAACATTCAAGGAAGATATTCTTTGTACTTTCTGGCTGCTGCTGATTCTTGCTGTCAGCTTTGGAAAAGCAAATTTAGAAAAATTAAAAATAGCTGTTTTTTCTTCCAGCTTATCAGATCACCGGCCTGTGATAGAATTGCCTCACTGTGAAAACTCAGAAATTATCATTAGGTTGTATGAGATGCCATATTTTCCTATGGGATTCTGGTCCAGGCTAATCAACAGATTACTTGAAGTGTCTCCTTATATGCTTTCTGGAAGAGGTACATTTCTACTTGACTCTTAACACTGGTTGTATCCAGAAAGGATACAAGTATCTGAAGTACTAAGACTTTCCAGTTCTTTTTGTTTTGATTTTACTTGCATATTTATGGTTTTGCATCTAAACTTTTTCTTGAAATATCTTGAGTTTCCCTCACTTCCCTTTCCAGTGTGTTCTCCCCCCACTGATCACATGTCACATCTAAACTCAAGCAATGTTTCAGAAATTGCCTTTCACCAATTTGCACTGAGTCCTTTTTGATTATTATTCAGGAGTTGTGTTAATGTGCTTGAGCAATATTACACTAGTTAAGCATTAGGATAATTTTGGTTTTATTGCTAGCATTCCTCTTTCCCTTGCTTGATCTCTGTTGAATCTGGGTTCTGAAAAAAAAGTTGCTATGTTTCTTGGTGGCAGCCATGTTCTCAAGTTCCACAAACTGACAATCTTGGAAGAGAGCTACATTTCATTTCAGTAAATACCGGGTTAATTTAAATTAACCTGGGGGATGAATAGGATTGAAAAGTCCCTGGTAATGCCAAGAGTTCCCTGGGAGTACTTCAGAATGGAGAAAACATCAGGTGGATCTCTAAAATAAAATCGATTTGTACAGGAACAAAACCTGAGCCTTTCAGAAACCCTTTTTCTTCTCTGGAGATGCTCCGTTTGTCTTTTAGTGAGTTGTAAAACGTTAAACCTGCTTCTAGAAGACCTTTGTGAAAAGTGCTGGAAATTGCTGACCTGAGACACTTCTTAAACAATTTTACCCTAAATCCAACTGTGAGTGTCATTGACAATAGATTTACCTAATTTAAAACTAGAAATTGGATTGAGTCCAAACTTTTCATCTAAAACTGCATTTAACCCTAGGGTATTTTAGTATCCTAGAAACATGTTTTGATCTAGAAGTTACATACAAGTAGACTTACAAGGTTGGTGCTGTAATCATTAAAAGAGTTTTAAACAAGGGTGTTCCTGAGTTTCAGCCACTTGGTATGTATAGATTTTCTTTTAATGGAAAAAACGAGACAAAATGAGACAAAAAGTCCATTTTGCCATTTAGGCATTTTTTTGTTCTACACAATATCTTGTATTGAGACAAAAAGCCCATTGCTCAAAGGTGGGAGGGAAGCAAATGCAGACCCACATCATCCAGAAAGAACTACCCAGAGATACTGATGTCATGAGAGACAGAGATTGAAGGACCTGGGGCAAACATCCACAATTTGTTGCAGAACATCTAGAGAATTGTTTGAGAACACCTAGTCCCAAGACAAATGGAAGCAAGGAAACAGTGAACTCACTCTTCACCATGAGCTCCACAAAACAAACATTGGGAAAAAGAACCCTACTGAGTCAGGAAGTGAGGAAGCCCCTTGATGTCATTAAGCTGAAGGTAGACACAGACCTACTGCTTCTGGCAGGAGTATATCATGGGGAACTTGAAGCCTTGGAGTCATTCTCATTCCCTGCTTTACAGATTCATACAATCCTGTAAAATCATAATGATAGAAAGGTAGATAAATAGATCCTTTATTTGCATAAGCCACAAGCCATCACAATAGAAACATTGTATTCTAGTAAAGTTACAGTTCTAAAATGTTCATAAACCATTATCGTTAAATAAAAGTCCCTATAATATACAGTGCAAAACGTTCTGAAAGCTATATAAAATCAAAACTCATAAAACCATGTTCAGTCTTGTTTTAACACCATAAATGAATTTTGCAGACATAGTTGTTACTATATTATCTTGGCTTGTGTGATAATGGGGCTTCCCATTATCTAGGCTTATCAAAGGGAGATACTTCCCTCTTCAGGTAAACCAAGGGTTAATGAGGTGTTGGGATTACATCAAGGATCACAGGGTGAGAGTTGACCAACCAAAAGGAAAGGGTCAGCATCACAGGTCACAAGGTGAGAATTGACCAACCAAAAGGAAAAGAGGTGGGCATCTTGGAGATGCTTCCAGATCCTTCCAAGGAGGAAAATATAAAACTTCTGAGAGGCCATGTGGCCAGAGAGAGAGAGAGAGAGAAAGAAAGGAGAGCTGGGCCAGTCGAGCTGGCAGGCATGCCGTGTCTTCCTGGACCCCCCCCCTTCTCCTTTAGACCATCTACGCCTATAACCTAATTGTGAGTAACTAGAAATAAGTAGTTAGTCGCGTTAGGGATGTTGTTATTTTGGGAATTGGCTGATCTTAAGAATGTATCTGTGCTGTTATATCTGTTTTGTAAATTCTTGTAACCAAGTGTACCTGGGAGAGGGGAGTCTCCCAAGTGTATATTGTTTATTTGCATGCCTTGATTAAACACTTTTATAAACCTCCGTTTCTCTCCATTTCCACGCCAGGGTTGGCACACGCTACATAGGACCTCTCTCACTCGGGGGGGGAGGTGGAAGATCCTTACGCTTAGAGATTGGGCAGGGTCCCTCCTGTTCTGTCCAAATAATTCATAATTCGGGGGGGGCAGCATACCTGATAGAGTTGGGGAGATTGCCAGTCGTTCCAAGCGTGGAAATCAGCTTTGGGAGGCTGGCAAGAACCCTAGTAAAACGCTGGGAGGGAATTTCCAGTCTTGCAAGGCTGGAAGTCAACTTAAGAGACTGGAAATAAACCTTCAGTGTCACATGGTGGCAGCGGTTTTCGAACGGAGAGTGGGATTTTTAAGGTGCAGAGTTGAGGCTTGGGCTTCAGGTTCCCCTGTCTTGTGGCGAGGAATTAAGCTCAGGAGAAGGGGGGTGGATATGTGAGCAAGGGAGCCCTTCTTGGTTTAAAAGGGACGTGTTTTTTTCCTCTCCTTCGCGTCCTCTCTGAGGCTTGAAAAGGGGAGGGGAAGTTGGAGGCTAGGGGGGCGGAGTCACTTCCTCATTGAGAGCACTCTTGCAAACGGGTGATCTCTGGATTTTTTTTTCCTTTTCTTTTCTTCTGCCCTTGAGGGGAGGCTTGCAATCCTCAGAACACCGGCTCTCTGAAAAGGGGAGGGGTGGGAGGAAAGGCATTGTTCTGTGAACAGGCAGGAGGAATTTTCTGTGAAGGGCTACCGTTCTAGTTTCACAGAGCCTCTGTTTTGGGAAAGAGTGATTTTCTGTTTTTTTTAAAAGCTTGCAGTGAAGAGCTGCTGGTTCTGTCATTGAAAGCTTCTGTTGGGGAAAGAAGTTTTTTTTTTTTTGCACTTTCAAAACTGCTAAACTCAGTGGGTCTGAGTCAGAGCAGGCATTTTTTTTAAGTCCCCTGCCAGCGGTGGAGCTGAAAAAAATCTGCATATGAATGGGAAGGTGCTTGTAGCAGGAATTTGCTAAGTACCTCATTGAGTCACTGAGGCAGAGTTTTGTTTTTGTTTTTCCTCTCTTTTCCTTCAGGAGGAGGAGGGGGAGTGAAGCAGGGGGTGGAGGAGGAGAGAAGGCTTTGGGATTTTTTCCCCCCACTTGTCTTGGTTTTTAGGGTTTCTTCCTCTTTTCTGTGGCTTTTGGGGCTTCTTACACTATATATATTCTTTGATCAGCCCATCAGACCTTTTCTGTGTTGTAGTTTTCGGTGCACAGAGGTAGTCAGGGAGTTTTATGAACTTAAGATCTGGAAAAGTCCTGGAATACACTATGGATCCTAGTGATACCAATGTCACACAGCAGGTTGCTACAGAGGCTCAGCTGCTCCACCAGCTATCCCTAGTGGTAGTAATCTAGCTCAGCAAAGGGGCTGCTATGCCAGTAACAGCCCTTGGTGACCATATGGATTCCCCTGCTGCTTTCTGGGAATCAATAAAGCTCCTGCATGAATCAACAAGGCTCCTACATGACAAAGTTGCCCCTGAGCAAATTGCAAGATTCCTAGATAAATCAATGGACCTGATGCAGGCTTCCACTGCAAACCAGACAGCTGCTCAGCGGAACCCAGAGCTGCGACTTGCTCTCACCCGCATCAGACAGCTGCCAACTTACAGAGACTCAGATGATTTTGAAGCTTTTCTCATCTCATTTAAATGTGCAGCAGATGATTTTGGGATCCCTGAGGAGAATTATATACGAGTGAACTTCGTCTTAATCTCTCAGGGACGTTACTAAAAATGGCAAGCGACTTGCCAGCTGTGGGAACTGAGTTGATCTCACCAAGTTTGTGGCCCTAGCCCGGAAGAGGCTTGGACTCACACCAGATAAATCTAGATCCCAGTTTTTGTGCCATTAGGAAAACTGGGTGAGACTTACAACGAGATGGCTTGTTCACTTGAGCGGGCACTGGACTCTTGGATGCAAGCAGCTAAAGCTTCCAGCAAGCAAGAGGTCTTATTTCAGTTTTTATTGGAGCAATTCTTGGAGCACATACCTCCACAGACTGCATCCTTCGTGTTGCAACGCGAGCCAAAGACGCTTGAGGAGGCCGCCAAGGCAGCAGATTGCTTTGTTGCCTCCAGGGGTGAAGAGGCATTCCAGCCTACTGTAGTAACGCCTCCTACAGACAAGCAGAAATACCAACAAGCGCGCAAAGATCTCCAGAAGCACAACACTTCTACCCCAAGGTCATCACTAAATGACACTACCTCGAAGCCTCAGCTGCTCAGCTCTACCACACTACCACAGCCTCGCTCTGGGGCAGCAGTCTGTGGCAGGTGCTCAGGGCCAGCCAGGGAAAAGCAGGTAAGCCCTAAATGCTTTCTCTGTGGAGAGCTGGAGCATAAGATTAAAGCCAACTGTAAGCAGAAGCCTAAGTTGGCCCAGTTAGTTGTTGCTTCGGCTTCCAGGGACACTCCCGCTGATCATTCAGTTGCTCCTGATCCGGACGTGATCCCTACTCACAGAAGGCACACACTGTGGGTAGGAGGCAGGGAAAGTTGTTGCTTACAGAGACACTGGAGCACAAGTTTCTGCTATTCATCGTTCATATCTGGATCCTGGTCTTGTTGATGACCACATCAAGATCACCATCAGAGCCTTTAGCTCCTCCGGCTCAACTGTCAACAGCACGCGTTCCTGTTCAGTACAAAGGCTGGGAAGGAGTTTGGACTTTTGCTGTTTATGATGACTACGAATGTCCTGCTCTGTTGGGTGATGATCTCATCTTCCATGCTAGTCAGGCCTGGAAAGAGTCCAGACAGCATGCAAAGATGGCAAGCAGCCTAAGCAGAGGTCAGTCTTCAGTGCAACTTGAGGACCAGCCTGAACTTAGACTGCAGTCACTGTCTCCTGCTACACCAGAAGGAGTCCTGCCTGAAGAGGTGGCGGAACCTAGGGCAGACTCCCAACACAGCATCGGTAGGCCCAGAGGTCGGGACCATCCTTGCTGATACCTCGGATGTCGGAGCAGATGCTGGCAGAAGTCCAGGAAGAGCTTCTCCATGTCAAGAGGCTAGTCAGCATGGTCTCAAGTTGGTCCCTGTGGTCACTCCTCACTCAGCGCTGCCCAGAGGGGCGGAATAATTCCGGTAGGTACCGAGCAGAGTCAGGTGCTGGACAATTTGCCTGAGATGCAAGAGGCTGGTGCAGAGGAGGAGAATCCAACAACTCTGACTCCAAAGCCAGCAAAGGATTCAACAGCAGTGGAAACTCCAGAGAACACTCCAGCCAAGGGAGCAGAACCTGGAGAAGCTGCAATGCAACGAGAATCTGAGGCGAGTCTGCCACTCCAGGTGGAACAGCTGGTTCCTGTTCAGCGACAGCAGTTCCAGGAAAACCAGGAAGCAGACCAGAGGCTTCAAGCTGCTTGGACCAGAGCGAAGGAAGAGGTGAAGTCTCCTCCAGCGATGAAGGGGCCCAGATTTGTAATTGTTGAGGGCCTATTATATCGTGAGTCTGGCCCGAGAGGTAACAAGGGGGGCGTACACACTCAGAGACAGTTGCTGGTGCCTTCTAAGTATAGAGCCAAACTCTTGAGTCTGGCTCATGATCATCCTAGTGGACATGCTGGGGTGAACCGAACCAAGGACAGATTGGGAAAGTCCTTCTACTGGGGAGGGGATGGGGAAGGATGTGACTGATTATGTCCAATCCTGTGAGGTTTGCTAGAGAGTAGGGAAATCCCAGGATCAAGCCAAGGCCCCTCTCCAACCACTTCCTATCATTCAGTGTTCCATTCCAGAGAGTGGCTGTGGACATCATGGGACCTTTCCCTAGGAAGACTGCTAGGGGAAAGCGATATGTGCTCACCTTTGTGGACTTCTGCACTCGTTGGCCAGAAGCCATTCCACTGGGTGGGATCTCAGCTAAGGCAGTAGCCCAAGCTTTGACAGACATCTTTGCTAGATTAGGTTGGCCTGCAGAGATTTTAACGGATGCAGCTTCCAATTTCAACTCCAAAGTCATGCAGCGCCTATACGAGGCACATGGAGTATGCCATCTGACATCAGTACCTTACCATCACCAAACTAATGGGTTGGTGAAACGTTTTAATGCAACTTTGGGGGCCATGATCCGTAAGTTTGTAAGTAAACATTCCAATTGACCTGGACTTGGCGCTACAGCAGTTCTTGTTTGCTTACAGATCTGTTCCACACCCAAGTCTGGGTTATTCACCCTTCAAGCTGGTCTATGGCCATGATGTGAAAGGGCCATTACAGCTGGTTCAAAGTTAGTGGGAGGGCAGCTATCCCTTCTTCAGAGACTAATGTGGTTGGTTTTGTGACTAACTTGCAGAATACTCTCAGGGAAGCATGGGCAGATGCTCATGAGAATCTGCAACAGGCACAAGAGAAGCAGAAGACCTGGTATGACCAGTATGCCAGAGAATGTTGCTTTGAGAAAGGAGACCAAGTGATGGTTCTGAAAGTTCTCCAGTCTAACAAGATGGAAACTTCTTGGGAAGGTCCTGCCACAGTGCAAGAACGCATTGGGACAGTGAACTATCTCATACAGTTTCCAGACTCTAGGGTTAAGCCAAAAGTGTATCATGTGAATTCACTCCAAACCCTTCTACGAGAGGCCCAGTCACCTTCTCACACTTTCAGTCCAGGAAGATGAGGAGGAGGAAGAGTGGCCTGAAGGTGCTTTCTGATGATCGGGAGGGTGGTAGCTTGGAAGATGTGAAACCCTCCCCGAGACTCAATGCGAAACAACGCAAGCAGTTCTTTCACTTGACGGGTAAGTTCACCACCCCGTTTTCACCTATCCCAGGTCGCACCACAGATCCTCAACATGTGGCAGCCGCAGACTACAGCAGGCCATCAGCAGAACAGCCACGACTGGTGTCACCAAAAGGGAAAGAGGCGATAGAGAGGGAGGTGAAAGAGATGTTGGACATGGGGATCATTCGCCCATCACGCAGTCCATGGGCATCCCCAGTTGTCCTAGTGCCCAAAGGGGGGACGGACATTCGTTTTTGTGTGGATTATAGAAAACTGAACTCAGTGACACGCTCTGAACATTATCCAATGCCCAGAGTAGATGAACTGTTGGAGAAATGGGGGCATGCTAAGTACCTATCCAGCCTCGATTTGACTAAGGGCTATTGGCAAATCGCCCTAGCAGAAGAGTCTAAGCATCGAACAGCATTCATCACTCACATGGGCCTGTTTGAGTTCAATGTCCTTCTCTTTGGGCTACGCACGTACTGCAACTTTCCAGAGGCTGGTGAACTGTTTGCTAAGAGGGTGGGGGACTTTGCTGTTTTTTTATTTAGATGACATTGCAATCTTCTCAGACTCCTGGGAAGATCCAGACTTGAAACACTTGGAGATTGTCTTCCAACGCATTAGTGATGCTGGACTGACAGTCAAAGCAAAGAAGTGCCAGTTTGCACTGGACAGAGTGACCTACCTTGGCCATGAAGTGGGACAGGGGACTATCGCTCCACTGCAAGTCAAAGTGAAGCTATTAAATAGCCTGCCAATTCCTCGTTCCAGGAAGCAGGTGCAGTCCTTCCTTGGCCTGGCTGGGTATGACCAGAGATTCGTGCCCAACTATAGCCAAATGGCAGCACCTCTAACAGACCTGACAGGTTCCAAGAAGCCTAAAGTAGTGAAATGGACAGCAGAGTGTCAAGAAGCCTTTGCAGCCTTGAAAAGGGGCCTTGATGGCAGATCCTGTGCTCCGGGCACCAGACTTTGACAAGCCGTTCGTAGTGGCTACAGATGCTTCTGACAGAGGCATTGGAGCAGTATTACTACAGGAGGGTCCGGATGGCACCTTGCATCCCATCTTGTTCCTCAGCAAGAAGCTTTCTGCAAGGGAGTCCAATTGGTCCATACCAGAGAAAGAATGCTATGCTATTGTATATGTGTTAGAGAAACTGAGACCATACATCTGGGACGTCGTTTCACCCTCCAGACTGATCATGCTGCCCTCCGATGGCTACATACAGTCCGGGAACTAGCAAGAAGTTACTACGATGGAGCCTGTCCCTACAAGACTTTGACTTCAACATTCAGCACGTGGCTGGAAGTTCTAATGTGGTTGCAGATTCCTGGCACGCAGAGGACTGGAGGGGTTAAGAGGGCTGAGTTTTACATGTCCGCATTGATAATATGGCTAACCTGTACTGTTGTGTGTGTTTGCATTTATTCTTTGACTTTTCCTTTCTTAGGTCCCAGGATGAAATCCCAGCCTGTGTGGTTCCAGCCTTCAGCTGTTCCCAGACCGTCTGAGATTTGGGGGGGCGTGTGATAATGGGGCTTCCCATTATCTAGGCTTATCAAAGGGAGATACTTCCCTCTTCAGGTAAACCAAGGGTTAATGAGGTGTTGGGATTACATCAAGGGTCACAGGGTGAGAGTCTACCTACCAAAAAGGAATGGGTCAGCATCACAGGTCACAAGGTGAGAATTGACCAACCAAAGGAAAAAGAGGTGGGCATCTTGGAGATGCTTCCAGATCCTTCCAAGGAGGAAAATATAAAACTTCTGAGAGGCCATGTGGCCAGAGAGAGAGAGAGAGAGAGAAAGAAAGGAGAGCTGGGCCAGTCGAGCTGGCAGGCATGCCGTGTTTTCCTGGACCCCCCCCCCCTTCTCCTTTAGACCATCTACGCCTATAACCTAATTGTGAGTAACTAGAAATAAGTAGTTAGTCGCGTTAGGGATGTTGTTATTTTGGGAATTGGCTGATCTTAAGAATGTATCTGTGCTGTTATATCTGTTTTGTAAATTCTTGTAACCAAGTGTACCTGGAGAAGGGGGAGTCTCCCAAGTGTATATTGTTTATTTGCATGCCTTGATTCAAACACTTTCTGAAAACCTCCGTTTCTCTCCGTTTCCACGCCAGGGTTGGCACACGCTACATAGGACCTCCTCACTCGGAGGAGGGAGGTGGAAGATCCTTACGCTTAGAGATTGGGCAGGGTCCCTCCTGTTCTGTCCAAAGGGTCTCCAGAATCAGGGGGGTGGTGGCAGCATACCTGATAGAGTTAGAGATTGCCAGTCGTTCCAAGCATGGGAATCAGCTTTGGAGGCTGGCAAGAACCCTAGTAAAACGCTGGGAGGGAATTTCCAGTCTTGCAAGGCTGGAAGTCAACTTAGAGACTGGAAATAAACCTTCAGTGTCACAGCTTGCTAAAAGGGAAGGATACATAAAAATCAGATGAATGCCCTGATATAGATGTCAAGAGAGGGGAGATCCCTGTGAAAAGGACAAAATAGCAGCACACAGACTACTGATTCAGTACTGCCACAAGGACAAACCCTGGTCTTGCAGTGAGATTTTTTAGAAATGGTTCTGAAGTACAGCAGATGGCAGCGTATTCAATCTTGCTTGAGTGAAAGCTCTTCTGTATTCAGGAATTATTCATGTTGTAAATCCAGTGCTGGGGAATCAAGAGGCCAAGGAGACAGGTTGCTGACCCATGGGCAGAGTTTTCTTCCTATAGCAGGTAATTTATCCTGCTGTTCAACATCACGAAGTCACTGTCCAATAAAATCTTTTGCTTCATGGGAGTTGTTCAGTCTGTATTTCTTAATGTATTTTTTTTCTGTCCTGTGTTGCACCCCAAAGGCAATCAGAAGTGTGACTTCTTTCTGTAGTCTTACAAACTTGGGTTAGGACATATAATTACTGGCTCAAGCTGAGTTTCCTTGCTTCTTCTGGCTTGGTCTCTTTAATTCTTAATGTTTCTCACAAGAGCAGCTGGATGAAGGAAGTCAATAGAAAGTTCCACCATTTTGATTTTATTCCAGTACAGTTGTTGGTTTTAGGATTTGGAAAGCAAGAGAATAGCAACCCATATGTAAGAGGGACATGTATACTTTTCAAAACAACCAATTTTGTTTTACAGCATGAAAATAAAAAGTAATCCTTTCTCTTTTCTCTCTCTCCTTAGAACGAGCTCTTCGTCCTAACAGGATGTATTGGAGGCAAGGCATATACCTGAACTGGTCACCAGAAGCCTACTGTTTGGTGGAATCTGCAGTTTTTGAAAACAATGCAAACAGTTTCCTAAAAATTACTGTGCCTTCTTGCAGGAAAGGTTAAACTTGTAAACAGTCTATTCTGCAGGGTTTTTTTGGGGGGGGGGTTGTTTTATTTTGCTTGCATTACTTTTCAGACATGTAGCATGTCCCTAATTGTAGATTAACAGTGTTATCAACTGAAACTGACTGTAATTCCAGGCCATTCTGAGACTTTGTTTGATAGCAAAAACTGGTATAACGTCACTGTTTATAGCAAATTTATGACATCACTGTTATAAGACTAAACTTTATTGGTGGTAAATGATGCAGCAGATGATCAATTGCAGAGAAAGCATTCCAGTAATTTGGGTGAGGAGTTTCAGCATCCTCTTGTGGCGAGTGATAGAACTGGGCCCCTAAGCAATTAATTCTATCCAGACTGTCCCATGACAGACGCTTGACATCACTGTGACTGGCTTACTGAGTTTGTGATCTGGGGCACACTCCCACCCCTGACTCCTGGCATGGTTTATGCAAGGTCTGTATCGCCCATCTCCTGTCATAAAAGCTATGAGAATTATACAGGCAGGTTGCCAAATGAAAAGTTCACTCACTTGGTCTGTTCTCAGCCCTGGATCTCTTCTCAGCTTTGAACTGTAAGCTAAAGTGAAACCATCTAGCATGGTGTATTAAATACAACTAAATCTATTCTATGCCATTGGACAGCTGTTACCATTTCGCCATGATGTTAACAAGGACTCCAGCCCCCATCCATCTAGTGGCAGAGACCAGATTCAGTACAATCACACCACAGTTCTAATAACATTTTATTGGCTCTCTTTAGGTTGTATCCTCTTGGGACAAGTTGTTGATCACATTGATTCTCTTATGGAAGAATGGTTTCCTGGTTTACTAGAGGTTGATGTATGTGGTGAAGGAGAAACCCTTTTGAAAAAATGGGCTCTGTATAGTTTTGAGGATGGTGAAGAACATCAGAAAATATTACTTGATGATCTACTTAAGAAAGCAGAGGAAGGTATATATAACGCTTTAAGTGAGGCTGTTCCATAATACTTTTCCAGTATGGAAATAAATGTATCTCTGTTACTATCAATATCCTAGACAGATTAATACTTTATTTGTTATATTAATAAAAACAGATGAGTAAATTATGCCATCCATATCATTCTGCTGCTGGTGGTGATGTGCCTTCAAGTCGCTTCCAACTTATGGTGACCCTAAGGAGACCCTGTCACAGGGTGTTCTTGACAGGATTTGTTCATTGGGGCTTGCCTTTCCCTACCTTTGAGGCAGAGTGAGTTTCCATGACTGTGTGGCAATTTAAACCCTGGTCTCAAATGTTGTAGTCCAGTGCAAAATCGTCTACACTACACTGGTTCTCCTATGTGTTTCTAATGTATGTGCAAGCCAGCTCTTGTCATATGTTCTCTTCATGTGTTCCTGCCCATATGATCTAGAAATCCTTGTATATATTAAAAATCAGCACATTCATCCCCACACAGAACAGCATCTGACCAGCTGGCAAACTCCAGAATATTTTCTGTAACATCACATAGAAATAGGGTATGTACTGCAGCTCTGATTACCATTGCAGTACAGTGGTGGTTGTCTGCTTCCATTCCTCAGCAGACAAGATTCCAGTGGCACAAGGAATAGAGTTTTATTACACAAAACGTAGAATATATAAGCAAGGATTTTGCACCTTGCAAAAAAATTCCAGAGATTAATAATGTAAACAGGGTTTTTAATTGTTGGTATAGAAATCTTCTGTCCACATCACATTTGATAATTGATTGGTGTCTTTCCTCTGAATTGGTAAAAAAATAAAATAATGCCACTTATCATTCAGGGAAACACGTGACATTTATTATTAAGATACATCTATTTTGAAGATAATTTATTTTAAGTAAATTTGTAATTACTCATGTGTAGAATAACAGTGCTATTTTGTCTGCTAATTCAATTTCTTGCAATCTGCATATCTTTCTTGACTCACATAGGTGACCTTTTGGTTAATCCAAATCAACCAAAATCTACCATTCCAATAGCTCAGATTGCTCCAGACCTGATCCTAGCTGACTTGCCTAGAAACATCATGTTGAACAATGATGAATTAGAATTTGAACAAACTCCAGAATTTCTTTTAGGTATCTATTATTTTTATTCAGCATACTATAGCAAGAATAGTCTTATCCCTATAGCAGTATTTTAAAGCAAATGAAATTGTTACAATATTTAATGGAGATAGAAATGCCATTTAGCCCAGGAATACAGAGTTGATAAAGAGTTCAACTTAAAGTACTCATTGCAACTTTTTCTTGTATTTGAAGATTTAAATGCACATGTGGTTTCATATGCCACATGTATAATGCTGTAGAGGCAAGGAGGCAGAAAGCAGTGAATTATTCTACAGCCCTCAGCCTTTATGTTACATACCAGACTAATGGTTTCTATGTTTTTTCTAAACAATTACATATTGTTTGAATCAAGGTGCATGTTTTTATGAGAGTGATGCTATCTGCACTGAATACCCAATGCAAATTTGTAGTTAAATGTTAAACATAAACCTGATTTATTCTGAAATGAATAAAGCAATCAGTTTAATTATAGTTATTTAATGATTAATTCTGTCATCCCTAATTTGTTCAGCAGTATATTGCCTAATATTTGAGAAATGACATAGGTCTATAGAAATAATGTTCAGCATGTTTGAAAAACAAATCTTGTCAAAGTCAGGATGAGTCACAATTCATGTATTTCTAACATTGCCCTCTATTTTCTTTTGGAAAAGGTGATGGTGGATTTGGATCTGTATATCGTGCTTCTTATAGTGGAGAGGAAGTAGCAGTAAAGATTTTTAATAAGCATACATCTCTTCGGCTCCTAAGACAAGTAAGTAAGATATCCTGCTTTTTATAGAGCCAGTTTGAAAGATGCATCAAAACTGAAGGTTTCAGATGTTTAAAGGAAGAAATATGATTCTATATTTTCCTTCCTTCTTTCCTTCCTTCCTAAACATCTAGAGCAGAGCTTTTCAAACTGTGTGTCAGCTGCAGTGTGTAGGTGTATTGCGTGAACGTAACGAGTGGAAGGGCTGCATATCCCACCACTGCAGTGGGCCAGGCCTGGGTGAAGGGGCTCCCTCTGCTGCCACCGTCCTGGGCCAAGGAAGACCTTGGTAAGGGCGGTGGTGGCAGGCCAGGCTCAGGTGGAGGGGCTGCCTCCACTTACCGAATTACTTACTGAATTACTGTGTCGTGAAATGATGCATGTCTAAAAAGTGTGTCACCAGCATGAAAAGTTTGGAAAGCTCTGATCTAGAGGGCAATGAGGGGCTGAATGTCAATGAACAGACCTCATCCAATTTTGGTATGAGGTGAGCTCCTGTTTAAGATTCAGATGCAGCATTCTTCCATAATAACTCAAATGGTAATGGTGGCCAGGAATATTTTTGATCAGGAGACACTCTTGCTGTCCTTATGGCCCTTAATGAAAGAGACAGACCTAAGCCTCCAAGAGCATCACATTTATTAAAAACACCTCGGAATCCCACAAATGCCCAAACAGGTCCAGAAAACTAAGTAGTGCAATCTAGCATAGAGGCCAAATCTATTTTTGACCCACACCCCAATATCTTATTGATTTCCTGTTTCTGTTGATAGCACTTAACAGCATTTCACTTGAATTTTACTATCTTTAGGAACTAGCAGTGCTTTGCCATCTTCATCATCCTAGTTTAGTGTTCCTGCTGGCTGCAGCGGTGCGCCCCCGAATGCTTGTCATGGAATTACCCCCAAGGGGGTTTTGGATCGATTATTGCAACAAGACAATGCAAGTCTAACTAGAACACTCCAGCACAGAATAGCTTTACATGTAGCTGATGGCTTAAGGTAAAACAATCTCAAATGACTGTGGTAGTGTATTTAAAAAAATACACTTTTCTATCTCAAGGCATATTTTAAAAGTCTTAGTTCACTTTCTTTTAAATAATTTTCACTATTAACTAAGGATTTCCTGGTTTGTGTTTTGTATCTACTGTGATCTTGTTATGTTTATATGTCACATATTATAGGCTTTCAGACACTGTATTCTGAATGTTAGAATGTTGCAAGTGTTGGGATTCTTTAAATGAACACAGATATGACTAGCAATCCAGAGGAAATTAGCTGGTATTAAGTCTCACTGATTCCTCTGGGGGCTTACTGCCTAATTTTTCTCTGGGCTTGACATTAATTAATCAACAATGCTACATATATGTTGTAATGGAGGCATGACCATTAAGGCCTATTGTCCAGAATATTATCTTTATCAGGAAAAAACGGGCTGTTTTATATTTGAGCAAAATGAGAACAAAAGGCAGCTCAGGAAAATGTGGGGATTAAGGCAGCTCAAGTTAGGAACCTGATTTGGCAGGACTGGACATTGTTTGGCCAGCAGGCTACTTCCAACACCCAAAGTCATTTTGGTAGCTCCTTGTGCCCCCTTATTAACCCAAAGATTTGGTTCTGCCCATAGGAGAATTACATACCTGGAAGACACACTATCTAGAACCAGGTGTCTCCACAATACCAAATTTTAACAAAAGAAATCCAGATTTTTAAAAACTTGAAGTGGTTTTAAATATTACAAGTAGCCTTCCAGTTGCTTCTGCTTTTGTTTTATGGAACTGGTGGAGACCTTACAGTTTCTGTGGCTGGAAAAACAGCCTGTAGACTCCTGTAGCTTCCCCACTGCTGCTGCATGTGTCTTTTTTTTCTTTTACAACAGCTTCTCTGTTCTCTGCCTATATTACTTAGAGGAGGATTTGTGCTTCCGGGAGCATATTTCACTTTGTAAACAAGGTGGATAGAGAATACATGTCTTATTTTTAAGGAAAAGCGAGGAGTTTTTTGCTGCAACTGCTGTAGTATCTACAAAAATGGCCACAATATGAATATGTGGCCCACAAGCCATTGTGGAAAGTGCCCTATGTAAATGCTGATATGATTTTTCCAATATTACTGCAAACTACTGGTGTACAGGTAGCTCTGTTCCTACAGGAATCTATGTGCATCAGGAGAAAAGAGGAGATTAGCATTTGTCAAAATCTTAATAAGACTGAAGCAGTGTACATTGAGGTGGTATACACCTATTTTGAAAGCTGCTGCAGGGCAGACCTTAAATCTTCGGATTGATACTATTCTAATGTGTACATCCCATTTGTAATATTTCTAATATGTATAATTTTCTGGTAGATATCTGCATTCAGCAATGATCATCTATCGTGATTTGAAACCCCACAATGTGCTGCTTTTCACTCTGTATCCTAATTCAGCAGTCATTGCAAAGATTGCTGATTATGGTATTGCCCAGTACTGTTGCAGGATGGGGATCAAAACTTCTGAAGGCACACCAGGTATGAAAAACTTCATATTTATTCATGCAAAGGTACCACAGGAGTCTCATTGGTACCAAGGCTACATGGATGATGTGAGAAATCTAAACAGAAAAAAGGAGAGACCCCACAGATGCTTACCAGTCTCATTCTGTCCTTCATTTTGAAGGAGAAGAGATTGTCAGGGGATTATTCTTCACACTGTACACTCAGACCCACATGGATCACACATGGTTATGGTAATAGATAGTCTTTATCATTGTTCCCTTGCATGAACATGCAGGGTTCTCTTATTCAGTCTCTTATTCAGCATGTGTATGTAAAATTGTTAAGAAGAACAGGTTTAATGTGAGAAGTACTGTAACAAATTCTATTGTAGTGAACTGGCTTAATCAGAAAGAAATCAATTTCTTATAATTTAATTTCTTAACTCGAGCACCATAGTTTTACTGTTTCATTAAGTGTTCTTTTGTTGACTTTACTCAAGTTGATTTTAGAGTGACTGTCTTCACTTACAATAGGGTAGCCTTGAAATAGCCTTCCTCTTAATAATCATTGCATCCGGAAAACATTATTGAAGGTTTGGTTACAAATAAAGCAGAAATACTATATAGAACTTCCAATCTGGACATCACCTCAGGAAGCTTTTAAAATTACTCCAGCAAAACAAGGAAAATTATTAACATATCAAAATGTATTGAAATTGGATGGCAATAAACTTAGAATGAGAACAGCAGAAGAACTGAGGGCTGAATTAAACTGGTTCCTTTGGTGACAGTTAAAAGAAAGATTTAAAATGGATCAAAAATTATATGATTTTGAAAGAAAAGATGATGAACTAGATTTATTGTTGAAAGAAAATCATAAGAAGAGAATTTGCAAACTCCATAAATTGTTACTGAAGAGAGAAATGGAACCAGATATAATAAAAGAAACGATGGTTAGATGGGCCCAGAGTGTGGGGTGCCCAATTGAACTAGAAGCTTGGGAAAAAGCTTGGAAAGTAGATATAAAGTTTACACCAAATTTAAATCTAAGAGAAAACTTTTATAAGATGTTGCATAGATGGTATGTGACCGCAGAGAGATTATAAAAAATAACTAAAAATGGGGATGCGAAGTGTTGGAAATGTAGTGAGAAGGTGGAGTCCTTCTTTCATATATGGTAGACTTCTCAGATGGCAAAGAAATTTTGAAAGGGGATACATGATGAAATTCAAAAAATTTGTAAAGTAAATTTCAAAATGATACCAGAATTTTATTTGTTAAATATGTTAGGTCAGAACAGGGAGATCAGAAGACACCAGAAGATACTACTGTATTTGATTACAGCAGTGAGGTTGACATATGCCCAACATTGGAAAGAAAAGAAAGAAATTAATTTAGAAGAATCAAAATTAAAAGTCTTGGATATGGTAGAGACTGAAAAATTAGCAAATTTTATGAAAAACAAACCTATCCAGATGAAAGGGAATGGAAAGAAGTAATGGACTGGTTAAAAATATAAATCTATCAGAGGATGAAACAGGAAATTTTTTTCTGTAAAAATGGAAGACAAGGTATAACTCAACTGGGGAATATAAATATGGAAGTGAGGGGGTTGGATATATCCATAACAGTGGTGTATATCCAGTTATTTTATATGTATGAAGTACTAATAAAAAATTATTTTTTAAAAAAGAAAGAAATAGCCTTCCTCAACTAGATCCTAGCCAGCATTGACCATTAGTCTTGTTGATTGGTGAAGACAGAGGTTGTAGTATGAAATGTCTGGAGGGCTCCAGATTGAGAAAAGCCAGGTCTTGATAAGTTCTGTCCCAAGGATAGAATCATGGAACTTTCTAGATGTTGTTGGGGTGCAAGTTCCATCATCCCCGGCCAATGTAGCTATTGGTGAGAAATGCTGGGAATTGCAGTCTAACAAATTCTGGAGGGCCATATGATTCTCAACCCTGTTTTATGTGAATTACATGTGTCTCCGAAAGGAGGAGACTCTTTATTCTTATGAACTGGTCTGTAATATTCATTTCATAATAACCTTCCAGAAACTTGTGTCTTTTTGAGCCATAAATGGTGTTTTTATCTTCTTGTCATTGAATTTCCATGGCTCTTGCCATTATTTAAGATTCCTAAGGTAAAGCAAGTACAGCATCTCCCTGGCAAGAAGCATAACAATTAACAATGTGTGGTGGTTTTTTTTTCTGTTTTAGGATTTAGAGCACCAGAAGTTGCAAGGGGAAATGTTATTTACAACCAGCAAGCTGATATTTATTCATTTGGTTTGCTCTTGTATGACATTTTAACAGCTGGTGGGAGGATATTAGAAGGCATGAAATTTCCTAATGAATTTGATGAACTTGCAATCCATGGAAAATTGCCAGGTATCTATCTTTTTCCTAGTGTTTAATGCATGCATCCATTAGTTTTTAATGCCTAGGGTAATGCTTACTTTGAAGTGTTTGCCTTTTATATCAAGGATTCCTGCAAATGCAGATGATTGTATTGAAGTAAAGAGATCAGATGGTCAGAAAACAAGTATCATGAAGCATTTCCAACTCAGTAAATGTGCTCCTAATAAAACTGAGAGTATAGCATTTTATTAAGCCGTGGGACTTGAGTGCATGTGAATATTTTGCATGTTGTGTCTCCTAGGGCTTTATAAAGGCATTTTAGAAACTGCATGGGCCACAGTATAAAGAAACAGGCAAGATTTTTTGAATGTGTAAGGAACTGTTGAATCCATATTGGTACTGCTTATTTGAGTTCAGTTGCTTTCAGTTTACAGATGTTAAATGGAGAACAGTTGTGGCTTAATTTGTTTCTTGTAGTTCTGTTTATGTATGTAATCATATGTACCTTATGCTTGATTTTTTTAAAAAGAAAGCTAAATACTTTTGGGCTGGTACTAGGGGAAAAGTACATTATAGTGTGATGGAGGGACAGAGTTTCAGCACTCACTTCTAAATTTTGCAGGTTTGTTTGTTTATGTATGACTTAAACTTCTATAATGCATTTTTTTCACGAAGCGTCCAAGGCAACAAATGCCAGTAAAACAAAATTAATATAGTTAATTTACAAACTCACATAAATAAGCATATCAGAAACCCTTAAGGACAGCAGCTAACTAAGCTTTAGTAAAAACTCCAAGAGCAGGGATGCATCATCAGTAGGACAGAACAAATGTGTAGAGCTGGTGGGTACAGAAATAGCCCAGCACTTGGACAAGGTACTTTTTTGGACTAGACCTCTGAATTCAGTAGCCAGCGTAACTGCTACCCAGAGGTAGCTTGTGGATCCATCTCCACATGGACAAGCAATTCCACTGTAGATTTTAATGCTGCTGCTCCTACAGACTTTTTGAATTGATCCGAAGCTTTGCTGGTGCTGGACTCTAGTCTGGCACCAGGAGAACTCCCTTTCAACTTGAAGGAGGTGTGAGATGAATGGCAGTAAAATCCACAGTGGATCGTTAACTCCTGTGGCGGCAGATCCATTAGCTATGTTTGTTGGATCGTTCTGGGAGTTGCTGTCCAGAAAAGAAACTTTTTCAAGCTGTAAAAGTCCTCTCTCATATTCCCACCAAATGTAACTCTGATGTTGGTAGAACACAGAGAAGAGTCTCACTTGAAAATCTTAATGTTTAGTTGGGCTGAAAGTGGAAAAGATGGCTCTGAACCACTTAGGGCTTCAAAGCTCTTAGCCAGTGCTTTGAATTGTTCTAGAAATAACCTAAAAGCCAGTTAAGTTGTTAGAAGAAAGGATAATAACAGGCTCCTTTTAACACTCTGGTCACTGCTTTCCAGACCATCTGGGCTTTCTGGAACACTTTTCAGGAACAGCCTCCCATAGCACTACAGTGATAATAAAACATAACAATACGAAACATTTGCCTCACCTTGGCCAGTACTAGTGTATGGGGGCTATTTTGGAGGCCCATATGTTGTTTGTCTTCCTAAGACCTTTTGTCACTTTCCCATTTCTGGCATCTGGCTAAGTTTCCCAGATTTGTGCTGGATCTGAGCTCATAAGGAAGCTGAAATTGTGAGTTTACATTCTAGGTTTACAGAACAAACTGAGTCTACCCTTAGTTTCTTTGATATGCTCATTTTGTTCAGTAGTATTATTTTTCCTTGTTTAATGTCCCACTCATATAAGATGATCTGTGGAACACCATGTGGGTTTGGAGGAAAAGGCAGTGGTTCTGGTATGCATACAGGCTCTCCATCATGTACATGCAGCTTCCGTGTGGTGAGAGCTGACCTCAAGAAAAGGTCAAAGAAATCTCTGTGTAAGCAAGTGACATGTTCATTGAAGAGAAGAAAGTTACAGATCCTGCTAAAAAAATGTGATGCCATCTGTTGATTGGAATTTGTGTAGCTTTTGAGTTATGGCCAGCATGTTACAATTGTAATCCATATTATTAGTGTCTGCAGCACTTGGAGCCATATGAGAGCCTAACATAAGCTCTCACAATATAGTAGATGCTTTTGCAATACATTGAAAATAACTCCATTGATAAGGGGTGACTTTTCACCCTGTGCCCTGGCACTTCATTTTCCTCAATATTTAGTAAGCTGTTTCTTTTCCTAAGGCTACTTTTTTTCTTTGATTGCTTAAGTGAAGAGTGATGCAGTTCAAGGTATCACTGGTCTCTCCAGCCTCTGTGCAAGCTGTGTGATTTTGTTGTGATACTAATGACCAGGGAGCAGGTGGCCCTCTGTCTTGTATTTTTCATCATACACAAACATTCTTTTAAACTCCTGAGGCTGAAGGAATTCTTGCAAGAGGGAGCTCTTCTCCGGTTGATACCAGTCTCTGCAGTTCTGTTTCATCAACTGAATCTCAGCAACTTAAATTCTAGATCCTGTCAAAGAGTATAACTGTTCTCCCTGGCCAGAAGTTGAAGATTTAATTAAGAAATGTTTGAAAGAAAATCCTCAAGAAAGACCTACCTCTGCACAGGTAGGTTCAAATGGGCTTTTTTCTCCTCCTCGTCCTCCTTCCTACTCACTGGATTTTATTGCAAATAAAAGCCAAACAAGGCCATCATCTTGCTACCTAAGTAGTCCTATTTTTTTGGTATTGAAACATGTACAAACATTTTGTACATGTTTCAGTAGTCTCAGTTACAAGACTCTCATCCATGTCACATAGGTGACCTAATCCATTGCCAGAGATAAACTGATGAACTAAATTGGTAAAAGATGGCACTTTCATTTCAGCCTTAAGCATATTTCTTTGGAAGTTAGCTGTAGTGAATAGAAATTATTTCTAAGTAAGCTTATATAAAGTTAGTTTGTGTTTATAAACCAGTGTATACATAATTAGGGAGGAGATGCTTTTTTCTGATAATTCCAGCTGTGTAAAATATAATTAAACTGGACTGATTAATGTTACATTTATAATGTGTGGCCATCAGTCTAATATTAGGAGAGTTCTCATGCAGTGCTTTATTATGCTATAGTGGAAAATTGCAAATCATCTATCCCTTCAGATTTTGTAAAACTGCAAGTCCCAGCAGTCCCAGCCAGTGGTGAGGGTGCTGAGAGTTGCAGTTGAACAATGTCTAGAGGCCCCCATGATTCCTACCCTGGGTTTAGCATTATAATGATGAATCATAGTGAGTAGCAGTCTTACACAATCTGACTCCTCCAGATTAGGCTTCATTTAGATTAGCCACAGTTTACTAAATTGAATGAACCTGACAAAACTTGGTTAATCTTAATTATAGCTTTTTCAACAAATCAGCTTTTTAATCTATGCTTTGAAATTTCACCAAACAATAGGGAAGATTAACCACTTTTACTGACTTGAACAATACAACAAGCCACAGTTAGTCAAAACACTCAAGCAAAACTTCCAAACACCTTGCAGCAACACTGGACGGTTAAGTGCATAGACTTGAAACTTACTATGGGCCAGCTCATTATATTTTACTATATTGCTGATCAAAGTGATCAAAAATACAGTTAGGTTTACCCAGATAAATATATTTCCCATTTATGCCCTTGTTGAGACTATTAACAATCTTAGTATTGCATAATGATTGAGAATATTCAGATGTCTTGCATTTATCATCTTTTTAAACTTTTTAATAATCTTAGAAGAGTGGCCAATATTATTACCCAAATTGTGAGGGGACAGTGACTGTGGGATAAATTGCTTGTGTAGGACTGTTTTGTGAGTTAATGGCAGGGCAGAGCCTTGAGCTTGTTGTTAAGTTATAAAAGTTCCCATCTTGTTACTAGGCCATTATGACTAAATCCGGTTCCTAACCCCAGCTAAAATACACTTGTTGTTCACTTAACGAATGTTAACTCAATACTTCCGTAAATCACAATGATGAAATGGATCTACTCTATTTGGGACTAACAATTGGATGTAGATCTATATTTTTAAAATCATCCTCCTCCCCAGCAACTCAGAAAAGAATACATCAGTTAAAATAAGTAATTCTCAAAAGATTAATTATTTAAAATATGCTTAATAGCTCACATCTTGTACAAATTTGTAAGTTTGGAAAATAACATAACATAAATGGAAGGTTATTGTTTTGCAAATAGTTGTATTGCAACAATTATATGGCAAGCTATTCATTAACTGTCTGCTTCAGCCTTGTCAAGGAATGTCATTGTAATCAAAATAATGCTACATTATATTGGTGGTATATTTCAGTACTATAGGAGTGAACTCTATATGGCTTACTGTGGGGGGGGAGAGACTGTGTGCCTCTTCAGATCTTGTTTGACTGCAGCTCCCATCAAACCTGGATAGCATGGACAGTGGATGATGGGGGCTGAAGTCAAACATGTTTCTGGAGGGCTATACATCTTTATGCCCCCAATATACTGTTAACAAAGTTTTATATAAAGGAAGTCAGCAACCTCTGTTACCCACTGTTACTCCTAATGTGCACTTTTTAAAGGTTTATGAGATTTTGAACTCTGCAGAGCTTGCGTGCCTGATGAGATACATTTCACTACCTTGTGCTTCTCCATCTGAATGCATGGTTGCTGCCAATCAAAGTTGTAAGAAGATGGGCATCTGGCTAGGTAGTGGCAACCGAGAGGAAGCACAGCTATCATTTATTGACTTAAACACTGATGGATACACTTTTCAGGTAAATGCTGAAGTTTAATAACTAATTAGTTAATTAGTTGACCAATAATTAACTAATAATGCTGCAGTATCTGTGGATGGTGAATTTGTATAATAAAGGGGATACTTTAATAATAATTGTATTGAGTTTCACAGAATAAAAACAATTTTAAAACTGTATTTTAACATGCAATATTTCTGATCTTCCACCCTGTCTTGATCCCCACCTCCCGAAGCCCCCATTAACAATCATGTACCACAATACATTGCTGTTTTCATGCTTGAACAAGCTTCTCCTTTCACCTTTCCCTGTTATGTTAAAGTTATCCCACTGACAATCACCGTTCCAAACCAGTCTTGTCCAATGATAGTTCCCAGCTGTTACCTGTTTTTGGCCTTTCTTCTTCTCAATATCTGTCTGTTCTCAATCTCCTAATTTTTTTTCCAATTAAAGTCTCTATCTATTTTCTTCCGCTCTTCCCCTCTTATAGATTCCTTCAAACATTTACTATATATTTTCTAGCATTCTGAGCTGTCATAACATCAATATCCACCCTGTCTGTCCTGCTTCCAACTATTTTCCATATTGCTGTTTAACCTCTTTCTCACTGTCTCTATTTATTTTATTTTTTTTACTGTTGTAAGCTTATGTTTGTTAAAGTACCTACTGCTTCGTTTACATCAGGACACCGTGTCTTGCCACATCACTCCCTCCCCTCCCCATCTGGGATTCCATGGCCAAACTCATATCTAAACAAATTCTATATTGCATATCATTGCTTAAAAGGCCGTTACACCCCAGAGGGTGGGGAAACATCGTAAATGACATCTGACCCGGCTCCCCCATCACACCAAACCCTTCATCCCTTTAACAACATCAATGACCATATTAATTCCAATTTAACATTCCAATAGATGAACTTCTTTTACATATTACATATTCAAATCTAATCCAAAATTCGCCTTCTTTACACCCCTCCCATCGCTGCCCAACTACCCAGAATTCATTTCTGGATTTCCCTTGTCTTCTCATGGTTGCTTTGAATCCGGGCAGTTAAACAGGAAGAGAGATTGTTTTGCTTAGTTGACCTTCTGTCGCAGAGTTGTAGCTACAACAATCCCAGGAGCCCAGACACGAACAGAAAAAAAGCAGGAAACAATTCACATACCAAAGAAAAATACATTGCTCAATAACTGTTATCTTATTGCTTCCCGCTTATGTCATACTGGAATGGAAATTCCAGCGTGTTATTGTTACTAATTTTCGCTGCCACCACCCACTGAATTCTGAATTAACTGAACAGTACAGTGGGAGCCTGTTCAGTGGATTACCAATCTCTATGCTAAGGACCTTTCCTTCCCCCTCACCTCCCCCCTTCTGAGTGAGAGAAGTCCTACCTAGCGTGTGCCGAAGGATGGCGTGGGAATGGAGAGGAAACAGAGGTTTTACAGAAAAGCATTTATTCAAGGCATGCAAATAAACAAGACAATAATACACGAGAGGCTCCCCCTTCCCAGGTACGCTTAAGTTACAAGTAGTTACAAAAACAGATACATTCTTTAGATCAGCCAACTCCAAAATAATTAAAAGCCTAACACGGCTAACTACTTTATTCTAGTACTCACAGGTGTTCATAGGCTTAGATCAGTGGTTCTCAACCTGTGAGTCCCCAGATGTTTGTGGACTTCAGCTCCAAGAAGCCCCAGCCACTATGGTCAATGCTCAGGGCTTCTGGGAGCTGAAGTCTAGAAACATCTGGGGACCCACAGGTTGAGAACCACTGGCTTAGATGGTCTAAGAGAGAAGAAGCCAGAAGGCGAGGCCAGGCCTACAGCCTGCTACTGGCACAGATCCCATCTCTCGGATGTTCCTTTGTTCTTTCTCGGCCACATGGCCTTCCTCAGAAGTTTTATAACTTCTCCCAAGAAGCATCTTGAAGCATCTCCAAGATGCCCACCTCTTTCCTTTTTGATTGGTCAATTCTCACCCTGTGACCTGTGATGTTGACCCACACTAAAATGTAATCTAATCCCAACACCTCATTAACCCTTGGTTTACCTGAAGAGGGAAGTATCCCCCTTTAGCTAAGTCTAGATAATGGGAAGCCCCATTATCACAACTTATACCATTGTTCTCATTGCAACCCGTCTTCCCCACTTCCTTCTGTGACATTACAGCCCAGAACTCATCTCAAATATTTCAATGTATGCTTGTTGTCGCTTTAAAGTTCTGAGCTGTCCCGCCACCAGGGGTGAGATTGTTAATGATTTCCACCACATGCTCCCCAATCTCTTCAAGACCCTCAACTGTTAGAATATCTCATTAAACATACAAATACATACAGATATCAATATATCATTCTCAGAAACGTATTTACCTCAAATCTCCCCCAAAGCCACCTCCCTTCCCAGATTTGCTGCAACTGATTTACTTCCCAGATTTGCTTCAACTGCTTCTTCTAAAGCTTCTTCCAAAACTTCTTCTGTTTATCATATTCACTTTCCAATGCAGCAAAATCCAAGGGAGTGAAGCTGCTTACTTGACTTTCCAGCACTGAATCACAGTCATAGACAAATCCAACAGTCCAAAATCCCAAAAAAGAGAAGCAGAAACATATTCTTGTAGCTTCAAAAATCCCAGAAACTGCATTCCAAATCCTACATCTCATATCCACCAGAAAAAAAATTCGCTGCTCACATAGAGGTTATTAAATCTATTTCAAATCCAGTCTTATTCCACAGCCATCTAAGTTATTCATTAGCTTAATGAATATGTCCAATTTAGCGATTGTTGATTGTTGATCCAATTAAAAAGACTCTTTTTTTTTACTTTAACAGCTCAATCCACCAAACCTCTCATAGGCTCTCTTTTCCTTCATGTCAACCACCCCTTTAAGAAAACTCACAGTCAAAACAGCCAAAACTCACATTGCTCGCATAAATTCTCCGGGCCCTTCCTCCTTCACTTCTGCACACCGTAGCAAGCCATAACCGATGTGGTATTTCAAAAGCGGGAAATCAAGACAGGTTACAAGCTTTAGGTTCTTTGATTGTTTCTTCTTGCTTCTTTGTTAAAAAAATTGTTTGGCGGCGCTTGTGCCACTCCTGCGGCGTCCCTCTGGATCCGTCGAGGTCCTTCAACCCCCTGGTGCTTTTTGCTCTCCCATCCAGGCAGAGCAGAGCCATACACCAGTTGTGGGGTCTCCTTCAGACCGCTTCTGAACCCCCTGTACCGGGGGGTGTTTAGCCACCTCAGGGTCACAAAAGAGGCGGCCGGATTCCAGCGGGAAGCAGCCTGGAGCTGTGCCATTGCACAGCTTCAATCTGAGCTGCCACTCGCGTCCGCCATTCGACCCATAAAGGGGATACTTTAGAACTGCATCTTTTAGAACTACATGTTTTAAAATCTATTTTAATTAACTATAAAAAGGCTAGGGAGAAGGAGCCACTAGTTCATGGAAATGAGTTCTCACATACATTTTATAGGTTTCAGCAATGCAATTGTTTGATTACAGATGTTACACAGAGATTGTGAATTTTCCTTTTCAGTTTTCCCCCAAAAATAAGATTAGAACCCAGACAGTAGATGTGTTGTAACTCAAATATTTGTCAGCAGAGTGATTTTCAAGCTTTTCTTATTTCCAGTTCCATTGTATTGGATATCAGGCCTTATCTTTCAAACTTGTTTTTGTCTGAATAAGTTGTAGTCCTGGGGAAAATTATATAGGATACATAAATGCAGCCTGTAGAGTAGGAATCAGCAATTTCTGGGAGTCTGGAGACCATTTTTGCTTTCCTGTGGACTTGGCAATCTGTATTGACCAAATCCCCAATCCTGAAAAAAAATCACCCCCAAAATTGCAAGTTATGCCCTTAGAAGCCTTGGGATGTGTGAATGTAGTTTGTCATTTAAATATTACCCTTCCCCAAGCCTGTTTTAGCCTGGAAATAATGTTTTTTTTTTAAAGAAAAAGTGACCCAATGGCCACTTCTGTTTTTTTACAACTTTTTTTTTTGAGGGGTGGCCTTCAAATAGCTGGGGGAGAATATTTAAATGGGAAAACACACACTCCCAGAAGTTTTAGCAGCATTTCTCATTTTAAAGCAAAAATATGGAGGTTGGGGAGACTGGGGAACCACATACAATCCATCTCTGTTTTAGGGCTATAACTGTAAGTGGAAGAATGGAGGTGGTAAGAGATTGCTTATGTTTTTCACTTCCTGGATTGCTTTCAGAAGCATAATTTAGGTGATAGGAAATAGAAAATGCAACCTAGCATTTGCTTCTGGAGAAGAAAAAGCGTTTCTATGTGTTGTGTAGCCAAATGGTTGTGAAGTGTTCAGAAATTTCAGTTAACTAGATCAAAAGTGATAAAAGTTGGTAAAAGCCTACAAAGATGAACATACCTAGTTTTATGGAATTGTGATCAGATGCTTTACTCTTTTTCCTCTTCTTTTTCCAACTCAGGACATTGCAGACAGTAGAGTATTGTGTTTGGCCTTGGTGACTCTTGCTACAGAAAAAGAAAACTGGGTGGTAGCAGGAACACAATCTGGTTCCCTCTGGGCCTTTCACGCACAAGAAGAGAAGCACAAGCACCAACTTCAGAAGATGTCCGATTCTGTTACATGTCTTTACTACAACTCTTTTGCAAAGCAAAAGTATGTAAAGTCTAAATTGAGATTAAACATAGAGCTTAGAAAAGGAATGGGGTTGGGCTCCAGCTCACAGAATCCCCTAGTTGGCACGGCCAGGGGCCTGGCTGCAATATTCTACAAACTGTTATTCATAAAACTAACTTTTGGAAGCTCTGTTTTAGAGTAATGTGTTAATAGGCTTATCTTGGCAATACAATTAAACAGTTCCCTATTTCATTTCAGCAAGCAGAAGAATTTCTTTTTAGTGGGTACTGCTGATGGACAGCTAGTGATTTTTGAAGACAGAGCAGTAAAGGTATATGTATATCCAGTACTGTTTTCCAAGAATTATGTAACAAAGGAACAAATATAAATACCCCTTTCCTTCTCATTTGGGTAGAAAGTTCAAGTGTCTTCCAAAAACCTTGACAACAGATGCTACTTGAGTGTTGATGGATAAGGAAACCAAATATAAGATGTGGTGGCAATGTGTTGCCCTCCAGAAAATGTTAGACTGCACTGTAACTCCTATCATTGGTATGATTGCAAAGGCTGATGGAAACTGTAGTACAACAAAAACTGCAGAACCAGATGTTGCCCATCCATATCACAGATTAAAAATTATTTCTATATATTTTCATTGAGTTACTCCTTATTGATTGAAGGTTCTACATCTACACTTTCTTGCTCACATTATTTCAGGAATGGGGAAAAGTTGCACCTTTCAGATGTTTTGATCTGCAACTCCTATCTATTCCTCCTAGCATGTGCAGTGGTAAGGGACTGTGAGAACTGTAGTCTGAAAACATCTGGCGATCCAAAGGCTCCCCATCTCAATTTAATTTTCTGTTAAAATGAGGCGATAGACTAGATTAATGATACTAAATCTTTCCACTAAACATTCTTCTTATAGATATTTGTCTTCAGAACATCTTTTCGGTGTGTTGACGTTCCATTTTAACTCTTTCCGCACTCATTCCTGGGGCATACATACAATGGTGATCTTATGGTAGCCCATCCGTAATGATCATGTGAATCAGCTACAGTGTAACTCTATAAAGGTCTAGTTTTAAAGGCATCTGGCTGCCTCATTCATTCTGTGCAAGTGTTTGTTGGATAAACTCCTTGATCACAAAATTACAGACATTGTGATGGTCTAGAGCCACAGAAACTGTAGCTAGTGCTACAAGAGGTGCATTCCTCTGCAGTTAGGGAGATGCCATGCTGTTCAAATGAAGTGTTAAAAGTTTCACTGAGCCTCTGAATCCTTGTAAATACCAGTATATAAAACTTGCTGGCTGTTTCCTAACCATCTTGCAAAGAAGCGATGCTCATTTTTCCAACTTGAAGTAACTTTGGAGCAGTTATATCCTGAACTATTTCAGAAGACTTTAGAAATTAACATGAATGGTGTGGAGAGGAGCAAGAAACTCTGGAAGTGTAAAATGTCCAAATATGAATGCAAATAACATATTGTAATAGTTATGAGAAGTAGTGTAAAAAAGTGATTCAGCATAGGATGTCAGTGTTCTGGCCCAGCTCTGGAAATGATGTAGGCAGTGGGACTCACACTCAAGTATGCCTACTCAGTGGACATATAAAACCACTCAGTCTATAGCCAGCAATCTGTGTGTGTCTTTCACCAGTCTTAGTATTCAGTGGACCTTGGAGAACTCTAGAAAAATTATGTTTGCCAGTGTGGTGCTGACAGTCATATCCTGCCTATCGCAATTGGTGTACATAAGGTAGACCAGATACCACTATCTCAAGCAATAGTTTCTAGATGTTTGTGCAAATAGGGCTAAAATATTTGCTTTTGTACATCTTTTCTCAAATTTTAAGTTGCCTTTTCAAATCATAATATCCCTTCTCTTTACCTTTCCACCTTGGTTTTCAACATATATTACTACTCTAGGCAAATAAATAAAATATATAGTTGAGAAATTACAATTAATTTACAAGAAGTATAGTAACTTCAGTTCAATTCAAAATATCAAATTCACTGGAAACATTTCAGAATCACTGTGGCTCATACATAACAAATATCTTTTCTTCATTGTTCACATTAATTTCTCTGCCACTTATGTTTTATCATGCAGTTTCAGTTTTCACAAATCAATCAGTGAATGTCAACCTATATTTATATGTTGCAGTCTGCAATCCATCCTATATGTATAATATGTACACTTATCTGGGAGGAAGTTCCATTAGTTTTAGTGGAACTTACTTCTTGGTAGACTTGCACTGGACTGCACTATTATGTTTTGATTTTTTAAATTCTATGTAGCATGTGTATAGTGTCCTCCCCCCACCTGCTTTTTTTTTAAAGGAAGTATTTGCAAGGCTGTTAGAACTTGAAGACAGGGATGGGAATTGTGCAGGTTGTAGGCTATAGATAACCCCAGAAATTGTTCTTTTGGCCCCTAGCATTTTCTCCACCTCTTGAAAAACTCCTGGACTCCTCACTCCATTAAAATTGGGGGGAGGGGGCATTTTCCATTCCAAAATGGTCACTCACCACTTTGGATTGCATTTTAATCTTTCCACCCCCACCCATGAAAACTGATCAAGCAACCTGGTGATTCTAAACAGAAGTGACTTCCACTTGTGATTTTTGACTGAAAATTAGAACACCTGGTCACCCCTGTACCTGCTGTGTTACCCATACCTATTTTAAGCTGACAGGTAATTTTGGAAACAGCAAGTATTTTCAGAAACAGCAAATGTTTCATTGAATCTTTAGGAATTTCTTCACTGTGTTGTTCTTTTATATTTTTAGTGCAAAGGTGCTGCCCCTTTGAAGATTTTACCAGTTGGAAACATCAGCACTCCATTTATGTGTTTAACTGAATCGAATTATTCTTCTGAAAAAAATATAATTTGGGGAGGCTGTGGGACAAAGATTATATCATTGTCCAATGATCTGACTGTCCAAAAGCTGATTGAGACAAAGACAAGCCAACTGTAAGTTTGTTTTCACGTCAACCCACGCGTGTATGTTTCTCCTGCTTGCTTGCTTTAAAATATGCTACTTATTTTTAAGTGACTTGCTCTTCTTTTCAATTACTGCTCTCTTGAACCATTATCCTATTTGCATTTGTCTGTACATAGGAAAATAATCCAAATCATAAAAAACTTTAATTGGCTTTATCAGTTTTAAAATATAATTTCATACTGTTCAAAATTTCAAGCGAATCCTGAGTAGCGTGCGCTCATTTGATTAAGGCCCAAGGAATATTGTACTTTGATGCTTACCTAACTTATATAACATTTGTTTCAATTTGTTCACCTGGTGCCAGTCCAGTTTTTTTTAAAATATACATAATGGCCTAAGCCAGCATCACTGCTTGTCTGAGAGAACTGTCTTCCCTTTCTGACAGATCTTTCTTCCGAGATGGGGTGATTGGGCCCTTCTCTTGACAAAAGCAGATCCATTTTAATGTAACTAGTCTCCTAGGTGACACTAATCAGTTTGTCCATCACTACATGGCCTGGTGGCACAGAAATGTCTGTCTTAAAGAGTTAGATTGTACACAAATGTAGTTTACTACAGAATCTATATATTGTTTATTTTATTTATTTAGATCCCACCTTTTCCCCAATAATGGGGTTCAATGCAACTTAACAGCTTAAAGCAATACAGATTAAAAACTATATAAAAGATACTAGTAAAAATATAGATATAAAAGTTGTTTTGGAACAATTAACAAACTGTAGGGTTAAAATAATTCATAATTCATTAAAAGTCCATATAAAAAGCAACAAAACAGCTAGCACACCATTAAAAGCCCATCGCTGTTATTTAGTCTGGATAATATCTATTAGTCTGGATAATATCTAGGAATAGATACTAGGTGGATGACTTAGTCTCATTTCTAAGCCATCAAGAGTTTGGATCTTCTGTGCTGAAATTCAAAAGTCTGAATTTAAAAATCTAATTACAGTCACATCTCTTCATGGCTTCATAAGCAGACTTCTTTGTTTTTCTTGATTGCCATGAACCACATTATTATCATACTAGCTAACACCATAAAAGGGCTCAGCATTAAAAACAAGGCTCAGCATTAAAGCTGTATTGCTTATGTTGTACACAAAGGCTAAATTCTCAAACTGCTGATCCCCATCCATGACATTTCCAGCTCTGTACCACATGCACTGAGACAAACATTAATATGTGAGTTGTGGGGGTAGGACAGAGAAAGCACACCAAAAAGAAGGTGTTGGGGGTCAGTAACCTCAAGCTTGCAGTCTCTGAACAATCTTTACAGAAGCCCTATAAACAAATTACTCATCTTTTTGCTGATGTTGTCCAGGGTTAAACCAAGACCTTGGGAATGTTACTTTCTTGAGCTGACTTGGAGATTCTGGGAGGTGCACTAACAAAAAGTGACTCTTCCAACCTCTGATCAACTCTGGGCATTTTCAGACCTCTTGATGTGGGATGTATCGATTTGTTTAAGTTTGGATCCCTGTTATATTACATAGCTGTCATTGCTAGTTTTTAAAGGTGAATATTGGTTGTAATCTGGTTATGTCAGAGGAGAAAGAAGAAGGTAATGCATGCACAGAGTGCTCACCTAGGTTCATTTCCATCCTGATGAACCATTATTTCTTGTAACATCCAGACACAGGTCATGTAAGAAATACCTATCAACTGCATCTCCTGGTGATATAACACATGACTGAAATGATGCAGTACATAGTCCCCAATCCCCAGGAGTGGATTTTTTGGGGAGATTAGTTACTTCTATGGGAAGCACGGCATCTGTAAAACCACTGGGCATGTTATACTTGGGATGTTGGCTATTGACAAAAGTGTATTGAGCTTTTTCAGAGGTGTTCATTTTGCTTACAAGGTAAAGCCTACACTGTCTGTGTCATAATATATTTCTCTTGCGTGTGTGTGTGTGTTTTCTTCTCAGATTATGCCACAAAGCTTACAGTGATGCCAATATTATTTCAATAGCAGTAGACAAATCCATCTACTTGGCAAAGAAAAACAGCTATTTTGTTGAAATTTGGGATAAAAAGACAGAGAAACTTTGTGAATTAATTGACTGTGTGCACTTTCTAAAGTGAGTACTAGCTTTTTGTTTTGTTTTGTTTTGTTTTGTTTTGTTTTGTTTTGTTTTTGTCTTCCAGGGAAATTAGAGATATACTGAATAACGAAAGTTACTATTAGAATAAAATTCTGGCATCAAAAGATGAAATCACTCTTTTTCCTGTCAGGTAGAAATCTTCTGCAGAATAAGCTAGCTCAAAAAGTGCAAGGAAATAGCATGAGTCTTTATCATACTGCTCCTTTGACTGCTCTGTTAAGGCAATCAGCCTTACTTGGTTAATTGAAAAGCTGCTTTTCTAAAGAAAAAGAAAATTGTAAACAAGCAGGCAAAAAATTAATACCATAGATAAAACTGAAAGCAATCTAATGAAATTCTTTTGAGATGCTGTGGAATTAGAAATACATGGTGTATTGTATATAAATGTCAGTACACTCAATAATGTTCCATGTTTATGGTTTCCTTGTTCTTGCAACAAGCTGTAGCAGAAGGACCTACAAAGAGTGCCCCTTTCCTCATATGTCAAAAGAAATACCTCTGCCCTAAAGTTCCTGGTTCTCTCCTCATGTCTGGTCCTCATGGTAAAGTTGCCAGCATGTGTGGACCATGCAGATGAGCCATGTCTTTGGATATACTGGTAAATCTGTCTTCACTGACAATTTCTGTGAAGATATTTACATTTTAAAAAAATTACAGGGTGTGGTTACTGAGGAAAAAAATACATGAAATAATACATGAAATAGACATTCTGCTGTTCAATTATGCTACATGTACTTTATTTTTTATAGCATCCTTCCCCAGCCTAGTGACTATAGCTTATGTCATGCTGGATACTGATGGTGAGAGTTTTAGTTTAGCATATCTGGAGGGTGCTATATAGGAGAAGGCAACTATATAGGATAATAAAGATAGGAAGGAGATAAAAGTATTATGGGTTATAGAGTGGGGATAAAATATGTATCAGAGGAGTGGAACATGCAAGCAAGGTTCTTCTTCCTAGTCTCTGTATCCGGAGGGTGCTGTGTAGGGGAAGGCTACTATACAGGATGGTAAAGATGGGGAATAAATAAAAGTATTATGAGATGGGGATAAAATAGATATTAGAGGAGTAGAATTTGTAAGTAAGGATCAGTGCTTGGTTGTTAAATAAGGAGTTGTCAAAAGTATGCTAGAACACTGTATTCTTGACCTGTTGTCATTGCCCAGTAGTAAAGCAAAGCACCCTAAGTACCATCAAAGAGATTTTCCCCTTTTTCTTTACATTTATATTCTTCATTGGAGTGCCAGTAAATTTTATAATGAACATAGAGCTTCTATCAAAAATGGCAAGAACATGTTGAAGGAAGTTCTCCTTCCTTACTCTCTAACATGTAATAGTAGAACTCCAATAGTAGAAGCTGGTGAGTGGATGTTGCCTTTCCTCCATCTCACATTACAGGCTGCCCAAGGGCAGATCTGAGCAGCTGTAGCCATCCAGATTTTTTTTTACCTGTAAACCCCAACAGTCCTATCCATAGCCAATGGCACATGTGTCAAATACAAGGCCTGTGGGGCGAATCTGGCCTGCCAGGCCATTTCGTGTGGCCCTTGCACCTTTCCTGCTGCTCTAGCACTTCTCCTGCCTGGCAATCTCAGGGGCAGAAAGAGGCACAGAGAGGGTCTAGGGAGCAGAAAGTGGCACACTTTGGATATACTGACCAATTCTGTGTCACTTTACAGAGGTACAGAAACCATAAGCTATGATCATATAGTCCCAAAATTTCCATGAAAAGAAAAGTTGATGGAGAGGGAAGGCAATTTAAAAATCAGTACTAACCAAATGCAGAGACAATTATTTAATATGATAAACGAGTAGCTACATTTATATAGTCTTACAGATACAACTGGCCTTTGAGGGTAACCATAATGCTGATATGAACCAAGATGAAATTGAGTTTGACACCCCTGCAATGGTGAGAAATTGTAGCACTTGCAGTCCAAAAACATCTGGAGGAGCAAAGTTGCCCAGTACTGTCCTAGGGTATCAGGATGAGACACAGAATTTGATGTTATTTCTTGGTTTGTATTTCAGGAAAAGTGAAGGTGGGGAGTGTGGCAAAGGGCTACTTTCAAAGCAACACTCCACGTTCTTCTGTTTTCATAGAATCATTTAATGCCATTAGAAACAGCGATGAGGAAAGCACAGCAATCTAGATGTTGTAGGATTACAACTTTCATGATTCCTCACCATTGGCTTCCATAGTGAACTTTAATAATAACAGAATCTATTTCATATATGGTTGTAGTATTCTAAATAATTGTGAAAAACACAATGGATGAAAACAAGGTAGCTGAAACCATTTTTGTCCATTTTAAAAGGCCATTTTAATAAAGTGTTGCCTCAAGTGAAAACAGGTATCAGATGCTTCCAGAAAGCCATACTGAAAGCAACTGGAAGGGCACTATCCAGCATAAATTGCTATTTTTTTTTAAAGAGAGGAGGTACCAAAACTGAATAAAGAATCAAAACAAAAACTTGCATATCCTGGAAGAGTGAAGAGCATCTGCCTGCAGAAGAATACAGCCCTTTGGATAGGCACAGGGGGAGGGCACATCCTATTGCTTGACCTCTCCACACGTCGCCCCATGAGAATAATAAGTGATTTCTGTGATTCTGTCAGATTCATGGTGACAGCTCAATTAGGTAAGTGAAGCATTCCCCGGACACAGGCATAGTTCCAAGAATGAGAAGTTTTATTTTTTTTTCTGGTTGCTTTTATTTTTTTTAAATTTGTTTTCGTTCATCACTTTAAGGAACTGAGAGACATGTGTTAAATTCTCAATAATCTTATAAAATAGACTAGGTAACTATATGTGTGAAGCATTCTTCCTCCATTCTTGTAAAACCAAGAAGCACCTAATACAGTTAAAAGTTTAAAACAGCTTCCTTTTAAACTAACTAATTAATCTCACCCCCTTCCTCATTTTACTTTTTTTTCAAAATTGTTCTGTAAGCTGTGGCTATACACATGCATGCACACACACACGCGCATACACATAAATACTTGAAGTAGTCAACAAGGATTAGCTTGACAATTAACTATTTTAGTGTTAGGCCAAAATGACTTTGATATATTTTTTTAAATAATATTAATTCATTTTAGTCAAGCAAGACTGCTTCTGGCAAGAATTCACCCACTCATGCTTATCTTAGAACTTTGTTCTTAAAGTTCTATTTTCGTTTTTCACCACTGTGGAAGTAACTGTAATGCACAAGGATTGGAGGCCTGTTTATGCAATGCCATGACACTGAACATATTGAGCCATAGCTTAGGTTAAATTTAGGTGTGAAATGTTACATGCCATGTTCATCAACCCTGTACTTAATGCAGTATTTGTATGATTGTTCTTAGCCCTAGTCTTGTTAGTCATCCATACTCATAAACCTTCAATTATTTTGAAATCAGCTGGAATCATAAGTAAATGTATATATGTTAATTTTTGCATTTGTTTTAGTTTACAAATAACCTTTCTGCAAACAGCAAATGACCACAGTGATTTGCAGAGGACAAAAATCCATAAGAATGTGCTCCATTGAACATAGTGAGATTTACTTCTGATACAGGATTGTACTGTATAGAACTGATGGTAAATTAGGGGTAAATACGTGTGTTTGTTTATGTTGTCCCTATAGCAGTATTTCCATAGTTTCTCTTTGGGTCACCTGAGTTTTGGGCAAATGTTTCAGCTCCCACCCCATTTCCCAGCCACCAAAAAGCAAGAATAGTTTAAGCTGTAAGTCATATTTCAGTGCTAAAATGTAAAATGTTACCAGTGTTTGCCTCTTAAACTTGATATAATTTGGGATCTCAAAATGTCTCTTAATCTGGCACTTTTAACAACAGAAAGAGTCAAAATAAAAAACCTGAACATTAATAGTAGGAGGTGCGCATTTCAGTTTGCTATATTGACAAAACCAGAACCCCTTAGTCCTCCCTTCTTAAAGACAAAATGGAGAACAAGATTGTTTTAGAGCAAGATGTATGTGTGGATAATAGAGGATAATTGATGCTATATGTACATTGTCTTTACCTTTTGCATTGGCCTGACTGTTTAATTCATAGTACTCAGCCTTGACTTTTGGTCCTTCATCAAATTACAGGGGCTGGATCCCCAAGTAGCACGAGGTTGCTTCTATTTGTACAAGGAGGACATATTTCTGCTACCCCGGAAAGCCTGACAAAAAGTGGGGGAACTGTTGGAGACTCTGAGAGGCTACAGATGGAAAAAGCAGTCAGAACCACAATCACTCAGTACATGCATAGAAGTATTTCTTTGCGTATTACATAGGAGTGGTAGAATCAAAGCCAAGTCATAACTGATAGTAAAAAACTGAAATTTTAAATAAGAATGTTGATTAATGTTTTACTTTTTTCCCCATGTGGTATCAGGCAGCCTCAAAAGTGTTGTTCTGGTGTTGGGCTACTGCCATAAAGGGGCCAGTGAGGACAACAAATATGCCAGAGGTAAGGATTAATGACTTCTGTCATGTAGAAGAATACTACACCCTCTCTAAAACATGCCCTTTTGAAAGCTAATGGTTTTATGAGTTTACACAATGCAAACATTTTCACTGTTGCTTTGTTCAGTCTTCTGTTTCTGTAGATTCTAGCAAAAGTTGCTCCACATCAGCTATACACAATATAATGCTATTTTCCAGTTACTCCCAGTTTTTTGAATGAAATCCATAGTATTTGCAAAAGGAATGTTCATACATCCAGATTCCTAGTTTGCTGTTTAAGATGCTGATTAACTAATAGTGCAGCCACATTCATATATGCCAACAAGCATGGCCCATTGAATTTCATAGCATTTTAAGCAAAGTCAGATGTATCTTTAATTTCATATTAAAGCATTCTCTCTAATTGTCACTGTTGACTCTTAAGGCACAGTTAAGATGTAATGGGAAAGCATTTAGGCTTGTGCCCTTCTCCATCTCTTCTCCCATGGGCTAGAGAAGATCTAAAACTTCAGTTCTTGCTCTTAACAAATCACAGTTCCCCATAATGTCCAAACATAAGTATTTTTGGTTTGTATAATGTTAGAACAGCTTGAAACTATGGAACAATGGTTTCATCTTTGTTTACTATCTTTAGTCATAGTTTAAATAAATCACATTTCGCAAGGGCTCAGATGAAACAGGAAACTATGGACACTGAAATTAGGTACTTTTGGTCTCTGCTTTAGGTGCAAAAAACAAGAAAGTAGAGAGAACGTACAAATCAAAGACTTATATTAACTAATTCACATAGCAGGAAGCAATGGTATTGTCTGCTCTGACTGACAGTGTTTCTGAGGGATTCATTCTGTGCTAATTTCTATACATAATTATTTCCAGATTTTAGGTTTCTGTAAATGGTGTGGTCTGGCTTTCAGCAAACATATGTAAATGTGTATTAAACACATGTTTTAGAGTAATATTTGTTTTTTTTAACAAATCAGATTAACGTAGAAATGGAATGCACTTATTTGTAGAAACATGCAAAGTAACATAGACTAGAAACAGAGAAATCATTTTTCTTTCTGGTCAAATCTCACTGGAGGTGTTTCTCAGCCTAGTTAGCTGGGATCTTCCGCATGCAAAATTAGTTACTGTGAGTGACTGTTATTCCATTCTTCAGCTGAAAAAGCTCTCAAAGCAACTTATTCAGTGTCAGTCAAAATAAGACAGTCTTGGCCTGGAAGCTTACAATCTAAATGGCTCAACACAAAAAAAGAAAGGGAAGGAAGGAGAGGACACTGAGGCACCAATTTTAATAATTAAATAGTCACTTTTATAATTACCTACTGGAATGGAAGCTGTTGAGGAAGACAGAATGGCCTTACTTCCATCTTTTCCTTTGTGGCAGTCTGATAGAAAGGCTGCTGCCAGGTAACCAGTTCACTGTGTGTGCCTGCTTGAAAGATTGGTTCTCACTGGCTACACTCTGAGGATGTTTTTTAAGTGTGGCGACTATGAAACCTGCTATGCCTACAAAATCCACAAAAGAGTGATATATTTATTGACCAACCAAAATGCAGAAGATCTTGGGATTTGTTGGGGGGTTTTTGTTTTGTTTTTTGTTTTGTTTTTTTTGTTATGCACAGCCAGCATAACCACCCTGAATATATTTTCTGGATTTGAAGACACCAAATTTTGCCATGATACGGGAAACTGTAACAACAGGGAGCTGATAGACTAGGACTTAATTCATTGAGGTTTTTACCTTCAACAAAGGTAGAGCTCTTTCATTTGGATCACAATTTGCAAGTTTTACTTATACAGCACCTTGAAAGTTTTTTTCCAGATGTTCTTTTCCTGTATGATTTTTAACATCTTTACCTAGTGAAGAAACTAGGAAAGCTTCAAAAGCTTGTGTGCTGTATTTTCTGCTTTTCAGTTGGCTAATAAAGAAGCTGCTCTTCTGTGAATTTTGGATGTTGTTATATTTTGTTGCATGGTCAACATGGCTATCCCTGAAGATGATAAGACTACAGATACCACAGAATTCCAAGGCTCCTAGCTGAGCCTTGCATATTCAATATTTGATGAGAAAGAAGCTTGGATATAGTTTTTCACCCCACTTGAATTTGCTGCCATTATATCTACTTTCCCCCTTTAATTATTTCTCTCTCATATAACCTTTTAAAAACTGTACTAGCTGTTAAGTGTACCTGTTACCGATCTTTGGTTCCTGTTTCTCAGATAATCTGCGCAGCAGCTGGAAAATGCTACAGAAACATTTTTTGTAAAATATTTTCAGCTGATCATTTTTTATTCATTTGTTCACAGGAATACAATCGTGTGTATCTGTATGGGACATCAATCTGCCACATGAAGTTCAAAACCTAAGAAAACATATTGAGATAAGACAAGAATTAGCAGAGAAAATGAAGACTTTTTCTTTGGATTAACAGACAATGTTGGCATCGTGTCCCTTTATTTAGCTGGACACTTATTTCAGAGTCCTTGTAAAAAGGTAGCTTGTGCTATCGTCACTGAAGCATGCTGCAGAAATTCTTGCAGAATTCATGGCCACTGTTTTTGCTTAAAATATAAGGAAGAAAAGTTGTCAAAACTTAATTTATTTGGTTTATAATGTCAAATATAGGACTCCTGACTTAGCGGAATTTCCCTCACCCTTTTTTTTTATACTGTATTTATTTATATGTATATAATTTAATTATATTTTGTATCCTTTGTAGCTTGTTAAAAGATCTATTATATTAATGAAGGCATGTTATAAACTGTATAACTTTAAATACTGGGTAATGTCTATACAGTATTACTAGTTATTTGCATAGCTGAATGCTGCATTTTGAATCCTTCCGTAAATTAATAGTTTCATTCTAATATATTTGCTCCCTTTTTCTAGTTAATAGTTCAGTGCTCACAATATACATCAGAATTTTGATAAATATGTACTGTTCTAAGCACTTTAGATTTTTTGTGAAAGCAATCTTAACCTGGTTCTCTTGTTATACACCACTGGCATGTCCTAGCTGGAATGCTTTTTGCCTCCATCCACATTTGTGACCACCAGATTTCACCTAATCCTGATGCTCACAGGATCAGAGGAATAAAATATCTGTATAGTATACACCTTTTCTGTGCAACAAGCTAAAATTTAAAGGAAAATTAAAACTACTAACTGCCTTGATATCAGTGTCATAGCCTAGAGGGTAAGGTGTTTCTATAAGATGTCTTGGACATTTAATTCACCCTTTTCTCTCAAGAAAATAATGGAGATGCTAAGGAAGACCTTGTTTGTTTGTTTGTTTGTTTGTTTGTTTGTTTGTTTGTTTGTTTGTTTGTTTGTAGTTCCTGATTATGAAGCTCTGTTTTAACCCACTCTTCTTACTTGGCTACAATTTTTCTATTTATATGGGAATTTATAATTGTAAAATTGCATGAGCATAATGTAATAAAAATTATATCTTTCACACAAGACAGTTCATTTTATAAATCAGTTCAGACCACCTTTAGCATTAAAAGGGGCTGGTTTTTCTATGCTGTGCTTGATAAAGTGAGCCAGGTGTTCTGTTCAAATCAAAGCATCTTCATAGGAACCTTAGATTACTGAGATAATGTATGTACAGCACGTGGCGCACTCATACATTTCTATGGATTAGTTCCGGAATCCAAACTTGTAAGAGGAGACCAATGGAAATAAATCAGACATAGTAATGATTAATTCTCCCAGGACTTTTAAATCGAACCCGACATATTAAATATAAAGCGTATGCCAATATTATTATTTCCCTGTTATGGACCCCTTCTTTATCAACAAGTTAGGATATTTGATGGAGTTTTCAGAAGATAAGGAAAAAGAAGCAGCAGGGATATTTAACACAGTCTATTCTGAATGGACATAATTACTGATATTTTTGAGATAAAAGCTTTGGAATAAAAATTCTCTTGGACATTTTTGGACGTACTGACTCATGAAATCAGAGCTATAGTCCAAAAAAAGTAACTTTTGCCATACTCTGTGTCCCTCACTTGAACCTTAAAGTGAATAGAGTATGTGCCTCCAGAGAAAGATTATGTGGTAGGCTTAGGGAGTATCCCTTAGCTAACGGGTTTCCTTCTTTTAGTTTCCTAAGCAGAATTCCCCAAAGATCTGCCATATCTGTAACTATCTTTCCTTTCACCATAGGCTGTATTTCTCATGTTTGCATGGGTGATTTGCATAGCACTGGCATACCTTCCTAAAAACCTTCAGCTGTTTGTAACAGGCCACCTACAGAGAGGCACCCTGTGTTCTCAATTGTGGGGGAGAATGGAAGGGAACAACATGGAAATACTTTGACTTCCAGTGCAGCAAGAACCATGTGGGCAGAACCACATAATCAGGATGTTCCTCACCTTGCTTGCACTGTGTTGGTTCCTCCTCTTGCCAGGCAGATTCAGCTTGTTCCATATTTCTTTGATTCTTTCTGAAGTAGTTGCTCTTCATCTCTCACGCCATGGCTTTCTCTTTTTTATGAAAAGGAAAGAAGAAAAAAGATTTTTTAAAAAAGGGGCTAAAGCACTACCACATTTATTAGCATATTTGTATAAAGAAATTTTACATCAAGAATGTGAGGAGGAGACAGTTAAAGCAGTAATGATACAATGGGCACAAAATGTTGGTCATCCAATACAGTTAGAATGGTAGGAACAGAGTTGGCAACAAACACAGAAATTCACTGCTACTCAAAATTTAAAAGAAAATTATTACAAACTATTTCACAGATAGTACATGACACCAGAAAAATTAAAGACAATTTACAAGTCAATGTTGGAAATGTCAAGAGAACTCTGGTACACTATTTCATATGTGGTGGTCATGTCCCAAAGCACAAAAATGTTGGAAAGAAATACACAAGAAAATAAGCTGAATTTCGAAGATCCAATTTGGGATAATACCTGAATTCTACTTGTTGAACATGACACATACATTAGACGGAATGTCAGCTAAGAAATACCGGAGAATAATATTATACATGGTGATGACGGCCTACATTGAGTACCCATGACTTTGGAAAAATGAAACTATACCTACTATTGAACAGTGGCGGACAACTTTTATGGAAAATAGAAATGCGGATATACTTACACAAAGACTAAAAGAAATCAGATGAAGACATGAATAAAGAGTGGAAGATTGTTACAGATTTGGGTTGGGTGTAGACAGAAGGCAATACATATTTCATGATATCAACTATTATACAGGGTAACAATCAATGGAATATCATGTAACAAGTAAAGTAGAGATATATAGCAGGAACTAACAAATTATTGATTACTAACACTTTATTGCAATACATGGTATAATAAAATAGAGGAAATATTAATAATTGTAATCCAGAAAGGAAAAGAAGAAGAAATAATATTGCGTGTAAACATTGCAGAAATAATTGCTTGTTTTATTTGTTGAAACTTTAATAAAATTATTATAAAAAAAGGGGAGGCTAAGCATAAGAATTAGAAATTAAAGAATAAAGGAAAAATGTGTCTTCTTTCTTTAAATGGTATATGACCCTCAAATTGTTTCTGACCCCATTCATTTTTTCCAATAACCAAAAGAGAAAAACAAACTTTTTCTTTCAAAGGTTAACATGTCTAATACTGATATATCAATATTACATCCTATTACATGTTACATTTATGTGCTAGATCATATTGCATTTTCTAATCTTGAGAGTAAAAGCTGCTCACTGATTTAATTACATGGTATTAACTTCACTCTTCAAACTGTAAATCTTTTACATGTTATAGAACATTGCTAAGTGCGCATATTTCTATGACATTACATACTGTAAAATCTCTTTCACAGTTGTTACCAAAGCCAGTTTTCATTGTTCTCTATCTGTAACCATTTCATAACCTAGTTTCTATCATCGTTTTTTTCCTCTATTTTATTTTAAATTTGGTTCTTTCCCTTTTCATACATCCTTTCCGTGAACTTCTCCCACCCATCTTCTCAGATTCCCTTCCCTTCCCTTTGTTAATATTTCCAAGTCATTTCCACTTGCTGTTTTAAAGTATTTGTTTTGAGACAGAGTACTTTTCTTTTTCATCTTTCTCCTGCCCCTTTCGGTCTTATCACCTAATCTTTTCATTAAGTCAATTTGATTTTGTTCAACCATCAGCGTATCTACCGCTTGGGCTATAGTCTCCATTTCTCAAACCAGAACTTCTTGGCCGTCATCTCCCCCATTTCCAAGGCTAATCCCTCCATTAGCTCAACTTGAATTTGTTTCTTCTTGTGATTTTCAACATCACTGACTTCCATATTAGCTCCACATTTCTCTGCCCTCCCTCCCTTGCCTTACTACATCTTCCCACTGTCCTGCCTTATCTTATTACTCAAGTTTTCCTTCAAATCACACAGTCTTCTCTTCAAGGTTGGGAGTCTCTCTTTTCTCAGAAAACATAATTCTTCCAGTACCTGTTGGCAGAAAGTCCTGAGAAAGTTCTTGTGAAAATCCCATCTTTTGTTTAATCCAGCAATTATAGAGTTAACAGTTCAACTCTTCTCTCACTATTCACTGCCAACAAGAAAGTCTTATCAGCATCAAAGAGACAACACCTGCACTTTCTCATGCTGTTGCTTCTCATTGTCAAATTCAGTTTTGTAAATAAGACAAAATTTGGTCTATCTGTGAAAATTTATGCACATAAATCCTTAATTGTTCTCTTTTAAACACGTCATACCCCAATCTTCTTTCTGATTCCTGTTGTTATGGCATAAACACACTTGCTTGACTCTGGAGTGCAGTAAGAAGGTGACCGACAAGGTTTCTGTTCATAGTTTTAATCAGAAGAATTCTTCACTGTTGTAACTCCAAAGTTTTGTTTTAAGAAGCTGGTTACCAGATTGCAGCCATCAGAATCTCAGATCAAAATAGCTTCATTCCTGGCAAGGGCAAAAGACGTAACTCCCTTTGTCTTCCCCATTCATTATGCATTTACTCATGAGTAAAGCCAAGTAACGGAAATTCCAGACCCTAATGAGAGATCCACACTCCTCCTTTAATACAAGGTGCGTTTCTCCATCCATAGATATCTCTGGCTGGCACTTTTACCATGAAAGCTCTCCTTGCTGCAGAGCTACCACAAGGATTGTCCATCTGCTGTCCTTCCTGGATATCGAGTCTCTCACCATGGCTTCTATGCCTTTCATCCAGTCTTCATGGCTTTCCCTTAGGCTTCCACAACACTAATCCTATGGCCCATTCGCATCCCTTCTCAGCTGTGTTGTTTACCTAGTGCAAACAGGACAGAGATACCTAAAAAAAGAAAAAAAACTCCTTCATATGTTCACAAGATTCAAACATCTCCAACAAAGGTAGGGCAACCGTGGCCTTCCAGATGTTGTTGGACTGCAACTCCCATCAATCCTAGCCAGCATAGTCAGGTGACAGACTGTGAGAGGTGCTGATCAAGCACATCTGACGACCACACTTGCCCACCCTGCTGTATAAAATTATGGTCACTAGTAGATGTAAGTCAATTTATCAAATTCGGGATATAGGGCTGTTAATGTAGATGTTTTTAAGAAACATCAGAACATCCAAGCACATTTTTAATATAAGAAAACCAGATTATCCCCCTTGTGCCCAAATACTGCTGCTTCTCTTACTCTGCTTTTACCATGTCACCAATAAGCCACCAATTTCACTTCCTCTGTTCCATACTTACTGTGCTGGAAGTGTACAAATAATGTTGCAAGAGTGGTTCGTACCAAATTTAGAGTATGACCACAAAATACTTGAGAAATTTCATCCTCGCTGTCTACAGTTCAGAGCTTACTTAAGGGGCAGCGGGAGATTTGCACATGTGATTTATTTTATTTAAAAAGTGCTCCAGAAAACAGCTCAGAGTGGAGAATATCTACAATCAATATTCAGCCACCAAGAAGGCAATCCTCTGCATATTTACTTAGACATAAATAACTTCTAAGTAAACATTAAAAAGTGAAAAATAATTAAATACTGTTATTGTTCAAACTTGTCAATCTCCCCGTTGTAGTTATTCTTACATTTTAAAAAAAACTTTACTGTTCAATTGCTAAAGTAACTAACATTGTTATTTTAGTTATTTTAAAAACCTAAATGCTACAAGACTCATCTGCAGTACTTATGCACATTCCTTCTCTCGACTTTCTTATCTAACACCCACACTGTAGGATGATGCAGGAGCACAGGCTAGCAGTTGAACCATGCGGTATTCCTCCTGCAGCATTTAATGAGGCTATACCTCTTTAACTATAAAAATAACCAAAATGTTACCATGGCACTGCCAAATTAATACAGTAGAAGTGAAATATAATGTAGTTATACCTTTGCTATAAGGAAATTAATTGTGAGTAACTAATTACTTTCAAGCTGTGATAAACTTTGTAGGCATAAGCTGTGGATCAGAAGCCGGGAAACCACTAAACTTCAAGGAGGATCTCAGCCTTTCTGAAGTAGACTGTTATATTGCTATTTTTCCTCTTTCAACATCCTGTGGAATTCTGGGGTTTGTAGTTTACTGAGGCCAAAGAGCTCTCTGGCTGAGAATTCTAAATGCCCCTCCCGAAACTGCAAACCCCAGGATTCCACAGGATGTTGAAAGTGGAATAACAGCATTATAACAGTGTGGTGCGGCCATGGCATTCATTGTACAGGCCAGTTCTTGACCCTGGTGTTATGAAAGAAACAGTGTTCCTCATTACACTAGGAGCTTGCAGTCATAGGGGGAAATTGGTTGTTGTAAGGAAACGTAAGGAAATCCTTCGCATTCACCTTGACTCCGAAAGCTGAACTAAGTCTACTAAGGGTGGAAAAGGCCTGAGGGAAGAGATAACATCTAGGTACAGGAGATATTATCTAGGCACAAGAGGGATTCAACACAGCATCATTCACCCAGCCAGGCCTTCTCTGCTGTGTGCCTTCAAGTCATTTCCAACTTATGACGACCCTAAGGCAAACCTCTTACAGAGTTTTCTTGGCAAGATTTGTACAGAGAAGGTTTGCCCTTGCCTTCCTTTGAGGCTGAGTAAGTGTGACTTACTCAAGGTCACCCAGTGGCTTTCCATGGCTGAGTGAGGATTCAGCCCCTGGAGTCCTGTACAGTGCCCATAAAAAGTGCCTATACAGTCACACTGTTTTGGCAGATACACAGAAATTCCTTTGAAACAATTAAAACGCTAGGTTTTTTAAAAAAAATCTGTAAGGCTTATCGGGCATAAATCAGTACATGGGCAATTTTGACAGATCCAAGGGCTATTTTTCTGTCCCTGAAACTCTCTGGGGAACACACAGGCTGCCCAAAATGCTGCTAAAAAAGAAACAGTCAGTAATCTATTTCCAGTTCTGAAAAAATAGGTGTTTGTTATCAACTAATACAGGGAGGCAAGGGGCTGCCACCTATTTAAAAGATGAATAGCTGATTCTGGAGACTTTCAGGAGAGGATATCCATCCTTTTTTGCTAGAAAAAGGGCCATTTATGGAAACTGAGGTGAATTAAGGGTGGCAAAACAGGCTCAGGGCCCACTTAGGAGTGCTGCAGGAGAAACTAGAGAGGGCTCCTGTGTTTTTAACTGTTGTGTAGAAGCAGGAATCTCAGCGGGTGTTGGTTATTAGCTTGCTGTGTGATAAGCAACATCTGCTGAAAAGCTCTCTCCGATTTTCAGTCTGACAATCCTACAACCATTTGTGACCGCACGGGCACACTTTGGCCATTTCTGGCATAATGTTTGAACACAACCCCATGTCTGGTTCAGTTCCCTGCATCTCCAGTTAAAACGATCCTGGGCAGTTTTTCCGGAAAAGATTGCTTGCTGACATTTATGGAGGACCCTTCCTGACAAAGGTATACAGTTCTGGACTTTCTGGACTCCTGGTATGACTCAAAGGTAAGTCAGTTTCCTATGCTTATACAATGTTTCTGTAAGAAGTTTAGAAACTGTTCTGGTCTGAGCAGAAGTTCCTGAAAGTGTCAGACCAAGTGTTTGATGTTCCCATTTTGTTAATTTACATTAGTTTTATTGCCTTTTCAAGAGTTTTGAGGCTCAGAATATGACCAGAGAAAAGGTACGCTGTGGCACTGGCATGGCACCAATGTCTGACAGGGCCATGATGAATTGGAAGCAGCTGTGCACATCTTGAGATACTTCTCAAAAAATACCACCAACCTTCTAAGGTTCTGGGTGAGGCTGAAACTAGCCCATTTTGCTGCAGGCAAATTAGTTATTTACTCATGGAGTGCAGCCTATCTGGGAAATGAGAAGAAAAAGGTGGGGAGTATGATGTTATAAAAAACCAAATGAAGATGGAACTATCTCATTCTTTTTCAAAGTACCCTCCATCTTGGTTTCTCAATCATCATTATGAAATGGACATTCTTGTGCCTAGTGCCACTGTTCATTGGCCATGTCCAAGGTAAGGAAATTGAATGAGAATGCATTTTTGTGATACTTGTACCACTTGGAAGATTTCTCTTGTCATTTGGCATTTTCCCATGCATTGATGCTTTCGAATCAGCTTCTAAGATGGGCCTTGGAAACCTTAGGCCCTCCTGAGCTTTTGGACAACTCTCATAATATTTTACTATTGGCCATTTTGGCTGCATTGTAGTATGGAATGGAAAACCTAAGTTTCTCTACCATAATACCAGACAAACACGATGAGTGTTTTTGTTAGTTGTCTACCAGCAGGCTTGGGTTCTTACAAGAATGATGCAACGCAAAAATGAGCTGTTTGCCTTAAGTACAACCAATCATTTTGGTATATCATAGCTCAACTGACTTTAGAAAGTGTTCCACTGAAATGCAGAATCATTAGGTGTGATTGTAACAAAGCAGTCATGGTGCTGGTTGAACCCAATTATCTTTTAAGGCCATTGTGAGAACAGACAAGTTCAGCACTAGGGACTAGGGACATTAGCCTTAAATTGAAGGGAAATGTCAGGGGTGAACTACTGTGAACCTCCATAAGCTGTTGAACTATGGTTGGCATCATTCCTGACTATTAATCAGGCTAATTGAAGCTGACAGAAGTTGGACTCAAACAAGATTGGGAGGGCCACAGTTTTTGCATCCTATTTAGACAATTTGTCAACACAACTATTTCTGAACAAGTCAGATCTTCCAAATAGAATCCATAATGCTTGAGCTAGAGTCACCCTGTATTTGAATACTGTTTTGCAGGAGGCAAAGAGAGAAGAGCTTTTATCAGAAGCCAGGGTGGTAGTGCTGAGAAACAGGACAGTTTCAGTGGGCGGTACCTAACCTTTAGAACTCATCAGATATGCAATTTTATCAGATTCTTGCTTCAGACTTCTGATGCAAGGACAAAATGTTTTTGTTTAGTAAAGGTTTTGGTTGGTTTTATATTAAGATTGAAATACATGTATAAGAGGACTTGATTCTGATACTGTACAGCTTTTTGTTTGTGTTTTTAACATTCTGGTGTAGATTGTTTTTACAGTAGGCTGCTTTGCATGTAGTTCAGCATTCAGTGTGAATTGTAATCATTATTAAAACCTTGAAAAGCTATCTTGTAGTGATTGCACTGCCAACATCACTGTTGGCTATTTTTTTTAATTCAGGCAATATCTTTGATTCATCTCTAATCACAAACTAGTGTCTGTACAGTGATGTTTATTCATACCAGAATCCAAGCACTTAGGTAGGACTGGCTGAGCATCACAGTGCCTGTGGGGATGCCCATTCTGATGTGCTGCTACATTCCCACTATCTGGACATAGAAAACCCTTTGTCATGTGCAGATACAGCATCCTGAGTGTGGGGGAATGAAACAGAGACTCCATTACATGTCGGTGGTGATCCACTAAAGTTTGTAATCATTTCTTTCTTGTCATATCATAAATGTTAACTAACATTTCAAAGCAAGCCTATTTGCTCCGATAGACCATTTTAAAAATGAATAGCAATTTGCTCTAACCCAGTGTGGCTCAAAGTGCTGATCCAGGTACTGGTGCTGATCCCTGAACTATTGGCTGCTGATCCATGGTGAGTTTCCAGGAAGGAAAGAAACAACTGTGGGGAGTGGGCACAAATATGATGTTGGTCCCTGACACACTGGGAAAAAGATAATTCCTGCCCCCCCCCATAAGATAAAGTTACTAGCACAGCTCTTAGGGCCTTTACGCTCTATAGTGTTATAGTGTTATTATTCCTTTTTCAACATCCTATGGAATCCTGGGATTTGCAGGTTAGGGAGGGGTATTTAGAATTCTGAGCCAGAGAGCTCTTTGGCTTCAGTAAACTACAAGCCCCAGAATTGCACAGGATGTTGAAAGTGGAATAGTAGCACTATAACAGTCTAGTGTGAAACGCTCTTAGTCTTTGTAACTACACTGGGGATAAAAGCTAGATAAGCCATGCAGAATTAATACTTTTCTGAATCACAACAATCTCACATGTTGGCTTGAGCCAGGCGGCTATACTCCCTTCCACACGAGGTCTGGTTGGCCCCATCTCTGCTTTCTTCCCTCTGGCAGACGAAGACATTTTTATTCTTGCAGGCCTGTTGAACTTAAATTATGTGTGTAAAGTGGTGTGCTGTATTTTTAAAGCTTTGTGGGAAATTATGTTTAGAATATGTTTTGAATTATTTTTATCATGTTTTAATCGTGTCTTTTCATAATATTAATTCTTTTTTTAATTTTTCGAAATGAATGTTTTAACTTGATCTTTTTAAGTTATTGTAGGCCTCCTTGAATCCCATCTTGTGAGAATGGTAGGATACAAATTCAAACAAACAAACAAACTTCAACAAGAAGGTCCTAAAGCGAGAGAGAGGATGTCTTTGCTGTCAGTACTGGTGCTTTTGTGTATAATGCCTGGCTAGGTTAGAACATGCTCAGGCCTCAAGGTAGAGGTGGGCAAAGTGTAGTCCAAAATGCCTTTTTTTGTGGCCGTTGATCACTCCTGGCTCCCCAGGGCTACTCTTTTCTAGCAGCCTCTGGCACGCCAAATTGTCTTAGGCTCACCCTGAACTGTTTAACCTCAAAAATTACCCATTTTCAAAACCTGGACTTCTGCCTCTTTCTATATCCCTTCCCAACACATTGCAGTCTGCGTGGCCTTCGAAGGATCATGGATAGAAAGCGGGCTCCAGATTCCCCCCCCCCCCGCCATTCCCTTCCTCTGCCCTCAGATGTGTCAAATTGAAGAGGCTCCATGGCAACATCAAAACTTCAATTTTGTATTTTTGAGGGACGAAGAGTGTTCTGTTTTGTTTTGTTTTTTGTATAGTGAGGCCCTAAGCTTTTGCTGGTGTGGCTTCTGTGGAAATCCACCACTGATTCCTCCATTCTTAATGTGATGTTGTTGTAGCACTCCACAGAAGATGAGACAAGACCTACAGACAGAGCAAAGACTAGTAAAACTGCAGGTTTGGGAGTGGGAAACAAATCATCTGTGCTAAAACGGTAATGTACTTTATCTATGGTGAAGTCACGCTTCTCAGCAACTGCTGTTCTGGAACCTTCTTCATATGAAGGCTAGGCTGGCCCTCACCCTGCTTTCCTTCTGTCATCAGGCAAAGACTTTTTTTAAAAAAGAATTCTGACGGGCATTCAAGAGCTGAATGTTTTTAAAGAAAGCTTTTAGTAGGATGCTGTATTGCTGTTAATTGTACTGTTTCTGAACTGATTGTTATTATTCTTAATTATTCATCATAAATTGTCTTTACTGTTCTTGACATTTTAATTAGATTTTAATGTTGATATTTTATTTGTTTTGTGTAAGTCACTTTAAGTCTGGTGTAGGCTGGAAATGCATGATACAAAGTTCATGTTTTGTCAGTAATTTAATGTTTCTACCATCTTTTAAATTCTTGGGTGAAAAAGATATCTGTGTACACTAGCACACAGAGGTTGGCTGGAAACTATGCACGCACAATAACTGTTAACCAGAAAGATATCACATAGTACTATATGTCCCATCAAATCTGATAGCCTTTGATTCATCTGGCAATTCTAATTTGAGGGATGTTTCTAATAGCTAGCTTTCTCTACATAACTCTAGGCTGGGAACCCTTCCCACATGACACATCACTGTTTAAAAGGACTTCTCTGTATGTATGTTTTATTCTGTTGTGTTTTAATCTTACATTATTTCCATTTGGTTATTGGTTTTGTGTTGCTGTGAACTACTTTACAAGGATTTGTATCTTGAAAGCCAGGTGCAAATGAATGCACTGAACAGATAACAGGAAATGGCTGTCCATAATAATAATAATAATAATAATAATAATAATAATAATAATAATAATAATAATACAGTCAGCCCTCCACATTTGTGGGTTTCACTTTGTGGATTTGATTATTCACGGATTATTTGCTTCCACCTCTGTTGCTTCTCTATGCCATTTTTAATAGGGGCTGTAAGCCTCGTGAGACTGAGAAACTGCGAACGAGGCTTATAAATCCCTATAAAAAATGGTTTGGGGCAGCAGTGGAGGTGTCAGTCAGCCCCACCAGACACCCACTTCTGCCTTGTGAAAGAACCCTGATACCTCAAAGGAATCCATGGTGGGTTGAATATGGTGATCATACTTTTTTGTGTGTTAAATATGGTTTGGGAGGGCCTAGAATTATTCATGGTTTTTCACTTTCATGGAAGCCCTGTGTGCCCCTAACCCTAGTGAATATGGAGGGATTACTATAGTAGTAGTAGTGGTAGTAGTAATAGTAATAATAATTCATTGATTTGCAAAAATATTTATTAATTGCTTCTTTGCCAGGCTCATAGTGGAATATACAATATGATATATAAAGTTATAATTTTATAAAAAATTAAGAACAATTTTAAAAGCTAATTTTATATTCAGTTTTTTAAAAAAATACAAAAGCCATACAGAATAATACAGATTTAACTGCCTAGCAGAAGCTCAATAAGGAAGTAGACTTAAGTCTATGAAAGCTTATGCTACTGACTCCTTTCTCTCAATTAGGCTCAAAAGCACTACAGGCTCCCATTGCATAAGGTTACAGCCAACCTGACTCCCTTTGGAAGACAGTTCCATGATAAGTTGCTGTTGCAGAGAAAGCCCTGGACTGGGCAGTCATCAACCTAACTTCTCAGAGGTTGAGACATGTAACGAAGACTCCATTGAATATCTTAAATTCCAGGAAGACTCATGTGGCAGATGATCTTTCAGATATCCTGTCCTCAAGCTATTTAGAGCCAGGTTTAAGAAACAAAGTACAAATCAGTTTTTAGTAGTAACCTTCTGACTAGATAACTTTCTCTGGACTGCTGTACAGGAATCTGTGTTGAGAAGGATGTGCACAGAAATGAGAACTAGCTGAAGCTAGAAAGGAACCTTCCTCCAAATCAGAAGTAGTCATTTACAATGTACTAAGATAATATCTCCACAGCTCAATGTTAGAACACATATTTTGCATCCAGAAGGCCCCAGGTTTGATTCCAGGCATTTCCAAGAAGGTCTGCAAATGACTGCTATCTGATATTCTCAGGAGCCTCTATGAGTATGTCAACTAGCCTTTTCCAATCTGGCATTCTCCAGATGTGTTGGGATCAGATGCTGATTGCTTCATTCCACTCAAAACTCTAGTGAAGTTACATTTCTGGTAATATAGTTTTACCATTTGGCTTTTGCCATAACTTTCCTCCAAACATATGAAACAGTTGATACTACCTTATGAATGCTAATGGAATATCAGGTTTTTCTGCAAGCCTATTATAAGAAGGGGCATCTACAATACAAATTCTGCAGGTTGATACCACTGTAACTGTTATGGCTCCATTCCGTAGAATCCTGGGATTTGTAGTTGGTGAGACACTTAGATATTCAGGCTTACAGAACTCTAGTGCTGAAGTTCAAGGAAGTGCACCAAAGATGTAGTTCTCAAACTGTAGCCCTTCTGATGTTTTGGAATTCAGCTCACAGATGACCAAGTCAGCATGGCCAAGGGCCACAGATTCTAGGGGATGAAGTGCAAAACATCTGAAGGATTAAAAGTTGAGAATCACTGGACTTGAGTGCTCTGGCAAAGAATTTGAAGTTCCTAACCTGGTTACAAGTACCAGAATTCCATAGGATAGAGTAAATATTGTTAAATCTGTATCAAATTGCTATAACTTGACATCATGGTGCCATTACTAAAGTATGCCATTCCCCAAATGTATGCTTCCCAGTTCTGAAGAATTGTTCTAAATATAAGATGTGAGAGGTAGGATATGATCACTTTTAATCCCTCTATTTATGCTACAGAGAAATCTCAGCATTTCCATTTCCCTCTTGCCTTTCATCCAAGCAGTACCTTTTCTTTCCTCTTTCTGTTTGAATTTTAGCTAAGTATTTCCATGCAGTCTAGCTGTTCAAGGGATGCAGCCTGGACTACTTTGGGCCACCTTAATTATTTTACTACATATTTGTTCTGGGGAAACAAAGAGCCTCTGGTAACTCAGTAATGTTTAGTGCACTTCACTACAACAAGTGGTAGAATAAATACTTGCTATATGTGCTCATTCCTCATTTCTGATTTTGGCAACCCTTGTATAGGTGGTCTAGCTACTAGATCCCTATGCAGAAAATTTGTTTTTTCAGAGTGGATCATGAACATTTCCAAGTACCAGTAAGATACTTAGTTTGGTTTTTTAAAATAGAGCAAGAAACACCGGGACATGAAATCCAAAAAGAAATATAATTGTGATTAGCGTTTTGATGTTTCCCACCTTTTTTTCCCCGCTTTAGGATTCATCAGCTCTGATGATATACAACATTCAGAAAGCGATGAGTCTGATGAAAGCACTGGGCCAGAAGGTAAGATAACTTAGAATTGCCTACCTTGTTCCTTTTGTTTCTGCCTCTCTAATTCACTCCTGAGACACTGCTTAACAGTATCGTTTCTTGCCGTTTCACTTTGCCTTCATCAATAGGATTGCTCAATGGGACTTGAGCACCAGTTCTGCAGCAACCATTCAGGCCTACTTCATCAAAGAAAGAATAATGAGGGTGTGTATCACCTTCTATGATTATTTATCCTCTGCCCCCTACTTAAAGTATCATAAAGATATTAGATATTATCTACAGTATCAGAACCTGCTATTGGTGAAATCTGCCTCAGATTTATTGCCTTAGAGTCTAAAAGCTGTGCTTCAATAGCAATGTGGTTTGCACGCTTAGGGGTGAGGCCAGCTGCATATGAAATAACACATCAACACACAAATAATTGGAAGGAAAAGTCCACAACTTCACAACTTACAGCTGCATGATAGGGTAGGCACATGCATGGGTTCAGATCCAGACATCAACCAACTTGCCTGTTGATTAATGAGTCCAAACCTGTGGCCCAATACTAGACCATTGGGATGAAAAATGTGGGATCCATGAGAGGTGGACACACAGTGTGGTCCCCTGCAACTAGGGGTTGCAGGAATGTGTCCATTCCTGAACTAGGCCCCTGCACCATACATCCCAAGCCCACTAAGGGGACCCCCCATACCTTAGCAATGCCTCTGCACCACCAGTAATTAATGTCCTGGATCCTGGACCTATGCCAACTGCCACAAAAAGTGGGCTGGACAGAGCAACTCACTCTTAGCCCTGCCTCCCATCAACCTACTGCAACTGCAACCATAATGAAATAACACCAACTGCCTGGCACCATCCTTATATAGGCCCACAAGGCCCACCATCCATGTGAAATCCTGGGAGATTCCACTTCTTGTGCATTACTCCTAGCCCAAGGTGTCTGCTGGTGGATGTTGCTGCTGCCCGTCATCTCCAACCAATATAGCTTTTCTCCATTATCTTCTGGCCATGTACCCACAGTACCTGTACTTCAGGTTCTTTTGGTTATGCCCAATCTCCTTCCTTTGGCCTTGTCCCCAGGAGCCATCCACCATAGCATACCTATTCAGACAGGTAGTGTATGTCTTCTTCATCGGGAGCCAGATGCCATCCCACAGTCTTTGCAGCTAAGCCCTCCAAATAAAAGGTGCTTCAAGCTTGTGGGGAATGCACCTCTCTGTTCCCAAAGGCCTGCAGCTGATGAGCCCCACTCTCTAAAGAGACTCCCAACAGGAGATGCCTTAAAGGAGACCTCATAAGGGCTATTGTTTATTTCTTCCTCAGAATGAGGCTCCTGTTCACTTGCCAGTGCCCAGCTTGCTACTGCCACTGGCACTCACCTTGCTGTCACTACTCACCGCCTTGGCTCATCACCACTTGCCTTGTCACTGCTCTCCACTCGCTCCCTTCACTACTCCTCCAAAACTGTTTTCACAATGCTCAGCAAAAGACTGCTGATTACGTGTGAGAACAGCCCTACATAAACCCCCTTGCCTGACCTGAGTGAAAATTGCAAGCATCTCACCTAGGCTGCACATACCAGCCAATTAGTTCACACCATGGTTTAGATTCATTGGCTGGCCCTTTCCTGCCTTCCTGAGGGCAACTCCTTTGTAAGAAGAAGCCTGCTGGATGCTATTACTGACAAGCACCAGTGCTTCACCCACCCCAACCCCATGGTAAGTTGCACAGCACTCTTATGGTTCTTTTTAATCCTTTTCATTTTGCCCTAGCAAAATCTCAGCATTTACAATTCAGCAGTAGCTTTCTTTCCTCCTGGCTAGATTTTCTGCCTAATAGTCCCATTGATCCTAATTTCTGAAAAAGTGTAACCTACCTCACAGACCTTAGTTTATTTTACTTAAAGAACTAACCAATAGAATCTTCCAGTAGAAGTCTGTTATTGTTTCATTTTATTGCAGAGGATTTGATCAACATAAGAGATGCAGATCTGCTGGAAAGTGATGAGACTGAGGAAAATGCTGTGCCAAAATCCTTGGGTAAGACACCTTGGATTCCTTATATTTGCGCCACCATAATTCAACATTAGGGAGTGAGCATGGTGTGGTGGTTTGAGAGTTGATCTAGGACTTCAGGAGATCAGGATTCAGATTCTGTTTAGCCATGGAAACCCATTGGGTGACCTTGGAAAGTCACACTCTCTTAGCCTTAAAGGAAGGAAATGGCAAACCTCCTTTGAATAAATATTGCATTATGATAAGGTTGCCATAAGTTGCAGTTGACTTAATTATACTGAATTGCACCTGTTTATCCACACTATTGGTGCTCAGATAGTTATTTTTGTGATTGGATAGCAGACTTTCGCAGGGTTTTTTAGCTAGAGTCCCTGGAATCCTAGGGTTCAGCAAGCAGTTGCCTGAGGGTTCTGTGACGGATCATGATTTTAAAAAATCTTTTTTTAAGCTGTAGATGTAATATTTTTCATGCAGGGTTCCTTGAAACCTGAAACATATTTCAAAGGTTCCTTCAGGGAATAAGATTAAAAAAGGCTATCTCATGTTTTTGATGTATGCCACTATAGATTTACACTGTAGAAGACTAAACTACTTTAGAAATAAAATGTTACTTTAAAAACTGAAGGCTATAATCCTGCATATGATTCCTTGCTTATATTTCACTTTAGTCACTTGTACTCAAAAATGCACTTCTAGGTACTTATCTGGGAGAAAATTCTAATGAACTCTGTAGGACGTGTTTGGCAGTAAAATGCACAGAATGCAGTATCACCTGAGTGCAAGATGGTTGCCATGGGTGCTGTTCCTAGACTTCATATGCTAAATCTCTTTGAAAAGCTTCCACCTTCCACTTCTCTTTCCCTGATGGCATTCATACTGTCATTTCTTTTGAACACTGCTGTGCAAACACTCTATTCCAGGATTTGTGGATCGTATTTCTGGATTTTATCTATTAGGGCTGGCACTAAAACCAAATGTTTCCCTAAGTGTAGACTACCTTTGGCATTCTCTTCACCTCTACAGCGTTTTATTTATTCCACATAACTAATGGATGATTCACATGTTGGAATGTGTTTTATGATACCTACAGATCTATACTGGTCTTAAGATGCCTGGCTACTGATGAGGTGGGGAGGGTTGAACTGTTCTCTGGGACTTGTGGGAGGCCTTACAAAGTGATCCTACTTTTTTCACACATGCAAGTTGCAGGATTACTCCTTTGACATTCTAACATGAATTATGTATTGGAATTTGACCTTTTTTTTTAAAAAAAAAAACACTTTTCGTTATTTTAGGGAAGGGTTGAAATATAGAAGGCCAAATGAAGCAAAACCACAATATTTTGACTTTATTGGGGAGGGCTCAGTATTTCAGCTGGAAATATAGTTCTGGAAGCTGCAGAATGGGGTCCCAGGCACTGTGTGCAGTACATGGGCCACACTTTCCTGCACCTGGTATTGAGAGAAACCGTACATCCTATACATGTTACTGGAGCAGGGCTTTGTCTACTTTTTATCAAAAGAAAAAAGGTGAAAGGAGAATTGAGCATCAGTTCTTCATTCTCCTTAACAATTGCAGGCCTCCTCAATGAAGGAAATAAAACAATAAGTGAAATATTTTATTCAAATTCCCTTTATATTTTTACGCGAGTCTCACAGCTAAGAGACTCTTAATGTTGATATTACTTTGAGTATCAAAAGAAATATTTTGAGAATTTCACAAAGTTTGTTACAAGATTTGTGTAAGAAGTTCACATATGTCTTACTATACTTTTGAGACAGATATTGGCAAGAGAGCATACCCTCCAATATTTCACAGCTCAAAACTGGGATACTTGTGGCCATGCAACATTGCATTGCGGTCAAAATAGCAAGAATTATTGTTGAGGAAGAACCCACAAGCTAGGAGAAGCTGCAGCTGTTTGTTTTTGCCTGACCCTACCGGGAAAGGCAAGATTCTGTTTCTCTTCCCCATGCTGAGTAAATTGAATGGAAACTACTTCTGTACCTAGAACTCAGTTTGCAGTATTTGAAGTAAGCTGAGCTGAAAGTGGGAGAAAGAGAGAGAAACTAAGACATTTTAAAAGCACCTGTAAAAGTGGGGCAACAGAAGGTTAATCAGGAGTGTCCCTACCAAACTGGGACAGTTGGAGCATATAGGGAGTGATAAATAGAATGGAACCACAGCTGAAGTCTGGCTTTAGTTCATAGTCTCTCAGTTTGAAAGAACATGTACCAGTGGCTTTCGGTTTCTTGTAATTCTTGTATTACAGCAGCAACATCTCAGCATTTCCAGCTTTTTTCCATTTTAGCTCAGCAGTGCTTCCTCTTGTCCCTCTCATTGGAGTTGCCACAGTCCTTGACAGGATATAATTTGCCCTTCCCCAGTTGAGCCACCTATATTTTGAGGGGAATCAAAATGCCTCTGACAAGTCAGTATTCTTCCAAACTCTTCACTGGCAGCACAGCCTTTTATTTAAACCCCCCCCCCCAAAACCTATAAATAAGCCAAAGATATGTTGTACATTCCTGATTTCTGATTATAGCGTCCCTAGCCTGACTAGTCTAGCTACCAGACACCTGTGCAGAAGACCTGTTTGTAAAGCAGGTCTACATCCAAAAAAAAGGGGGGGGGGACGTTGGGAGTGATCTTGGAAATACCATACCTCCTTCAATATCACTGTACACCACTCTGTTTGTGTTTCTGATTACGAAGATTGGCCTTAGAACCAAGTAGCTTTCTAGGTGTGCATCATTTCCAGCCTCTCTTCCATTCCAACATATGGTCATATCTTTTAGCTACCCACACAACTAATACAGGATCTGCTTATCTGAACCATATATGCACTCATATTTTGCCTAACTCACAGGCCCTCCAGGAGAATAGTGGTGTGCTGTGTGTGCAGGCTATTGACGGGACTGGAAAAGTTATGTTATAAACCTACGGAACTACCAGACCAGCGATTCCCAACCTGGGGAACCTGTGCCTCCAGGGGTTTGAACCAGAACATTTAGGGGTATATGAAAAAAAAATTGAACAACGGCAGGAAAAGGCACAGACATCAACAGTGTAGGAAAAGAGACAAGTCAAAAGCTGTGAGATTAATTGAACATTATGACAAGTGGTAGAGCAGGTTTCCTTTGTTATTTCACCTTGAGAAAAACCCTGTTCCTTCACTTTATTATTTTGGCAAGTGGATGGGAATCTCTCCCCAAACAATGTGTTGTAAACACATCACTAGAGTATGCATGTTCGGCAGCACTCCCCTCACAGTCTCAGCTTTCACTTTGTGGTATCTTGAGTTTTCAGTGTAAATATATATCCACTGTCTGGTCATCTTCTTATTCCATTGCTTTTTAATCCTATTATTGAGTTATTTATTTAAGGTTACAATATATAAATTTGGAACAACAGAAACTATATTAATTGCAAACATTTTTCTAATAAAAAGGATACAATTTATGGAAATAGACTGCCAAGGGATAAGCAAGTGAAAAGGTTGGGAACCACTGCAGTAGAAGATGACCCTACTTTTTCTATACATACAAATTGAAGGATTACAGTCTTAACATTAGAATACAAATCATGATTATATATTTCAGAATTTGCAATTGGTTTCTTATTTTTTTAGTTTCTTTGAAACCAGTATATTTTTCATTTATTTTAGGGAAATCACACAGAAGACTACATTCAGGTATATCAAATGATATTAAAATATATATTATCTATTTTCAGTGCTAAAATATAAACTATCTATTTTCAAGGCAGGTCTTGATATTGAAAAGCACAGAAGCTTGAAGAAACTTGTTGCAAATAATTATTTACTTGTGATTAATTCCCTTTTCCAGTAACCAAAGTTATGTTATGACAGTGATTTGTGCCACAACCGTAATGTATTTGTTACTTGCATATTTATGCCATTAAACAGTGGAGCAGATTCTGAGGAATCAAAGAACTTCCAATAATATTCCATGCTGCTCCCTTTCTCAAGTGGTAGGATATTTTATGAAGAAGCCTCTTTTTTTTGTTGTTCTGTGATATAGATTCACTAGAAAGTGATGAGACTGAGTCAAATGCTGTGTCAGAAGGTAAGATAATTTGGGTTTGTTCTCTTCTTACTTGGGTTTGTGCTCCCTCATTTGATGTTGATACCCCAAATTACAAGTGTTTGTTAACTCCATTGATGATGAGGTTGTTTTAGGGAATCAGCATTTCTATTTTTTTCTTCTTTGCCTTAGACGTGTCTCTGTTTCTCAATCAGAAGGATTTTCAGCCACATTTATCCACTTACTCTAATTCTTGAAAAGATGTAAATTGGCTCGCTGAATTGAGTGGTCTAGTTTTGCTTTTTAAAAAACAAAGACAATCTTTGATGTGGGGGGGTGCATGTATTCATCACCTCCTTTTATTTCAGAAAATTTTATCAACACAGGAGATGCAAATTCACATGAAAGTGGTGAGATGGAGAATGATGCTGTTCCAGAAGGTAAAATATATTGGGACTGCCTTCTGCTCACTTAGGTTTGTAGCAGTATAATTCAGGAGTTAAACCTTGGGTTTGTTTAACCCTTTTTTGTTTGTGGTTATTTCAATGATTGAATCACCCATGAACACACAAGGACTGTTTAGGTAATTTATTGTTTTTGGATTTACACCGTTACACAAAAGATTTACATTTTTAAAGACTAAATGATTTTGAAAATAACAGCTAAAGGCTGCAACCCTGCACATAATTATTTGCTTATCTCCCAGTTTGGTAAACCAGACTCAAGATGGCAATTCTAGGCAGATGGGAGAAAATTCTACTGAATTCTCTAGGGCTTACCATAGTTGAATCACATATAGCCTCACCAAATAAAAGATTGTAGTCCAAGATATGAAATGCTTTTCATTTTCTTCACATCTTTGCACCCATCTTAAAGTGCTCTGTCTTTAGCTCTTCGGATTTCTACAATATCCCACGCTTTCGTTTGGAGACTTCTGTGTGGCCTTTGGGTTCTGTTTCTAGACTTTCACTGATTCCCAGGGCTGGACCTAGAATCAGATAGTTTCCCTGATACAGACAGTCTTCAACCCCATTTCTACAATTTATTAATGTATTTTTTATTCATTCCACAGCATTGGTGCATAATTTATATAGGCAAATCATGTGGGAACTAACATTCAGATGGTACTTCATGATTACCCCCAGAACTTCAAGGGCCTCTCAGAAGAGAAAGAGTGTGTTCTGACTCAGGCCATTTCTACCCTAGACTGTTAGAGCACTATTATTCCACTTTCAACATCCTACGAAATCTTTGAAAGTGGAATAATAGCGTTATAACAGCCTAGTGCGGAAATGCCTCATAGTCTATATACTGCCCTGGTGTAGACTCCCCACCCATGTGATTTTAACCCAGGATGAGTTAGAACAATCTGCTGTTGCCTTGATGCCCAAAAACCATAGAAAGGAAGGTTGTGCTTTGACACTTCTCTCATACCACTGCAGAATATTTCTGGCTGGAGAGGAGAGAAGAAGAAAAAGAAAGCTGTTAGCACTTGCCTGGGGCAGAGGAACAATAACACAAAAAAGTTTCTTTTGGAAGTAATGGTTAAAGGGGAAGGATACATTCTAGGCTACTGCAGCAGGTACTTTGTTCCCTTTCACCAAAGGAAGGACTGGTAGAAGAAAATCAACCATCCTTCAAGAATGCTGAGAGTGGATTCTATTCTTATCTTCCATAGATTTGATGCACCCCACACACAACTGGAAATGTCTTAATGTTCTTAGATATTCCTGCAAATAGCAGATCCAGCATTTTGAGAATATCACATCTTTGAAAGCAGGACTGCAATAACGAAGCCAAATAATACTGATTATACTTTCAGAAAAAAGTGTTGCAAGGGAGTGCACACATATTTAGTTTCACTCAAATTTACAATCTGATAATATGGAATCTCTGATGCAATTGCATGATACATGAGACAATTTTGAGTTCCCTTCATCTTTATATTTGTTATAATTAGCATTTCTGACTTTTTTACCACTTCACCACAGCAGTGGTTCCTTTTCTCCCTCTGGGTGAATTTGCCATATTTCCTCAAGGGACATAATTTGGCTTATTGACATGAGTCATCTTGATGTGTGGAAACTGGAACCTCTAATAGCTCTGTGTTTTTCCTTACACTTTACTGCCAGATGTTACAGAACATTTTGCTGGGAAGCCTTCTAAAAATTCTTAAAATAAATTAACCCTATATTGCTAATTCCTAGTTTCTGATTGTTGGACCCAACTTGGTGGCTTTAGGTAGCAGATTCTTATGTATAAAACTTGATTCAGTACGGCAGATCAGGAATATTTCCCATTACCATTGAGAAAAAAGGGGATTTCAGAAATTATTAGATTAGAAACACTTAGAAATTAAATCCAAAATTAAATAGATTCTTATATTAGAAGTTCAATATTCTTTTCATCTCCTTTTATTTCAGAAGACTTCATTAACACTGGTGATGCTGACTTGCACAAAAGTGATGAGAGTCATGTAAAAGCTTTGGAAAAATTAGTGGGTAGGATACCTGTGATTACTTTCCTGTTCCTTTATAGGGTTTCTCTTTAATTTGATGTTGGCGCCCCGAATTGCAGCAGTTTGTTAACTCTGGCTATTTGTGCACTACACTGTTATAGTGGCATTATTCCACTTTTAACATCCTATAGAATCCTGGGGTTTGCAGTTTAGGGAGGGGCATTTAGAATTCTCAGCCAGAAAGCCCTTTTGACTCAGTAAACTACAAACCCCAGAATTCCACAGGATGTTGAAAGTAAAATAATAGCACTATAACAGTGTAATGTGGAAATGACCTCTGTTGATGCTAACCTAGGGTGCATCCAGACTGACCTAAAAGACTAAAAAGCATCAGGTTTGGTTCCTATTTGTTCCCATTTTATTTTAGAGATCCATGCATATTTTGTTTATCCCAGAATATTTTCTGTCAGCTCCCAGCACAGTCAGCAACATTTTATACCAGCTTCCCAGTTTATTTTAAACCCTAGTTGCTTCAGTGACTGGGAAACGCACAGAAGCTGCTTCCAGAGATTATTTTGTCCGTGTTGTATACTATTATTTGAAAGTTTCCCTTCTCAAAGTGTATTGGAAATGTCCATTAAACATTGCAGTTTGCCTGATGTGTTGTTTATGCTTTACTTTGGTTGATAGGACTTAAGGCTGCTTTCCTAGAAATACTGACTTGGGATCAATGTCTATTGAGCTCTAATGATTTTCTTCAGAGTAATCATTCATAGAATGTGACTGCATATAGGCTGAATACAGCCAAAATTAGGCAGTGTATTTCTTAACCTCCAGATGCCAGCACCTGTTTTAGAAACCTGTCCTGTATTTAGTGCTTCATCCCCAATAATGCTTCATCCAGCATTCATATACTCCACTCCTTTGAGTAGAGGTATGTCTCTATATTTTTCCATATCTGAATGAAAAGTTACAAGGCCCTAAAAATGCAAGTGTGCTGTGCATGGAGTGTGCTGGATAGCAAAGGAGAAGTGTACTAGGAGTTCATGGAAATCACTGGACAGTGATGCCAGTCTTTCCATATATGCAGGTTGCAAGAGTGCAGCATTGAAGTTATGATTATATTTCTCAATTGACACTCTAATGTTATCTTGTTTATTATAGGGAAGTCACATTCTATCAGAAAAACTAAAAGGCCATATTCAGGTAAAGTAATGATGTTAAAGCACATATTACCTATCCATTTCAAAACTGTTGGTTGTAGCCCCTTCCAAGAAACATTATCTAATGCTTTCTTTGTGTCTAAGAAGATTAGCCCCAATTTCTTCTCTTTTTGCAATTCGAATAACTGAATAATATTAATGATCGTTCTAATGTTGTCCTTTAGTTGTTGGCCGGGGAGAAAACAAACTTGATCTTTCTGAATCCAATCAATAAGAATCTTTTTTAATCTTTCTGCAAGAATTGAAGTAAATATTTTATAATCTAGGTTTAATAAGGAGATTGGTCAACAATTTTGTAGTTGTGTTGAATCTTTTCCTTCTTTGAGAATTAAGGTTACATTTGCTGATTTCCATGACGGTGGTTTCTCTCCCATCAGTACTTGGTTTATTGTGTCTCTTAAAGGCAGTTTTATAAAAGGTTGCCAAGAACCCATCCAGGCTGGGGGTTTTCTCTGGTTTAATCTTCCTGATAGTCACTGAGATCCTGATTGTTGTTATAGGCTGATTAAGATTTTCTTTTTCCGCTTTTGATATTTGTGGTAAATTTATTCCCTTTAAGTTTTCTTCAATCTTTATATGTTGATCCTTTTGTTGGTGATCTTCTGCATACAATTTGGTGAAATATTAGTAGAATGATTATATTTCTGAACTGACACTGTAATGTTATTTTGTTTATTATAGGGAAGTCACATTCTATCAAAAAACCCAAAGGGCCGTATTTAGGTAAAGTAATGATGTTAAAGCATATTCGTTAAGCATATATTATCTACCTATTTTCAAAACTGTTGGTTGTAGCCCCTGAAGTTAGAAGGCTGAAAGACTAGAAGCATACATTGAATTTCCTTCTAACAGAACCACCTAATCTCCTGACACTACCAGCAGGAAAGGTTGGAACCATCCACAATGACTCTTAGACCCTGAAAAGATAGAGGAAAAGATTGGAGTTGGGCAAACCCTCATGCCATTGGGAAACAGTGCTGGAGAGGGCAACACACAGACAGAGGCATCTTTCCCTTTTAGGCACAGAAACAGGGACTGGAGAGGAAGCGCTGGGGGGGTGGAGGAAATGCATCTTCTGGCACTTGTCCTTGGAGGTCTATTTTTCTCTCCCTCCAAAGAGAGGGACATAGTAAATCACAAAGGAACACCCTGTAATCCTAAAGTGTAGACTCAGTTCCCCTCCAGCTGATAAAGAAGAGAATTAGATTAACAATGCCTTCTGCCCTCCAACCATAATTCAGGAATTTTCTACCTAACAAAGAATATGGAGGTTGGATTTTATTACAGGCAGATTTCAGCATTTACTCTTTTTCCCTGTCCACTTTAGTAGCCTCCTGTTCCCATTTACCCTAGTTTCTTAAGGGATATAACTTGGCTCATTAATTTGAGGCATCTGGATGGTTTCACTAGATACTTTTCCTGTTTAAACAAAGAGAATCTGGTAACTCAGTACTGTTCCATATATTCAATTTCAAGAAGTTGTTAGAAATTTTGCAGGCTGGCTCTTTAGCAAATAAACAAACTGTATAGTGTTGACGCCTGGTTTTTGATTGTCACATCCCTAGGCTGCCTGGTGTACTGTCCAGATTTCTAAGCATAAGATCTATTTCTGGAGGGCAAGGAAAGCTTCTTAGTTGTGCCTGGAAAAAAAAGGGGCTTTGGATTTTTTAAGATAAAGAATCTCCTAGAAATCAAATTTAACAATCAACCACAATCCCCAGACTAGAATTTTAACCTTTTTTTCATATATAATATTTTTCTTTTCTTTCTGTGGGATTCGTCAACACAGTTCATGCGCATCTACTGGAAAATGATGGGACAGAGGAAGATTCTAAGTCAGAAGGTAAGATATCTGGAATTGTCCTCTTTCTTACATTTGCTCCTCTTCTCCCATTTGATGCTGGTACTTTGACTTATTGCTGTTGGTTATTTTTACTGATGCTAATGTTGTTATGTCACTGATGGGAATGCACAGTGTCTGATTAAACAGACTATTATGTTCAGAATACACACACACACACACACACATACATATTGGTACTATCCCACATACAGTGACTTGCTAGGAAAAAAATCTCAACCCTGACATCTAAACTGTGTAAACTATGTAAATTGGCTCGTTCACTTAAGCTATGTTGTTTTACTCTTTTTAAAATAAATACAATTTTTTTTATTAGTGAATCAATATATACATATATTTATTTCACCTTCTTTGCAGATCAGTTGGACAGTGATGAGACTGTGGAAAACTCTGCGCAAGAAGGTAAAATAAACTGGGGTTGACCTCTTGTCCCTTAAGTTTGTGTCGCCGTAATTCAGATAACTGCCTTTCAGATAACTCTTTTGATGCTGGCATGGGGCCTTTCACACTATACAATTACGGCACTACGATACTACTGTAACTGTCATGAGGGTCTCTAGTTATTTCATTGATCCAGTCACCTGCAAACACATAGAATCTACTTAGACAGTTATGTCTTGAAGTCATAAATCCCCCAGAAGAGCAACAGTGTGCAGTGCATGAAGACCACTGATTTGCCTGGGAGAGTTATAGTAAAGATCTGCTATAAAGAAACAAACTGCTGGACGCACTGGACCTGCTTTTTTCGTACATGCAAGTTGGAGGTTTGCAGCCTTAAACATTATATATCTGAATTTCCACCTGACTTTTAAAAATTAGTACTGGGTGTTTCTTGATTATTTTATGGTGCTCCTTTTTTAACCAAAAGATTAAAGCAGCTATATTCAGATACATTAATAGTGTTAATTACTGTATCTGAATGTGCCTGTCTTTAGCAATATTAAGAGAGCCAGCATGGTGTGGTTGTTTGAGCAGTGGGCTATGATTCTAGCGACTAGGGTTCTCAGCCATGGAAACTCACTAGGTGACCCTGGGCAAGTCACATTCTGTCAGCCTTAGAAGAAGGTAAAGGGAAATCTCCTCTGAACAAATCTTGCCAAGAAAACCCTGTGATAGGTTCACTATGTGGTCACCATAGTTGGAAATTAAATAATGTAATGACAACATGAACAAGCATGTTTTGGGTTGTATTGTTAAATATGTGTGTGTGTGTGCGTGCATGCGCGCGAACCTTCAAGTTGCCTGTTGACTTATGGCAACCCCATGAATTTCACAGGAATACTCAGAGATGGTTTTGCCAGTTTCTTCCTCTTGGACTCAGAAACAAGGACATGGGAAGGTGGCACTAGGGTTAGGAAAAATACATCTTCTGACACTTACCTTTTGATTTTTGCCCTCTCCCACCCCAGCCATTTTGGAAGTGATGGGTAGAGGAGATGCGTGCACTATGTGCTGATCAAGTAGAGGCGTAGCTCCTCTTCCCCAAAGGGAGATTTATGAGAAAGCAAACTGCATGCCCCCCAACATTTCACAGATGAAAAACAAGACATGTGTGATCAAGCAACTTCAGAGTGTGGTCAAGATGGCAAAAGTTAATGAGGAAGAACATATAAGCTAGGAGAGGCTGCACAAGTTTCCTTCTGTGTAAGCCTATTGGGAAGAGCAAGATCCAGCCCCCTTCTGTCCTCCCCCCTTTTCTAAGCTAATTGAATGCAAACTTCTTTTGCACTTTGAACTCCATTTTCAGAAATCAAAGTAAGCCAAGCATAGAGAGGGAAAGGGTTAGGAAAAGAGAGAAACTGGGTAAAAGCAGCTGGACAGGAGATTATCCCTACCAAATCAGGACAGATTAAGAGTATGGAACTGAGTATCAGTCTCTCCTTGTCCCTTTTTCTTTAAGAGATGTTGCTTTGTTTGCTGACTTGAGCCATCTAGAGTGTTTTACTCAGGATTTTTGCATGTGGAATGAAAAGGTCTTTTACAACATGTACATTTTATTCCATGTACTCCAATAAACAAAATATTTTAGTAAACAAAGACATTGTTTACATTTATGATTTATAATTGTGTCATTACCTGCCTGGTTGGTATAATTACTACCAAATCTTTATGCATAAAGTTTGCTTTTCCTGAGTAGATCAGGAACCTATACCACTGAAGAAACAAGAGCTTTGTGTTTATAAAAAAGAAAGACGTGGAAATCACATCTAAACAAAGAGAAAATAAGCTTATCTAGAAACTTAGTACTCTTCCTATGCCTTTTTACTTCTCTAGATGACGTTGGTACTAATAGTACAGCTCAGATGGAAAGTGAAGTGAGGGTTAGATAAATTTAAATGCGGCATATCATTGAAGTAAGATGTGGTTGCATTAAAAAGAACAGAATAATATACATTTTTTCTGGAAATTTTCCATAGAACATACAAGTTCTCCCATTTAGAATGTTTAAAATTTGAGCACATGGCTTAAAAACAAATAAACAAACAAAAATTTGAGAAGGTTTGTCAGTTTTCCATATGTAAATATCTATAATACTTGAATATTTTTCCCATTTAGAAAAAAACACAAATACTTTAGCCTATAACTTCAGAATTTTATAGTACTTATCATATCTTAGCTGTCTATCCAGTTTTGTTGCTGCTAAGCACTCCTCAAATTTTGCATCCATTTCCTGGCTCTGAGCTTCTGTGAACAATGTCTTCCAGTCACCCACTTCACCTTTCCTGAAAAGGATGAGAGCAAATGCACCATGAGTTTGGGAGGATTTGTCTCTCATGTCTTGCAAGGTACCTTTGTCTGCCATAGACTTAATCTTCTCTTCAGAAAGAGGAAATGCATAAAAATCAGCAATTAGTTTAATTTCTTCATAAAGATTTTCTTTCAGCTCTTCATATGTGACGACCATGATATTTTCTTCATCCATGTGTTTGTCACAAGCAAGAGTATGTCCAAAGTAGGATTTCCAGCCAACTTCACCATTCATGAACATTTGAAAGAATTCATCCCAGGAGCTGACACTGGGAAGCAAAGGATTTTTGTTGTAAACATGGTAATAGGAGATAGCTGCATCTTTGAGGTTTCAAAATATTACAGATATCTTCCCCTTATTCTCAAAAACAAAACAAAAAAACAAAAAAAAAAGATTTGGGAATATTATTGTAATGTGGATGAGTTGTAAAAACATATGGAGAAGGCTGTTTTTCTATTTCCTTAATTTTTTTCTGGGGGCCCAAACTCAAGCATTTGAAAGGTAGTTGATGGCACATAATTCTTGCAACTTGCAGATACCATGTTTTTTAAAATATGTAGAGCCCAGTTAGTACCACATTTTGGATAAGCCACTATCAAGACATCATCCTTTCTGGCTTCCATGGTTTCTAAAGCTTCAAAAATCTCAGCACTACAAAAGAGATTAGGATACAGCACTCCTCTGAAATAAAACATTCAGCTCACCACTGTCATCTCTCTGGTCAGCTAAAAATTTTTCTTCATCTGGGATTTTGCTCCTTTTTCTTTAGGGTCCTGATTTGATGCTGACACTCTGATTTACAGTTGAGTCACTCTACTGGTGCTAGGATTATTCTTTCAGTACATGGTCATCTTTGAATACAGATGTACACCTCCCTCACAGCACTGGGGAACATTCCTGGCAGCAGTAGAAGACAACAGAGATTTGTTAGCTCTTTCCCTCTTGGGCAAGGGAATGTGGCATTCTTGCCCAAGGGAATGCACCTATTGGAGTTTGTCTTCATCCCTCATCTCACCACTGTTCTTTGTGCCGAAGAACAGAGGGAAAGCAGATATCCTGAACTAGTAGAATTGGGGTTCAGCTCCCATTAATGAAAGGAATAGGATGAGAACAATGTACCCATCTCTTCTGCTTCACAACAGTTATTAAGGGTTTATCCCATGGCAAAGAAGACAAAGGTGGAATGCATTTTATTCATAACTCCTATCTATTTTGATGCACATCTACTTGGAGTGTTATAATGCTCTTAGCCTCCAGTATCAAAGGTGTGAACACTAACATCTACCACAAATGAATAGCTTTCCAATACAGAATCTGTCTTTCAGTGCCATCGAGAATGAAGTGGGTTGTGGTTTCTTTCAATCCTTTCATTTAGGCTGTAGCAAAATCTCCAGCATATCCAACTTTTTTCCCTTCAACTTAATAGGGCTTTCTCCATCCAGTTGAATTTATTGTCTAGAAAATCCCATTTATCTTATTTCTTCAAGGGATCTAGCTTGTGTTACTGAATTAAGCCATATGGATATATTTACTCATTAATTTTCATTAGAAATAAAAGAACCCTTATAATGTGATCCAGCCCATTAATAAATTAACAGACTTCATGCTGTTCATTCATGATTTCTGGTGATGGCACTCATGGCCTGACTACTGTAGCCAGTAGATATCTTTAATGAAAACCACTTTGGCAAGGCAGATCAGGAAGGTTTCTTAGAAAACCCACTGAGAAAACCATGAGTTGGGTCTTTTTAAAAATTAAAAACACTTGGAAGCCACATCAAAAACAAATACAGTCTTAGACAGTAATTGTAATAGTTCTTTCCCCTTCCTTTTATTTCTTTTAGGGTTCATCGATACTGGTGATGTAGATTCAGTGCAAAGTGATGAGGAGGAAGACACTGAAACAGAAGGTAAATAACCTGAGATTACCTTTCTTTTTCTTTAGGAGTTTATCACACCAGGCTCTTCTCCCACTAAAAAAACGTTGTTTCTAAAAATGCTATACACTGGATTTTTTTTTTCTATACACAAAAAAATTAAAAGTTTCTCAGTTAATTTTGCCAATCGAAATGAAATTGAATTGAAATTTCCACCCCTTCTCCTTCTCACCCGATCACTAGAGGTAAACTGAAGAATGTAAGCAAAGGGCACCTGAGCCAAACCCAAAGCATGCCAACAGGCTGTCACCTGACCACCCAAAATTGACATAAAGCAGAACTGAATTTTCACATTAGAAACTGTAGCAGAAGAGTAGTAGGAAAGGAGGTCGTTAACAGATTTTTTGTGTGTGTGTTTGTAAAAGAAATGCTTTCCAAACAGTTTCCCACTAGGAGAACACCAGAAGAGGAATAACAATATCATGTGATGAGTCTTAGCTAAAGACGCTATTATCACACTGTAATTGTGATTTGCGTGCCTTATGAGATAAGCTCCTAAGTCTATACCTCTCCTAATTTGACGCTGCCATCCTGAATTACGGCTGTTGATTAACTCTGTTGGTATTAGACCTGTATTGGTATCGATTCTTTTCCTTCTTCTTCTTCTTCTTCTTCTTCTTCTTCTTCTTCTTCTTCTTCTTTTTCTCCCCTTTCTGTCAGCATAGGATCCAAGGTGATTTACAAAAAGGCTAAAACAACATAAAGCTTAACACCTGATAATAAAAATGTTAATACACAATTACCCAAGTTATTACATTAAAACACGGTTAAATTTTAACAAGTGTGAAATCCTTTAAAAACATAATGATAAAGTTAAAAATACAGCACCCACACACCATGAAAGGACTCCCAGCCAACAGTTAATCATTAAATGCCTGTTTGAATAAAAAGGTCTTTGCCTGCCAGCAAAAGGAAATGTAATCTCCTCTTTACCTAAAGATAGATTATATGAGGAGGAAGGAATTGGCAAAACCACCTCCGAGTATTCTTTGCCTAAGAAAACCCTATGAAATTAATGGGGTCACATAAGTTGACAGACAACTTCAAGGCACATGCACACACACATACACACACACACACAGAGAGAGAGAGAAGGTGTACTTCCTCTTGTTCTCCAGAAGTCGTTTGGATCCCATTAAGCACAGAAAGAATTATGAGCGTGGATATCCTCCTTTACTTTCTCTCATGTACACCCATATGTAATGTCAAAATTATTGGCAGCCAGTGGCCCAAGTGTGGTGGCGGTTGGGGGGGGGGTTGTATCATCTCACCACTGTGTGATGAGACTCCTCCCTTCTTTGTTCATACCACTTACCACTGGTGGTGAAAATATTGTTAAATATGACCGCCAATACACAGATAAAAGTTTCTGTGGCCAGCCCTATTATTCGGTTGGCCATCTTGGGCAGCAGATTTGGGATTTTAATAAGTAGTCATTTACTTTGTTATGACTGCATTGGTACTATTGTAAATGGGGAGAGGTGCACACAGGATTCTGCCTCCTCTTCCAAAATAACCCTACTAGCTGTGAATACTGTGCACTTGGGGACACAGTTTGCACTAGCCCTGCTACTCAGATTTATAGCTTCTAATCTAGAACCTGTGCTCCAGTGGCAAGATTTTTGTGGTGGCTTGCAGTTTCATTTAATCCTTTAGTTTAGGCCTCAACAAAAATTTAGCATTTCAAGCTTTCTTCCTCCAACTCAGCAGTGCTTCCTGTTCTATCTACAGCTGGATTTTCAGCTAGATATCACCACTAACTCTATTTCTTGAAGGGATGCAAATTGGCTTACTGGTTGGAGACCTCTGGATTATTTTATATTATAGAGATGGTGTATATGTGTGTTTGTATAATCACAGGGATTATATATATACATCCTACTTTAATTTCAGAAAACCTTATCAACACAGGGCATGCACTTCTGCTGGAAAGTGATGAGACTGAGGAAAATGCTGTGCCAAAATCTTTGGGTGAGATAACCTGGGTCTATCTCCTCCTTCCTTATATTTGTGCCCAGCTAATTTAAAAAACAAACAAACAAATTACAGCTGTTTGTTAGCATTATTGGTGCCCAAATTGTTATCTATCATCACCTGTGAATACAGAGAATGCAATTAGATAGATTAGAATGTCTGTCTGCAGATATAACAACTGAAGAGATTACAAAATAATCAAATATATGGGATACTTACCTTGCCTTTGCATGTCAACATCTGTTTTGAAAACAGTCTTCATGGCTTCTGTTCTTCACTATGTATCCCTCTGAGTTCATATTTTCCTTTTTCAAAAAATGTTTGGTGACAACTTATGAAAGGCCCTTTTGTCTCGTTTCTGGAATTTCCCTCACTGTCTGGGATGACCCAGAATGAAATGCAGACAATGCTCAACCTCCCCTTCATTTCTACAAGATACAAATATAGCTTCTGTTCATTTCAGAGCATTGGTGCATAATTTGTATATATGTATTAAGTAAGACTGAATATTTTCTTACTGTTCCATGACCTTACTTTGGTCATTTCCACACTAGACTGTTATAGTGCTACTATTCCACTTTCAACATTCTATGGAATCCTCGGGTTTGCAGTTTAAGAATCCTGCAGAATCCTGCAAAACCCAGGATTCCATAGGATGTTGAAAGTGGAATAATAGCACTATAACAGTTTAGTGCGGAAATGGCTTTAGTCTTGAGTGAACTGCCCAAGTTACAAACTCCTCAATGGAGCAGTAGTACTGTGTATATGAGAGTTACAGAGGATAAGCAGTAGGAGGACAGCTGTACTGGGGACTGTGGCATTTCTATACACTGATCTTGATTTTTCCATACATGCAAGTTGCAGGATTGCTGCTAGCCTGAATTAATATATGGTTGAATTTTCAACTTAGGCCTTAACTTGCCTTTTTTATATGTATTTTAAAAGGTGACAGCTTTAAAAAAAGTTTCTTGTTTATTTTAGCAAAGTCACGTTCCAACAAAAGAAGGAAAAAACCACATTCAGGTACATTAATGATATTAAAATATACAGTATCTGTTTTCCTCTTTTTAAAACCATGTTGCATGCATGCAGCAACTGATGTTACAAAATGCAGGGATGAAAGACGATTAAAGAAATTGTAATAATAGTATTTTAACAGTGGCGGAATGTGTGTGTGTCACACAATCTCTGCTGGCTTCAAGGTCCCGAAGACTTCGAAAGGAATTGTGCTCTTTTCTCATGCCACTTGGGAGTATTAGTGGCATGTTGATGATTCATTATACATTGTCCTCTGACGTTTCAGCAACTTGCAGGTGCTGTTTCATTTTAAAATCCAAAATGGCCATTGACCTTTATGCTCTTACGAGGTCATGTTATTTCTGGCAGTCACTCACTGCTAGCAGCCAAGTTTGGCTCACCTGCTCTTTGGGAATAGCTTATGTGTCATATTTATAATCTATTGATCTTTCATTGTACAGATAAACCACAGCATGTTCCAGATAGTACCCCACTGTACTCAAAAAAAGATACTGACGTTCATCAAGGTAAATAACATTTGGCACTGCTCCATGAGTAGCTTTAGCTTTTGAATGGCCTCAGCGCACACCCAGCATCTCTTCCTCCATTTTCTGCCAGCTCACCCTTCCACTGGGATTCACATATTGGGGTTGCTCCGCACACTCACTGACCCTTTCTGCAACTCACCCATTTTCGGCGCTGGGGTGCGGGGCTCGCACGAGCAGCCTCCGGAGAGAGGCTCTCACTTCCTCGCTCCTTCGGCTCTGCATGAGCTTCCTGCTCGCGTGAGAGCCCCATCTCTTCCTTTCGCAGTGCAGCCTGGGACCTTCCCAGCCTGTACTGGACAGGAAGCGTGACCGGTCCGGCTCCTGAGGCTCCAACATGCAAGGTAAGTGCGTGTGGGGCCCTGAAGCGATGCACGACTGTGCAGCATTTTCGGCTTCAAGCCGAAAATGAAAAAATGTGTGTGCAGTGCGTGTCAGGCCCTGGAGCATCACGCAAATGTGGGTGTGTCATGTGGGCCGCTCCTCACATTTGCGCAACGCTCAAGGGGCCCTTTCACATCAGAAATGCTGTGCGAAAAGGTATGTCTCAGGTCATTTCCATGTGACGGGCCTCTGTGAAGTCTTTCCATCGCAGCCCCGCAGGCACTGCATGCCAGGAAGGCTCCCCTCCGCATCTTGCCGGATCACTATGGAGAGGAGCGCGCTGGCCCCACGCCATCCCTTCTGTAGCACAGCCGGGCACTTGCCATTGCTGTGCTGGGGAGGGGGATGTCGCCAGCTCACTTTACCCTTCTGCATGGCTTGGAAGGGCAGCAGTGCTGCATGATGGTAGGTGTAAAATGGATTTTTTCTGTTTTGCAAACACCGCATGTGTGCAATGCCTCCCTCCCCAGCTTAGGGGCAAGATGGTGGTGGGCCGGCGACAACATCATGCAGAAGCACAACCAGCCAACCACTGCCATCCTGGCCCCACAGCAGTGCAGCCCCCTCGTTTAGAAAGAACCTCAGACTTAAAAAGCCAGAACACTGCTGGACACCTCTGTTAAGCTGCCTGGAGAAAAAGTAGCAGAGTTTTGCAGGTGCTTCTCTGACACTTCGGGAATATTTGATATTTCTCTTCATAGAGCACATCAGACTAGTGTAATGTGCAATGCGAGCTTATGCTACAAACAGGAGTAATTACTTCAGATGCTCTAGCGAGGTTTTTAAAAGCCCATTTAGGTTTATTGTCTATACATCCAAGAATAGCAAAGCATATGAAGAGGTTTTATATATAGTTGCTTACAAGAGCCCTTACAGCTGCTTCTCATGTGTGGGATTAAGCTAACAACCATTACAAAGGATGGAGCCCTATGTGGTTCCCCAAAGGGAACAAAGAAACTGACTGTTTTCCTTGAAGAAGGAAGACATGTTATCAGTGGGTAGATCCAAAGGAAAAAAGCCTAATTACAGGTAGCTGAGAGAAAGAGGGGAGAAATCTGTCCATTGCCCCTCCCACTGCTTGCTTGATAGCATGTGTTGATGGAGTATTTAGTTCCAATGTACATCAGGGTGGCCAAGACAGAGATCACAGCCCACAGGTACCCCCACTTTTTAAGGCCCCTAGAGCCCCATCCCCCTTTTGTGCAAAGAGACCTTTGAGGCCCCTCTGTAAACTGCAAACCCCAGGATTCCATAGAATATTGAAAGTGGAATAATAGCACTATAACAGTCCAGCGCAGAAATGGCCTGGGACTCAGAAGAGCCCAGTTCAAGTACGCACTGAGCTATGAAATCTGGGAAACTTGGGTCATTTGCTTTCTTCCTCAGCCTGGCCTGCAGGATGAGATAAAATAAAGTAAGAGCTGTGTACTGTATGCCATCTTGAGATTGTTGGAGGAAATACAGGATATACTATAAACATAAATAGTAAATAAATAATTGCTTTCAGTGGGATTGAAGCATCAATACTTTAGACTGGATCCAGCTCTCTATGTACAACTGTGGGCTTTTACATCTCTGTAAGTATCTTTACCTGCTCTGTACGCAGCAGAGATATAAGCAACAGGGAGGTCAGGAAGGAAAGAAACGGTGCAATTGCCAGATACTTTCTCCATTGCTATTAACAAGGGGCAAACCACACTTCTAATCATGCACAGTGACTCTGGGGGTGTCATTTATTTCTTGCAAAATCTACTTTTAAATGATTATCTCCCAATTGTGTATTTCTTAGAGTTCCCCTTGGTTTTTAAGAAGTCAACTGGTCCACTGGCCAGGTTGGGAGCGTTGACTGGGCTTGAGACTGTGGTGTTGGAGGCCTTGCTGCACTAGTTTTCTGATTAATTTAAAGTGATGAAATGATGTCTTGAGATTGTTCCAAATCACCGAAGTCACTGAAACATTTTTTTAAAAAAAGGGAGATCATGGATTTTTGGAATGATATTTGCTTTGAATGTAGAATGTTTACACTAACTAGGTATTTTTTTAAAAAAATCACTCAATCAGTAGGAGACATCCATTTCCCTGGTAACATATTATCAGAGGCAGAGATGTTTCAGACTACAGCTCCTGCAGCCTCTTGCCAGTAGCAGGCTGGATGGGGCTATAAGGAGTTATAGGGGAAATGTCTAGAGGGGCAAAGTCTTCCCCTCCCTGGCCTATGCTTTTCCAAACAATTCACGAGGGCATCAAGAGCCCCCCTTTTATCTACATAATAACCTCGTGATGTAGGTCAGACTGAGAGTTGGCGAAATGTCAATCAGTTTAATCAGTAGGTAGGAATGTGAACATGGGCCTTCCTAGTTCTTGAAACTGTTACACTGGAGATCAAGGTTAATACTGTAGATTTACAGGAAACCAATGCAATGTTCAAGATTGTACATGGGATGCAATGAGTCTACCCATTTCATTCTTCTATTCTCATTAGGTGAAGCTTCCACATGGGGCAAAGGGTTGTACAAAACCTTGGACAATCACATGTTCACTTTCAAGTCCTTTTGCAACTTCACTTTTTGTCGTCATTGTGTTGAGTCTGGAAGAGAGTTCAACATTGAGATGAGTCGGAACAAGGATGGAAAGATTGGTCAAATATCGATTGTGCTAGACGGCAATGTAATCACAGTGAAAGCTGGCAGAATTCTTGTCAACCGCAGATAGTAAGTGAGTCTTAAAGCAAATGAGATTGTTGCTCCTGGATTATGTAGGTGAAGATTTAATTTTAAAATTTCACAGTCATTTGTTATATTCTGCTCTCTTTTGGCATTGATTAGTGCCAACTGTACACAACATTTGGTACAGACCCATGGTTGGTATATGTAACCCTGAAACTGTAGATTTCTGTTGACAGTGTGTTAATGAGAAAGCAGCATTTTCTAACACTGATCTATATTTGAACCAAAAATTTATTTACAGTGTACAGGTGCCATATGACAATAAAATGATCCATATTAAGAAATATGGGGACTATACCAAGCTGGAAAGTCGCAGAGGTATTCTGACATTACTATGGAATGATGAAGATAAATTATCAGTAAGTCTTGTATTTTATATTTGTCCTTTGTTAAATGTTTAATAGTTCACTGAAGTGGCTTTTAAATAATAGCAAACACAGTCTGTATGGCATACTTTCACTGCATTTAATGTGACTGAGATATATTTAGGAATAGGTGTGCTACTTTTTAAGCTTCATGGTTACACTGGACCATTAAAGATTATTTGGATCTGTTACTTATAAATAGATTCATTCATTCATTCCATTTATTATGGCAGAAGCTACAAATTAGAACAACAATAAAGTGCAGTTAAAAGATTCCATTAAAAAATTGTTAAAAGCATTGATCATAAAATACAATGAAATACACTTAAGATCAACAGCTAGTAAATGGAGTTAAATTTGTAAAATTTAAAATTATAAGATTTAGAACTTAAAGATAACAAACCTATCTATGAGTTGTGTTAAAATTTGTTAAAATACTGATAAAAGCTTCAACCATAAAATACAATTGACATTAGCAACAAGTAGATGGAGCTAAAATTCATATATATAAAAAACAAACTTACAGCCACCATGGGAGAAGAACAGCAAAGCCATCTGCAAAGAATATAAAAATATTAACCCATTAACTGTTTTTGATGGTTAACGGCTACTGCGCAAAAGCTTGCCACTGTAGTTGTGACCTTGGATTCTGGTCTGACAGAAGATAGTCTAAATAAAATTCCTCAGGCCTACCTGGGATCTTTTGTATGATTAGGGTTATGTAAACAGATCTTAGATCTTGATAAAAATTGCAGTGAAGTAGGACATGGCCCACTGTCTCTATTTCTCCCATCTCACATGGGCAAGCCTGCTTGCTGTAAGGGATCTTTCTATATCTACCTTCCAGCAATGCAGATGGTAAAACATTAAATCTGGCTAACATAAATGCTTTTCTGAATTTAGGAATGCTCAGACCTATCAAATAATTTGGAAGTGTAAATGGCCCTCTATTATTCCTAAGAGCAGGATATAACGCCATTTGGCTTAGATGTTGTTGAAATTCAATCTTGAATTCTCTGTGAGATAGCTGTTTTAGTTTTGGTATACCCTAGGGTTATAAACAAATTGAATATATGATTTCATGGTTTTCAAGTGTTGCTTTGAATATCACTAAACCATAACTTACATGCCCATAGTTTGGTCATCAGCTTATCTGGAGGAGTGGATAGGAGCCATAATCCTATTCATAAGTATTTGGGGATGTTAGTAGGTGGGGAGATACCATCTTAGAATACAATCTTAGCCTCCTGCTCAAAATTTGGAATTTCCTAACTCTCCTAGTCCTCCCATAACAAAAGAGAACTCCCTACTACTTGTGTTATCCTTGTTCTGTGGAGCCTAGAATACAAGGCCCTTTCCACAGCTTACCTACTACTGAATCCATTCCATGGGGGATCTGAATCCATTCCATGTGGATCCTCCACACTGGCTGCCTGCTCAATGGGAGGAAGTGTGATGGCTCCGCTCCTCCCTTTTGCAGCGCAGCCTGTCAGTTTCCCGGCTGCACTGGGAGAGGAAGTGCAGCCATTGTGCTTCCTGCCAGTCTGCATGACAGGTAAGTGCGAGAGGGAGGCAGCAAGACTCCGCAGTCGTGTGTCATTGCTGAGATAAACTGAATAATGATTTAATCCGCAATTGCGACTGATTGCCATGGGATTGCCATGGGATCGCAATAACATCATGCAGAAACATTGTCACAATCCCGTGGCGATCCTGTGGCCATTGTGGATTGGAGGTGGTGTGCGAAAAGGGCCCAAGACATAGAGATTCATCTCCTCCATCATCACATCCAAAGTTTGGAAAAGTTACATTTTAGAACAAAATTTCTAGAACTATCCAGCTAGCATGGTCATTGTAACTTGAACAAGTAACTTGAAATGTATAAATTGAAAAAGTAACTTTCCTAAGTTTGTCACCAAGGGTGAAAAGGAGCCCTCCACATAGATGGGAAATCTTGTTCAGACCCTCTCAAATCTTGAGAGAGCCCTGAACGTTTGCTCACTGAAAAAATTCTGCTAAACCGAGGTGATGAAACATTCGTCTGATTTAAATGTTACACTGTAAGAACACATTTAACTTAAAGTTAAATTTTTCATTATGTGTACTTTTTGAAGATCACTCTGCATAAAAAATATGACACCTGTGGCCTTTGTGGAAGCCATCATGCAGGCAGAGGTAAGCACATCTTAAAAAATGAGCACATCTTATAAAATATATTTCCCTTGACAAGAAGGAGATGTTGCAATACTTAAGAGCCATTTATTTATTTGCTTGCTTGCAAATGTGGATATGAAAGTTTAGTGAGCCACTTTAAATTATCACTCTTGTTTTATCCTAATACAGAAATTATTGTTAGAAATGTCTGAGTTTTATAATTCATTATGGCCCTTTCCACACAGGGGACGGGGAAACAGGGCAGCGCACGCAGGGACGGATCTTACCTGAAAACGGGTTGCTCCGTCCCTGTGGGGAGTGCGCGTTCGCCGCTCCACATGCTGGCGAATTTCGGCGGCGTTCGGCGGCGCCCAAAATGGCGGCCGGCGACTTCCGGCAGCGCTCCGCCAATCAGGGCAGCGCGCCAGCCGGAAGCCCGCCCCCGGGCAGCTCTGCAGGGATGCACTAGCGCGTCCCTGCAGTTTCAAAAGGGGCACTGCAACGGGTTAGCGCGCTCGCGTTTTTTAAAAACCTCATAAAATGTGGTTTTTAAAAAACGCGCCGCACCACCCCTTGCGGTCGCGCTAGCGTGGTTTGAGGTGTGGAACCTCCATTTTTCAAACCGCTCTAGCGCGCCCCACGGTGTGGACAACCTCCGGATGAGGTCGCCCTAAACCGTTTTTTTTACCCCATGTGGAAAGGGCCTATGTTTTGAATGCAAAACTATAGCTCAGGAATTGGGAAACTCTCGCCTGCGATCTGAATACCAACTGTAGGTAGCGTTTTTTCATTGGGGTTGCAGGTTCCTTTGGTGTTAACCCTGGCTAAAGATATTTAAAGTTTATCCAGAAGGCTGTTGCACTGGGCTGAGTTGTGTTCTGAATGCAAGAAAGCTGATGTAACGAGGCTTACGCCTAAGCAGATATGCTATGTACACGATATGGGAAAATGTGAAATGTGTAGCAATCACATCTGGACCTACCCACACTGCTTTGGTTCTACATGCTCTGCCCTAATCCTTAGTCCCATCCACTACTGGAAAAGTGGGCCTCAATGATCTTCCCCAATTGGAATGTCATCTCTGGACGCAAGGAAATAAAGAAAGAAAATCCTATCTCTACTACAGATGATCCTACAGGATGAACTGCTTTTCTTTGATATATGTGAATCTGACAAGTTGTATGGCCACGGCAAGTTTTTTAACAACTGAAAGCATCAGAGAGAAAGTGGGGAGAGGGAAATAGAACCTTGCCCCTTTCTCCCTGTTTGCTATGGAAGTGCATTACTGTGTCTAGGAAAATAATAGCATATTGTGAGTGTGTATGTTTTAATTTCTGATGTAATTTGGGGGAATATCAATCATAAGTTATCAAATATGGTGGAAATAGTTTACTGAATAACATTCACTGCAATTTAAAGTTACAGAACTTTCAACTCACTTTAAATGTCTGCCCGTCTTTTCTGGTCATATGAATAGCTTTTTCAGATTTTTTCTGTAAGAAAGTGAGTCTCCTCTATATCTACATATATATCTACCTCTGTATCACATGTTTATGTCTATGTCTGTATTTCTCTCTCTCTCTCTAAAATTTGAATATAAATATAAAGTTTAGAAACAAAGTAATAGCACAGTATTTACCATGCTAATATTATACAATTTATTGATGCTCATATTTCAAATTATGTACTATATACACAGATATTCTGTTTTTAACTCCAAAGGCATAAATATCGTAAAGCTGGTTAGAGATAGCAAAATTCCAGATACAACATGTCCTGAACCTGTGATTGAACAGAGTCTGCACTGCAATGAAGGGAAAATGGTAAGACTAAATTGTGTCTTTACTGCAGTTTATATCAGAATTGCTTTGTCCTAGTTGCTGTATGTAACAAGCTTCTGATGGACACCTCAGACATTTCTTTCTCCTCTGTACATGCAGTCTAAGGTCTGATGACATTTCCTCTGTATCTGTTTGTTGTCACCCAGATGCTTCTCGAAGCTGATTCCTCCTACACTGTATATTAATGATATAGAAAGGTTTGGATTGTGAGGGCCTGGGTGTTTCCCAAACCAGTGGCCTCCTTCACTGAAGGTACCTATTTTGACCTGGAAAGTACCTAAGTGATTTAGCTATCAATTCTTACCTGAAGTGAAGGACGAGTTGGTGCCGGTTCCCCTTCCATGTACAAGAACCAATTGGACTGGTAGTTGAATTTTGTTTCAGCATTCGTGATGGTCATAAAGCTAGTGGAAGAGCTGCTGAGCAGCTATGTGCCACACTAGCCTTTCCTCCAAAACTTTGCTTAACATATTCCTGCTGCCTGCTGTAACCACAGCCTTCTATCTCATTTTAGAGCTGGCCCTGTTTCCCTATGATTCATGCTTTGGAGCAGATTTCATGGTAGCACAACTTTACCACAGAGATAACATATGAATTATACCTAATTAAAGTTACTAGCCAATTACTTTAATGAGAAAGATCTTTTTGACTCATATCATGATATATCAGTTGTTGCTGCTGTTTAATTTGGTTTTAGATCCAGTAAGCAGTTTACCTCATAATGGCCATTTCCTCACTGCACTCTTAGAATGCTATTATTCCGCATCCTATGGAATCCTGGGGTTTGCAGTTTAGGGAGGGGCATTTAGAATTCTCAGCCAGAGAGCTCTTCTAATCAACACAGGTTGATCGTCTTGAGGAAAAGAAGAAAAGAAAAGCATTATGTTGTGTGAGGAAGTTAGAGCTTCTCAGCTTGAGAGAGCTATTGGAAGCACGTGTTTCATGGAAGCAGACGGGGAGACAGGGATGTGAGTAGATGAGACCCCAGAGAACAAAGGGAAGGCCTACATGATGCAAGAAGAGAATGGGTGTGAACACATGTGCAAACAAACAGGAAGGAACTATAAATGTACTGTGCCTAAACTCCTAACTACCAGTGAGCATGGGCATGCAAAGGTTGCAAATTCCAACAGTAGGGGTGAAAGTCCACCAAAGACTGAGTTGTGGCCTGCTCTTGTTTGCCCCCCAGTATATGATATTCAGAGCTTTATTGCTTTTGTACATAGAGATTCCATTTACACATGAATATATTTACATGCTTTAGGTTTCTTCATAACCCTAAAATTAAAAAAGAAAAGAAAGAAACCTGAGGTACGAAGTTATTATTGCAGAAATGGAGAAATAACGAATGGACATCTTGCATTGTATGTGTGATTTATTTGCTCACTTAGGCCACAATCCTATATACAATTATTTTGGAGTTAATCCCATTAAAATCTAAGAGACTTAATTCTGAATAAACATAAATAGGATTGCATGGTTACTTATATACTTACTAATTGTTAAGATTCTTTTTTTTCTCTGCTGTTCCGCTCATAGAATAACTAGAATGGTTTGTAATATAAAAGAAATGCCAAGGAGTTAAAAACAATACCTGTACAGAAATCAGGTGTAATATAGTGCAATCTAAAAATAGGAATTGTAATTTTTTAAAAAGTATTTTTAAAAACAGAAGAAAATGCATATTAACAGCATTGTTAATAAAAAACATTTTCAGATATCTAAAATGGAAATGAGCAAGCCTGGAGTCAGATGGCCAATTTTTTATAACCAGACCCCAACTAAGGCCACACCTGAGAAAATGTGCAATGTGAAAGAATTCCAATGTGAGGAAAAAAAATAGAAATATGTAGAAACTAAGAAGTTGACTCCAGGGCTAGGTGTGCGTGGGGTAGCTGCTGTTAGTTTTATCATAAGAATCCTGATTGAAATCGTCTTGAGGTCTTATATCTTCATAAGTGGACTTATGTATGTGGGAATTAGAAATAGGCAGTTTCATAATGTCTGTATCCAGAAGAAGGCTGCTGTTGCGTTACTGTCTAGCTGAGCCGGCCAAATGTCTGATGTGCATTGTGCACCATTACGCATTGTACAGTTATGCCCATGGGTCACAATGCACATCATGCACCAAGTGCTTTTGTGTATTTCACTCCTTTGGAGGGACTTTTGTGTCTTTATAAAAAATAGTTACATGTTTGTTCTCCGTTACATAGGAAAGAAATATTTCTTCAGATATGCAGTACAAACTGTTAATGACATTAGGTGCCCTCATCTTCTTATGTGATGTCTTATTTTTCAGTATTGCCATGATATCATTTCAAAGTACTTCAAGTCATGTAAAAATGTCGGTAACCTGTACCATGAATATGAAAGGCTGTGCACTGAAGAATACTGCAAAACTGGGAGTAGAAGAGATGTATGCTCTACGTTTCTTGAATTAGTAAGAGAATGCTCTTCTGAAGGTTCAGGTCCATTTGAAGCATGGAGAAGAGATCCTGATGTGGTTTGTGGTACGCCTTGTCTAATTGATCATCATGGGGAGGGCAGCAAAAGAAAGGTGGGTTTGAGGGATGGGACGAGGAGATGGAGTATAGTTTTGTTGGGAACATTGCTCCCTGCCTCCCATTGCAGGATTGTGGCAATTAATTGTGGTGAAGATCTTACTGCTAAGTTTTCCAGAATGCCAAGTTCAATGAGGCACATAGAAAGCCAGAGAAATTAGAAATTTTGCTTGCTTTCCAAAGTGAGATGTGCCCCCTCAGGGTTTTAGACAGCTGCTAGAGAGCGATGTTAAGGATCAAAGTACACATGAACTTCAACTCGGTATACCAGAAGGGTCCACTGCTGTTGCTTCCATTTTTGAAAAGTTTCGAGCTAGGCACTCTGATCAGTATGAGCAGCTGGCTCTACCAGCCTTACTAATTCCCCACAAGGCCCTACTATGTAGCACCACTCTGGGAATGTGTAAGAGATTAAGATGGAGCCAGGCTCTGCCATTTAGTGCTGTCTGTAATATTGCTTGGAATGCTGTTAGCTCTTTCTCCCATTAGCAGAGTAGCCCCCACTTGCCAGCCCAAGAGGACTTGGTTTAGGGCTCATGTGGGCAAACAATATTCTATGGACTGTATGTAGACCTGAGCTGCTCTCTCACCAGTTGTGAGTGTCAGGCTTCCCTGCCAATATTCCCCACTTTTCAGTTTATCCATCAGTAATGGAGAACAGACGATTGCATCCCCACTTCACGAGGAACAAGGGGGAAAGGATATGTCTGTGCATGAGAGAGAGAGACTGGATGGATGGGTGGATGGATGGATGGATGGATGGATGGACCGATGTGTCTTGCCTTCACCCACTGCTACTATATGATCATTTCCTGGCTGATGGTGAGTGAGGGAAGCACCAGAAAAACATTAGCTGCTTTCCTCCGCAACCTCCCGTGGGTCCTCTGGAGGTTCTTGAAGATGAAGAATTTTGTATGTCAAACATGGGGGAAATAGCTGGATACTCCTCCACCATTTCCCCCTCCCCTGGCCAGGAAATGGCTATGCTACAGCAGAGTAAAAGTGAGTTGGGGAGGTGGGAAAAGAGACATATCATGGTTACAGATGTGCAGTACATCTTCTGATCCAGGATCATGGATAGTTTAAACAAAAGCAGAACCTTCTTTTCTCCTCCTCACAGTTGCATCAAAGGAAGGAAGAACTTATGAAACCAAGGCTTGTTCACATAACATGAAGCCATAGTTTATCTGTTCAAGAGAGGCTCCTGACACTGTGGTGGCACAGAGCACCATTAAACTAAAACTGAATGATGCCAATGTTGAGTACAGATTTTTTAAAAAAAATATTTTTTTAATTCTTGCATTCACTACAATCTTAAACATTTATTTTCCAGTTACACCTGCTTGTCCAGAATCTGAAATTTACAGAGACTGTGGTCCTTCCAACCAGGCAACGTGTTCTTATATTTCTCCTTACCAAGATCCTGGATGTGTGAGTGGTTGTATATGCCCAGAAGGTAACAGACAATATTCTTAGAGTTTCATTGATTGGTAGCACTGTAAGAATTTCAATAGTCAAGTTGCTGTTCTCTCTACTGTACAGAAATAATTTTATTTTGATGTCAGCCCTGAGGCAGCTGTTTCCTAGCAGTGAGTATTGCAGTCTAAGTGGATCAATGCTAGGAGGAATAGGCTTCATCTCAACTTTATTTATACAAAGCAGCTGGGATCTACTGCAGCCACTTCTTCTCTTAATGAAAGAAATTCTATGGAGAATTCACTCACTGTCTATATGAGGATATGGAGTTTGTGGGCATCTTTAGACTTGATATATTTTGTCTGGTCAACAGGGACTGAGTTATAACAATCAGTGAGTTTTGAACAGTGAAGAGATCATTTTCTCGATAGCTATGCAGCGTAACTACAATTAAGTTTATGGCTAATTATATTTGTTCACTGTTATAGTTTTTATTGCATTCATCATTTCCATGTCTCACTGTACCATTGCTCTTTTACTTGGAACTATTTGAGCTGTGAACTTCTGTTGAAGAATTCTTGTATTTTTTCATAATATTTTTATTAAAAAATAAATAACTTTTAAAAACTATGTAACATTGTAGGATATTGTATAACAGTTGCTGTTATTTCATCAGTCTATTAATACAAATATAGAAATTCTTCATTAATCTATTTATCACAATTGTTTAACTGTACTTGAAGTATTTATACAAATAACTTATACCAATAATACTGCTTCATACCCGTTTTCAACATTTTCAACCCTCTTACATCCTTCTCTCAGAATTGTTGGTTGCCTTACTACCTGTTTTTATTTCCCTTCTATTCGTGTAATTATTATCTGTGTATCTCCGTTGCTTCATTTTTCCTGAAGAATTCTTGTGTTTAACCTTTATTTGCCTTGCATATTCATGGATGTCTGAACAAGGACTGTAACTTGATGATAGGGAGATTGCTGGAGTTGCTACCATAGCATCATTTGTCACCGTAGCTATTATAGCTACCATCTGTCACCTTTGGCAAGCTACTGCAGCATACTATCCCTTGTCTACTGGTCCATCAATATAAACATCCAAAGTCCAAATTTAAACTATTTGCACCTCTAACAGTTTATGTCAGGTGCAAAATTTAAAGGGAAAGGTCGCACATGCTAAAAATACATGCCCACCATGGATTTTTTGTTATTGTTACACATTATCCTGCAAAGGCTTATACATTCATTGGAATCTGAAAATACTATACCTTGAATGATTTGAATGCAAGGGAAATACTATAACATGTCTGTATTTTTTAGGCTATGTGCTTGATGATATTGGAGGAAATGGCAAATGCACTGAGAAAACAAAATGTGCTTGCAAATTTAATGGAAAAGTATACAGATCAGGTGAAAAGAGGAAAGGTCATTGCAATTCAGAATGGTAAGCGTTCATTATATTTCATACTTTTAAAACACCAGTGCATATCATGCAAAGTAGGTGGGCAACACGGAGCCTGCAGCCCATGTGTTGTTTATTGTAATACATAGCATGTGACCCTCCAAGGTCCCAAATTTCAGCAGCAAGCTAGAAGAGGCCATTAAAATAAGTAGATTATTAAAACAAGCAAAAACAAGTGAAAAACCAGGACACCTCCACTAGAATAAACATTTTCTGTCTGTTTTAATCACTTTTTTCCCTATTTTGCCACTGAAATTCAGCAGTGCAGCAGCTAGTGGCATCCCATAGTGAGTGTAGGAGGTGCAAAAATGATCCTCAGCCCACCAAAGTTGCTTAACCCACATGTAAAGGAAGCAGTTTCTTTCCACCGAATAAACTGGCAATGCAAAAAAAAGGGGGGGGATGTGTCAGTATGATTGTCTTAGCATCTTGAAACATGAAGTCTGAATTTCTCTGTAATAGCCTGTGTGCCCACACACCATTCAAATAATACATCTCTGTAAAATTCAAAGCACTGTGGCATGTTAGAAATCATGCTACTTTTCTCTCAGCTGTGAGTCAGACTACTTTCTAGACCTTAGCCCAAGCTAATTTGATTTCTGACTTTTATTGGCCACAAGGTTGCAACCATCTTCCAGAGACATCAGCTTATAAAGTATTTTTGGGGTGCTCCCCCCAGAAAAATTATCTTGATGCCTAATACTTGCCCAGCAAAAATAAAGTATCTCATTTAACATAGCATCTATCAGAGTATGAGGATGACCAGCTGATTCAGTTCGAAAGTCTGCCAAATTAGAGGCAGCATGTCTGTGTCTGCTTAAGACCACCACACTTGAACTTTTATAGCAAACTGGTGAAGTAAACGGTAAAATACATTTTATCTATTGAACAAGATCCTACACTGGGAGGCGTATGTCTGACACATAGCTATGTCACCACAGCTGTATCTCTGAATTTAGTCCCTCAAACCTCTCCTTGCAAGCAGTGCATTCCCCCTGCCCCCAACATAGCCATTTGTATGTTGTTGGAGAGTGAGGCATCAGTGGATGCTGGATGCTCTGCAGCAGCTAGAGACCCCTGAGGGACCTCATGATGTTCCTGCAGATGATGTCCTTGATGCATGTTCAGCTACAGGAAAAAGTTGAATGTATTTCTGCTGATTCCTCTGTTCTCTAGCCATACAGAATGGGCTATGTTGTGGTGGGGACTGCACTGTTTATAAGCTAGGTTTTGGAGGGGGTTTGGGTCATTTCCCAGTCAGAACAGAATTCTTATCTCAGCAATGACCGGAAAAAAAAAGTTATGCCATCGTAATTCCTTGACAGGATGTCAGTCCTTGTTCATTTGTTTAATAAAATGAAAATAAAGAACAATCATATGAGAACAGATGATCTATAGAAGCTTAAGATGCCTGGGTTCTACCCAAGAAAATACGTTTTATAAAAACAAACACTACATTCCATCATGGATGGAACAATTTCTATATAGATCCCAGCCCTCTATGTGACTCTATAGAACATTCAGTGAAGTCAAAATATACGCAGAAAATTCATACAGTGGTTTTTTGTGTATGAAAACAATTAAAAATACAATAAGCTTGCTGTAGGGGCATGATTTCATAGATAATTTTCTTGAAATTCCTTGGCATAAAGTGACTTCACTGTGTTGTTGACAAAATCCAACAAGAAGAGAGTTCCACGTAGGTTGGAGCTTGTTCTTTATTACTAATTAGTACTTTATTACTAATACTTATAAAGTACAGGAAACAGCTATTAGTGTTTTGACTTATGGTGCCTTTGCCACTTCAGAAACAGCTGTGTGAATTAGGCTTTAGATTCTTTAAACTGAAAATTATTGTGTTTTTTTAAAATAATAACTGGTAAGGAGGCAGTTCCTGCTGTGGAATGCATTGTGCTGAAAAGCAAGGTGACAGTAGTGTATTGCACAGCCTCAGAGAAGCTGAGGGAGGTACAGGTTAACCTTAGCAAATCCCAGCCACTGGCACTTTTCTCCCCAGGGCAGGTTGTAAACCTGGTTTGTCTTCCACTCTGAAGGGAAATTCTGAATTTCTTCCAGACTAAAGAAAACCAGATGACAGAAACGAATATGTCTGTATTATACTTTTTAATACCCCCCATAAGAACTCCTCAACATGATGGGAAATGGGTAAAATTTAAATAAAAGTGAAATGAGGTGCTTTCAGGGAAAAAAAGGCTCTCTTGCAGGCTATTTTCTGTGAACTATCTAAAAGAGAAAACAAAGCTTAAAGCTAGTATTTATTTGGAGGTGCGACAGAATGTTATGCACTATATATGAGAGAAATGCATAATAAACACAATGACTAACATTTGTCAGTCCTAAAATAGCATTGTCTTTTGAAAGTTCCTAGGAGTTCCTCTTTCTAAAGAGTCTGTTATCAGATTAATTTCAGCTATAGTTGTTTGTTGTGTACAATTTGTGTATACAAGACACAGATAAGGCAAAACATGCCCATTTCCTCTAGAATTACTACAACTGTTCTTGTAATGACTCAACAATAAAGACAATTTATTCTGGGACATTCATTCAAGGAACAAATTCTAGCATTAAGACATACCAGCCTTGAAAAAACGTATTTGGTGAAGCCTTGGTTGTTTTCATGATATTAAAAATGACTCAGATAGTAATAGTTACATTTGTGCATGACCTTTTCTGCAGTGTGTTCTGGGATTCTACTTTACCCTTCCATTTTTCTTATTTTTGATCTGAAGCTAAAGAGGCATAAATTCTTACGTTTCCCTACTGTAAGCAGTCACTTTCTCTCAATAGCAAGGAAAGCCTGAAGGCTTTTGACTAGAGCCCCGATGGAAAATAGATCATCAGTCTTCTGTTTCTAGCAATGACATGTTGTTATTTAAAATATTTTTTTTAAAAAGTATCCGCAGTGCAGGGTCATTGCTTTTCTATTGTGGTAACAGTAGGGAAGCAGAAGATGACACTCATAGTTTCCAGTGGCAGCATTATTCTTAGTTGCTCCTTTCAGTGCCTGACCTTGATTGTAGCGCAGGTGATATTAGTCCAGTGCGTAATAAAACTCAGACATCTCATCACTCTAAATAGCACTTTTACATGATTTAGATTTTCCTTATTTTAAAATAGGGCCTGAAATTACACTTTGCATAAAGGTAAGCTATTTATAACCAGAATCTGTGTGTGTTCTCTTTGATCTGCCTTCCTCCTATTTCCATTTTATTAGCACTTGCCAGGATGCAAAATGGATATGCACTGAAACTTTATGTCCAGGAAGATGTGCAGTGGAAGGACCTTTCATTACAACCTTTGATGGCACTTCTTATACCTACGCTGGAGACTGTCACTTTGTAGCAATCCAGGTTGTTAGCTTGTGGTTTCCATAAAGCTTGTTTGCTTGTTGCAATACACTTCCTGCTTTACTTTTACCGATAACATTCTCAAATTCTATAACACCTTTACGACTAACTGGTTTTTATTTTAGCACTAGCTGGGATTTTATTTTCTCACAGGTAATACTTATTAGAAAGATTTGAGACCCTCTGTCTCTAATTCCCCTAACTGTCTTGTCCAGTACTTGTAACTTTTCCCCAATCCAATCTGTATTCAGAGTTACTAACACAGAGAGATTGGGTTTCTAAAGGAATACACTGCCTTCCTCCTTGCTGCTAAGCCTTGTTTCCATAGCAACTGGCCTATTCAAACCCCTTTTCGCACACAGTTTCCTTTGTGAGAGGGCCCCTTGAGCGTCGCGTAAATGGAAGCGGCAGTCCATACAACGCACAACGAGCCTAACGCGAACCACGCATGCACCTTTTCATTTTCGGCTTCAAGCCGAAAATGGTGCACAGTCGCGCAAGGCTCCTGGGGCCCACGCGCACTTACCTGTGCTGCGGTACGTCGTCCCAGGCGCGCCGCTCGTGCGTCCTCCCCAGTGCAGCTTACAGCTCCCAGGCTGCACTGCGGAAGGAAGGGGTGGGGCGGTCGTGCGACCAGGAAGCCAGCTGTGGGACGAAGGAACAGCGAAGAGAGCGCCTCGCGCAAGAACCTGCTTGCGCGAATGGCACCCCCCACCTCCGCGATAAGGTAACGTGTGGAAAAGGCCCAAGACAGACACAGTTGACTGAGGCCCAAGAACTCTCTGCCGGAGAATTCTAAAGGCCCTGCCTAAACTGCAAACCCCAGGATTCCATAGAATCTTCTTAGGCAGCCAATCATATGAGATCTTTGCCTGACACAGCCGATCGTATGAGGCCTTTGCCTAACATAGACAAGCGAACTTTGACTTTTATATCCTAGATGAGATTTTATTGATATAAGCACACTTCCTCAGATGCAGAATGAGTGATATTAATGTTTCAAGTTAAAAAGTATATTTATGGCTGTGGGAGCAGGATAGAATGAAATAGGACCCAGAAAGATACAAATCATGTCACTTGCCCTAAATTTTCAAAGGTGAAGTGATATAGGTCTTTCACATCTTTACAGTCATCAGTTAATGTCGATATGTGAAAGCAATAAATCTGCTTACCAAAAGTCAGGTTCCATGTGTTCAAAACTCTCCCTGAGAAGATTCCTTTTGTTCTGTATGCAATAGGAAGGACTCTTGTATTAATACATATATGTAGTGTGCCATAAAACCATTGTCCTTGTTCATACCTCTGCTAATGGATTGCAATTTGTGAAGACCTGCAGAAATGTTTTATTTTATCTTCCTTAGTTTTGTTTTATTGCTACAGCGTTGTAAAATGGAATGGGTTGGAATAATATAGCCAATAGTTTGCCTTTCCTCTGGTTTTTGTGACCTTGGCTTTCTGGTTGCCTGTTTATTAAAACAGTAATTCTCTTAGAGACCTACTGTACTTTCCCTGGGCAAAATTTATGCAGACTACCTTATATGCAAACTCCTACGCTTGAACATTTCTATCCACTGTGGAATGTTTGAGTCTTCCCATAAATTTGCTTGCAGGTTTTATGCGACAGAAAAGCCTGACATTATTTTGAACAGCAGAAATTGTCCCAACAATCTCTAGACTTAACAGTAGTTCACCTCTTCTAAACAAATGTGGGTTTTGTACAAGAGCTTCCCCTCCTTCCCTGCCCAAAGGTAGATGACCTCAAGCTTGTAAGGTATGCAGATCCTTTACATTTCAAAGGCCAAAGGCCAGAGCTGAAAAGACTGTCTGCATATAGATCACATGAACAAAATAGATACAGAGTTTGTTTGTTTGTTTTTTTGGTACCATTGATACAGGGTTGTTGTTGTTTTGGTACTATTGTAGCAATCTCCTGATAAATCTACCTGCAAACCAGATATGAATGGTACAATTTCAGAACCTTCTGCTAGAATATTTACACAAAGGTGATGAGCTCCCTTTGGATGATCTTGACTTCCACTATCTTTCAGATAGTTAATTTGTTTGGATTTGTCTGTTGGTTTCTTAGCACAAGGATTGGTCTCTGAGTGTGGAGCTGCGTCATTGCAACACTGGTCCAGCTGAGACATGTCTCAAAAGTGTGACATTAGCTCTTGGATTGGTAAGTATACTTTAAAATTTTAAACTAGTTCACAATAAGAGGGCGACACTCTTCGTATTGGTATAATGAACACAATGAATAGACTAATTCACTCAAGTTTGGTTGTTTCATCATTTTGACTAATTTGAATCTGTGAAGACACATTTTAATTAGTATTTTTTTCTTAATATTTTGATCCTGCTACAGTTTATTAGAAAATGCAAAAGAAAATGCCAGGCTTGTGTTTTCTTCTAATTGTAAATTAAATTCTAAATTGTATTATACATATTTTAATATCTAAAGATACCTGTATTGACATTTGGTGATGCTAAAAAGTATCACAGTTTAATTAGGAGACTTGTGGCTCTAGAACTGCACACAATCTTTGGTGTGATTTTTTTTTATTTATTTTTATTTAAAAAACACCATTCCTTAAAATTACATCTCTCCAAACCATTATTTGAAATTTGTACCATCTTGACATAACATTTCCATTTAAGAAAAATTAAATTACATAAAGTTTTCCAAACATATGAGAGAATATACATCAATTCCACACTTCTTAATTAGAAAAAAGATCTTCCTTTTAAATTCTCCCTATACTACATCAAAACTTCCTTAACCAACTCTAATTCCCAATCTGTGATATCTTCACGTTTCTCAAATATCACCTCTTGAATGAGGGACCCCCCCATTTCTATTTACAAAAATATATAATACATAATACCGTAATAAACATATTTATATTCTGCTTAATGTATTTTATGCTTCAAAAGTCCGTCGACCTTCATAATTTATTCATATTTACCTTAACTCAGTATTTAATATCTTAACCTTACCACTATTCAATTTTCTAGCAATGACTGGAGTTTCTCTACTTTTTTCCATTCTTCATTCTCATTATGATTTTTACCTCTTAACAACATTGTTAAATTATCCATTTCTTTGTATTCCATCACTTTAACTATCCAATCCTCAATCTTCGGAGTCTGGTCGTTCTTCCATTCTTTTGCGAAGACGATTCTCGCCGCTGTTACCATATACAAAATAATTCTCCAGTACTTATTTCTATCTCTTAGTACAATTTTGTTCAGTATATTCAGTAAGAATAATTCTGGAGTGTAAGGTATCTTTATTTCTAACACTTCTTGCATTGTTTCTTGTATTTTCTTCCAAAACACTTTTGCTTTTTCGCAAGTCCACCAAATATGATAGTATGTACCATTATCTCTACCACATTTCCAACATTTATTTTCTTTTCATTTGTATATTTTACTTAATTTGACTGGGTCTAAATGCCATCTGTACATCATTTTTAAATGATTTTCTTTCAAATTTTGAGCGGCTGTAAAATTGTTCGTATCTCGCCAACTTCTTTCCCAATGGTCTAACAGTATCTCACGTCCAATATTTTGTGCCCACACAATCATATTTGGTTTTACTTGCTCAGGCTCCAATTCCCTTTCTAAAAGTATATTATAAAATTTGGAAACCATTTGTTTATTCGAATCAAAAAAAATTTTCTCAAATTTTTCCTCTTTCATCTCTATGTTTATACCTTCTGTCTTTTTGTCTATAAGGAACCTCTCTTTCAATTGTCTGACATTGACATCGAAATCCCTGCTCCTCCAATAATTCTCTTGACTTTAATTCTTGCTCATGATTTTTCCCCTCCACAATTAAATCTTTGTACCTTATCAGTTTTTCATCAGGATTTCTCCATCTAGCATAAAACGCTTCATGGGGGGAAATCCATAATGGGATTTTCCGATAGAATTTTTTCTTAATCTTTTGCCATATTAATAGTAGAGGTTTCCTTATAAAATGGTTAAGAAATTCTTTATCAAACTTTTTTTTTTCCATACCCGACGTAGGCATGCCAACCCATCCACATCCCAGAACTCTCTAAATTTAACATTTTCTCGTCTTGTAATATCATCCAATCTTTGACCTGCATTACAACATTTGCCTGGAAATATAATCTCAAGTCTGGAAGACCAGCACCTCCTTTCTCTCTTTTCTCTATTAACATTTTCCATTTTATTCTTGGTCTTCTCTTATTCCAAATAAAGTACGTTAATTCTTTTTGCCATTCTTTAATTGGTTGTTCAGATGTTAAAATTGGTAGATTTTGAAAAAGAAACATTAATCTCGGCAAAATAGTCATTTTAATTGCAGCAATTCTTCTCAACAATGAAAGTTGTAAAAACTGCCATTTATTAATAAGATGTTTAATTTCCTTCCAGATGACTTTATAATTATTTTCAAACAGTTCATTGTTCCTTTTAGATATCCATATGCCCAAATATTTAACTCTTTTTTCCAGTTTAAATCCAGTTACTTGAGTTATCTCCTTTTCTTCATCTAATCCTACGCTTTTGGTCAAAATTTTCATCTTTTCCTTATTAACTAAAAATCCAGCCACTTCTCCAAATTGATTCAACTTTTCTAATAATTTCCTAATAGGTTCCTTTGGATCTTCTAATATGACAACCAAATCATCAGCGAAAGCTTTAATTTTATATTCATACTTCTTTACTTTACATCCTTTAATCTCATCATCCTTCCTTATTGACTGTAACAACACTTCCAAAATAATTATAAAAAGTAAAGGTGATAAAGGGCAACCTTGCCTAGTCCCTTTCTTAATTTCAAATTTCCGAGTCTTTTCACCATTTATAATCAAACTAGCTGTTTGAGCCTTGTAAATTTCCTTGATCCAGCCAAGATAGATGTTACCAAAATTCATTCTGTTCAGGACTTCCATCATAAAGTCCCATCTTATGTTATCGAACGCCTTCTCAGCGTCTAAAAAGATAAGCACCAATTTTCTCTCATTATTTCTTTTGTAACGTTAATCTTTGGTGTGATTTTAACTTCCCTCCTCTCCAATGGATTATCAGTATCGACTTCTGGCAAGCTGGTCTGTCTTGTTCTGTGTACCTCGCTGAGTGATGAGGCAGAGAGGAGACATGTGGAAGGCAAAGAAAAAGAAAGAGTGTCCCAGCCCATTTTTCCCTTTCCCTCTGCCCATTGCTGATACTGGGGCTTTCAACACAATACTCTTGAGACACACAAAAAGAAGGTTCTCTCTCACTATTATAAATGGACTAAGCATATTATATATTATGTTATTTCTTTTTCATTTCTTTTTCACTGTTCATGGCACACACACACACACACACACACACTTGTATGTTAATACAATAATGTGGATATTAGTCTCTTTCAGCTGACAAATACATATTCCATAGCAATGGCAGCTTCTTCAATGACAAGATAAAGTATAAAGATTATTATGCTTCAGGTAAGATAAGGTTTGCTCTTTGTGCACAAAAGCAAGGCTGGCCAGAGACATTTTGCTATCTCATACCAGCAGCAGAGCTTGGAGTGCGTGGAAAGGGGGCGGGAGAAGGAAGGGCCACAGTGCATGGGGCATGGCGACGGTGCATGGGGCATGACTGCAGCATGTGGAGACATGGCTGTGGTGCATGGGGATGTGGCCATGGTGCGCAGGGGTGTGGCTATGAACCAGGATGCCCCAAAAACATTGCCGCCTGAGGCGAACCACCTCCATCGCCCCCCCATCCCTTCGCAACTGCCTGATACCCTTCAGCTGTCCTGATTTGGCAGGGACAGTCCTGATTAATCCTCTGTCATCCCATTTTTTCAGCTACTTTTAAAATGGCACAGTTTCTCCTCCTCCCACTTTCTCCCTTTGTTCTCAGGTTATTTTCATTGCTGCAAACTGAGTTCAAAGTGCAAAAGTAGTTTGCATACAATTAACTCAGCAATAAGGAGAGGTAGGGGGTAAAAAAACAAACTGCTAAACCTTCTCCTACATTGTGTATTTTTCCTCATTAATAACTATGACCACTGTGACAGAACCTGGGGGTGTGGCTAGCAAAGTAGCCCTAGTAACAGAGGGTGAGGTAATCAGACTGGCTCTCTGACTGAGAAGAACCCAGCCAGAGGGAGGGCTGTGGAGGAAACAGTAGATAGCATATATACTGGTAGTGTGGGTTGAAATCAGTAATCCTTTAGTGAGTTTCATAGAGAGAATGTCAGAGCATCCAGTAAACCAAAAGAGGGTTTTCTGGGAGAGAGTTAGCTTCTCAGAGGCCTAGTGTGGGGCAGAGAAGTAGCCAAGCCACCTCTGAAAGGTCAGAGAGTGGAACCCTGAATGGGGGAACAGGTCTTTGTGCTGGGAGAGCCAAAGGGGTGTGTGTGAAAGCTCTGTTGAGGAAACACTGAGGTGTTTTGAAGACAATAGTTAAATATTGATAAAAAAGTATTATTTTGTTTGAATCTTTTTGAATCTTCAATACTTTTTTCCTTGTTGGTTCTTTTAATAAAGATTTCATTCTATTTTTTCTATAACAACAGCCTCAATAGAGTGTTTTCTTCAGTTTTATTTTAATAACATGCTATCATAGGTTATCCATTGCTTTTGAGTAACCATGAATAAGCTTTGCCCTTTTCCGCAAAGGATGTGGGTTTTAGGGAAAGGAGCGTTGTGATTAAGTGTAGAGAGAGAGCCAGGCTATGATAACAATATTAAAAGGGCTACTCCAGTGAAGGAGAAAAGAAAGCAGGCCTAGTTTGACTGTGCCCTGGGCTAGTTAAAGCAAGCTTTGCCACGCCAACCTTTCTTTATTTTCTCTCTCCCCACAATACAACCCACAACACACCCTCAACCCACAACACACCCACACTCACCCCTCCGTGATAACCACACTCTGATGTTGTTTGACCCCACATGTCCTGGTTTTCATCTGTGAAATACCTGAGGCAGACAGGCATCCCACTCAACGCTCCATAATGGTTCCCAATGCCAGTCGAGCTATTTTGATAGAAAATCCCACCTTTAGTAAAAAAAAATTAAAAATGATATAAATGATACTTTGCTGGCCTTTCTTAAAATCTGCTGCCTGATTCTGCCAAATAGTAAGACCAGCCCTGCATAGCAGTGTAAAAAAAAATCTGAAATACAAATTAATATGTAGTCATGTTTTTCAAATATAATTTTCTACAGATACAATCATCATCTTCAGACGGTCTTCATCCTACATTGAAGCAGAATTATACTTTGGCCTAAAAATACAATTACAGCTTTTCCCAACTACGCAGCTCTATGCCACATTGCCAGCAAAAAAATACACAAATATAGGAGGTATGCTTCTAATAGAAATAATGTAATTATGGTTCAACAGCATTGCTTTTATAAGGAGCTGTTTGTCAAGGATATTCAGGATTTTCAAAGCCCAAATTTCTCCATTCTGTCTTGGGCCCATTACTTATTCTAGATGAACATGAACAGTATTGCAGATGGTGGTAATTACTGTGAAGATTCTGCTCCCCTCCCCTTTCCCAATAGTTGGCTATGGAGTTCCACTGTTATCTTTGGCCTTCAGTGGAAGATAACAGTTTTCTTCCCTTCCAGTTCTGTTTGCATTCTCAAGGGGGTGGGAAATTGCACTGTTCTCTCTGTATCAGATTGGAAAGAAGAGCAGGATTCCATCACCATACCAGTCACCTTCCCAATGAGCAGAATAGGGGAATTCAGATCTCCAAAATCAAAACTGAGATTATGAGCATCCTCCAAGCAGAGAAGAGGTTGTTCTGCAGGGAATTGGATGTTGGAGGAAAGGATGAGCCAGATAATATCACAAGAGAGAATCAAGGCTACAGTCTGAGACTGGAAAAAACACAAAAGCCTGTGTGTGTGTATGTGCAGAATGAAGCAGAGAACTTGTCTCTACAGAGAGGAGAAGAACCAGACACTGAAGTATGGAGAGACCTACAGACAGCACAAAAAGGAGTAGAGCAAAAGGCTTGCTGGCTTGGTCCAGATGGGTAATCTGGGCTCCAAGACCAATATAATTCCCTATTGATGGTGGAGAGTTTAGAGATCTTGAGCTTAAGTGAGTTACCGCATAGCCAGGGATTGTCCCATGCAGAGGGGCCTGAAACAAAATAGCGCGTTGCGGTCAGACAATTTTGTTAGCAATCCAGAACATAATACAACCTGAGTTGAGTTGCACAGAATTGTAGAAGAGGGATGACAAAAGGTAATGTAAACACTGGATGTGTTTTCATGACTTTGGCAATTGTCTCTGTTGGTGAACTAGCACTGCATCATGGAGAAACACATGTAGACGCAGCCATGATAGTTGCTTCAGAGCTCAATGCTATAGATGAGCATGAGAGCTCCCAGCCATCATCAGCCATATTATCATGTCGACAATCTAATATTTGAACTATACATACATTGATACAATCACCAGTCCTCTGAAACCTATTTCTGTGCTTGTACTGCTTTTTTTCAAGCCAGATTTAGAGTACCATAAAATGCTAAGAGAAGTTTGCCAGTAGTATTCATGCCCAATTCACACTAGAGCTTGAAAAGTATGTTTTTAAATTATACTCCCAGATTCCATGGCCAATGTAGTAGTCCAAAAAAGTCACTTTTTCAAGCTCTGGTTCAAATATTACATTATGCATGCTAGTGTGAAACTTGGATGACCAGAACAGATGTTGATGGCCCTAGTAGTGGTTTCAGTAAGTAAGTTGAGCGTAGTCTGAGTACACCACATGTTCACAATTTCACCATGGACATGCATATAACATAAATCTGCAAATTCTGGATTTCTAATTTTTTTCATTTTAAAACACCTTTATGCTGTAAGATACAGTTTTGAACTGAGAAATGGACCACTTGAATATATAATCTCAGGTTTTAGTAGAATCTCTATCACTGAAAATCTTTAGGTCCAGGTTAGACAAATGTTATCAGGAAAGTTGTAGTAGTAAGAGCTAGTGGTGAATCTGCTCCAAGTTTCAGTTTGAACTTTTAGAGGAGCTACCCTATGTACTGATATTTTGGAGACCAGGATTCAGCACTTTGGAGAACTCTTTTAAACTTCAAAGTAAAAGCCAGAGCAAATTCACCACCATCCTGACATGAAAGTCAACAGTCAGCCTGGAGGAGGAAGAAAAATGAGTATTTAACATGAGGCCAGAGGTCAATACACAGTTGAATAGCAACCAGGTGACATACTGATCATTTTTAAAAATTGTTTAAAATTTTTGTTTGGATTAGTCTCTGCGGATTCCATCATTGATGGAGAATGATTGACTGGAGAACCTCTTGAGAGCAATTTCGTCTCTTTGTCCGAGGGCTTTCTAGCTGCACCATCTTTTGATTTTGATGAGGATATATATAGAATGCATAGTCCTTTAATAAGGATATTTATTAGTATTCCTGACTTCAGTAAGAGTAATGGCTACTCCTTAATGTAATAACCGTATTGCACTGCTCCTGTAACAATACACTTTCTGTTGTTAACTGCAAAGTGTATGGTTTCTGTTTTCAAGTTCTCTTATACTTCCTGATTTTAAGATGGAAAAAACTTACTGAGATAGAACAGACTGAAGCAGTTGGCACATTTCCTTCTTGTGTTGATTGTATTTGCATTTTTATGTGTTCAAAGATAACACGTACTTCATGCTTTCAAGACTACAATTGTGCCTATGCTTACCTAGAAGTAAGCTCCACTAAACTGGAAGGTTCTTGTATATAAATAAATGTGCATAGGATTCTTCTCTGTAAGCCACTTTGAGAGAATTTTTACCCTGAAAAGTAGCCTAAATATATTAGGAGGCACATATAAAACTGGTCTGTCAATTTCATGTATTTCTAAAGCAGTACAAAAGTATATGCTAAATTATAAGTTATTTATGTTGTTTAAAATGATAAAATGAATTTAGGTTTGATAAGAAGGAAAGTATTTCCATATATTTCAATGTTCCCCCAGATTTACATTTCCCCTGCCCTCCACCCAAAAAAACCAAACAAAACAAACCCAGGCTATTTTTTGCCTCTTGGCTTCAACATTTCTAGAAACTGTACATCCCAAGGTAAAAGGTTGGGCTTAGTTGTTCATTACAGTTCCATCCACCTCTATGTTAATGTGATTCAATATACCAATGGTGAAAGAAGGAAAACATTCTGTGACTTTATTTTGGTAATCTACAGGACTATGTGGTTCATTCAACAACAAAGCAGAAGATGATTTTATGTCCAGCCAGAATATCCTGGAGGTGACCTCTGAAGCATTTGCAAGGTCTTGGGAAATTATGACATGTCCTAAAGTTAGGCAGCCATCATGTGCCAGCATAGAAAAAGGTAACTATTTTAGGGCCTGTCGTTCTGACTAGATAAAAATGCTATTTTGTAGAACTGTAGTAACATGCCCAGTGGTCTTGATCCGTTCGTTAGAGGATAGGTAAGTAGCCATTTATAGTTTCTGGTTTTCAGCTGGTCTAGCCATAACTATTTGGCTTTCAATACCCAGTTCAGCCCTGAAACATGCAAAGCCAAAATGAAAGTCATTCTGTAGAGTTATTTATTGCCAATTGAACTATTCTTAAGTATTTCTGCAATAGAATTATGCTATTCAGTCCTTTCCTAGACCTATGGTTGGTGATACTGGTCATCAGAGTATACATACCTCAGTTGCCCCTGGTTCCCTGCCCTTTCCCTGCACCTAGCTCTTCCCTCGGTCATTGACATGTGCTAAGTGACATAGAAGTTATATACTGAATAGTTGAATATATAGTTTTAAGTGGGATTTACAGATTTCCATGCTGTAGTTGTATGTAGGGTACTATGAATTTTTCAGAGAAAGAAACTAGCAAACCACCTCTGACAATTCTTTACCTAAGAAAACCCTATGAAATTCATGGGGCTGCCTAAGTCAGCAGGTGACTTGAATATACATACATACACACACACAAACACACACCATGTAAATAATGTACAAAGTGTAAAGAAACCGTACAGAAAATGCAGAACAATCAGTCTTATGTAGTTGCTGGAATGCTTTTTCAGGGTTTATTTTTTCATAAGACCTTGGTTGTACCAATTGTTGAAACAGAGTTATCAGTTTATTGTAGATCCATGTTGTTTTCAGTTTTATGAACTGATGCCATCATGGAATTATAGCCTTAGATTTAGAGCTATTAAAATGAAGTTTTCTTCTGAATAAATATTTTTAAAATAGATAGAAAATAGTATAGATAATCCAGATAAAATAGACAACATAATATCCATTCCACCAATTGATGTCTCTTGGGAAATTTTGGTAATATGGCAAAGTGTTGTAACATTTGTTTAATCCCATATACCTTCATATTCTAGGATCCAGTACAATATTTCTTATATTAAGTGGATGTTAAAAAGATATACAAGACCTTTCCACCCGCAGGGGCCACAAAAGTAGAATTATTACTTTATAATAAGCCATATTCTGAAAGTCACACCCTAGACAGTGTAGTTGTGGAATAGTGGTGGCATCTAGTGATTACTAAGGCACATTACAGCAATAGATAAAGAGCCACTGTTTTCATGTTCTCCATAATATTTCAAGGACTAAAATAACATGGAGAATGTCTATGGAGAGGAGAGCCTCTCCTATTCATAATGCTGTGGCAAAAGTAATGATGGAGGGTCAGAGCAATATACACCTCTTTCTCTTGTGTTTGGTAGATGCATTTTTAGTGCAGGACTGACAATGCACAACCACAGAACAATCATAAGAGTTCAAAGCCAGTGAGAATATGCAGCTTGAAACATTTTCAAAAATAAAAAGTAAATAGTGTCTGTGATGGAATTTCTCTCCAGGTTGGCTCCACAGCTCCAGCCTTTGTCCTCCTGTCACTTGCCTTTTTATTTGTAATTGCCTCTCTTTCTAGAAATCACTCCTCTCCCAAATCTTGTATAACTTTTCTTTAATTGAACAAATTAATAATTTAACCTATTGTAACTGAAGTAATGAGAAGTTTGATCATGAAATCAATGTAAAACACAAAATGGTCTCAGAACAAGGAAGGGATTTCTGAGTTTCAAAGATTTTCTGAGTAGAAACCATGTAAGCCTGACTTCCTTTTTTTTTTTTAGGATTTGATAAAAAATTTAATTTCCACTGTCAACATTTGTTTACACTCATTTTCCTACCAAAATATGATTACACAGAGATGTTTCATACAGAAAATAATTTATACCTTTATTTTGTTACTGATTACAGAAAAATTTGCCAAGGAAAACTGTGCAGTCCTTATTGATCCCAATGGAGTATTTGCTCCTGGCCATTCTACTGTGGACTACAGGTCATACTACGAAGTATGAAAAGATTCATTACAGCTAAGTGTGTAGTGATACAGTGTTCACTTTGCCCTATACGAGCAATTTTTATGGCTGCTCAGATTTGAAGAATACATAGAGCTTTCTTGTTTAATTTATTTCATTGGCTGGAAAGATGGTTTAATTCTTTCTCACAGATTAGTTGGTAGTAGAGAATACCTCTTGGACAGGAGTTCAATGTAACGAGATCCAAATAAGGGTTTATTTATAATTAATTCCTTCCTTTTTAACTAAGGCATGATGACTTCAAGTTGCAACTGTAATATAACAAGGAATAATTTTATTTTTGTGGGATAACTATGAAAGGGTTTTATTTTATTTAAATAACCCCTTATTTGGATCTAGTTAATTTGAATAACATTAACATTCTGCTCCTTAGTGGGTTCTGAGTGGGGTTATTGTACCTCATTGTTAAGCCTAGTTTCCAGAGCAAGGATTGAGCTGGATTTTGTTTGGACTGTCTTTTAAATTAAAATGTAAAGTGGACATAATAATGATATCGCCCAATGAATGTAACAGTGCATGTCTGTACTCTTTCTATTCTGCATTAATAACATTCAGAAATGGATATGAGAGACTAAGAGACAATAGCCTGGGTCTCTTACCAAAAACTACAGTAATGTGCTGTAAATTCCAAGAAAAAGCCTCTAATCTTCAAAATTGCTTTGTGAGCCTCACCAATGCTTTTGATTACAATTGTGTCAAAGGAAAACATAAAGCTTCAAGTAAGACTATCAGTCTTTCTTTCTTCCTTTCTTTCTTTCTTTCTTTCTCTCTCTCTCTCTCTCTCTCTCTTACAGAAATGTCTTGTATCAACTTGTATATGTGAAGAAATCAAGGATTGTTTGTGCACAGCACTAGGAAACTACGTCAAGGCATGTGCTAAACACGGAGTGTATATAACTGGTTGGAGAAAGGGAATATGTGGTAAGATAAGAGAAAGCTACTTAAGCTTAGCGTAATTGCCTGACACCCCTACCTCCAACAAAACCTGGTTTGGGAAGATGTATCTTGAAGCCATCTATGATAATTAATATTTATGGGTTCATTAGAGAAAAATTAACATATTGTTGCTATTTGAAATGTTGCTTAACATATCAGTGCCTCATCTGAAACCTTGACTAATACCAGTAAGACAGGAACACTTGGCTGGCATCAAGTAAGATCCATGAAAAGTGGAGCTCTGTTTGCTGAACCAGTGGGTTTTATACAGATAGAAAGTCACAGGACTTTAGGGACAATTCATAGGACCTTTTTTTATTCTATGCTTAGATATGCTGTGAAATAAGTAGACTGCTCTGTTAGTTTTTGGTTGCAGTCAAATGCCCAAAACAGAACTATGTTGACTTGAGTCGCACATATAGTAGCTGGCTCAGTTCAGAACAGTGGGTAAGCTCATTTTGCTGGAAATACTGAGGAATGTAGTAGAATCAGGCACCCATGAAGCCACTGCTCTATCTATGATCAGCTCTTTCCCAAAAATCTAAGCCAAAATTCATATTATACTTTCCTCCTTTTAGTCTTGCTGTTTAGTACAGTAGAGTCTCAGTTATCTGACCCAAACGGGCGGCCGCAGGGTTGGATAACCGAAGGGTCAGATTACCTGGACGCCCGTGGTGGCTGCCATTTTGGGGGCATGTCGGGGGCGTGTTGGGTGCGTATTGGGACATGTCTGGGGGCATGGAAATACCCACAGCCATGCCCCCAGGCTGCCGCGGCGTTGGTTAATCCGGATGGTCGGATAACTGAGCATCGGATAACTGGGACTCTACTGTATATATGAATACAGCTTGTTGATCATGAAGACTACATTTTAGGTGAACAGTTTATATAAGCAATAATATTCATTTTCTATGAAATGTAAAAAGAAGAGGCCTTTCAGAGGAATTAAAGATACATAGAAGATCTGAATTTCTAAATAAATAGGCCTGAATCCAACAGTGTCATTGTACTAGTGCAGAGGTTTCTGTTGCATTAGAGGAAATGAATTTCCAGATTTAGTTCATGAGAGTAATCTGGTGTAATTTTCCATTGTACAGCCAGTTGCACAAGAGATAGCATGTGTATGCTATCTTTTCTGATTCTATTTATGCAACATTTAAATTAGCATAAAAACATCAGAGAGAGTACTGGGATTTTTTGCACCACCTAGTAGATCTAAACCAGTCTGATATTTATGCAGAACTTATATACCTTTCATTTAATAGTTTATGTTTATTTTTCATTGAATGTGACAATATGCTAATAGTGCCCTGATAAAATCATTGTAAGGATTTTTGCTTAGTGATGTTTGTCGTAATGACTTTTGATATTCTTAGCCAGCTTAGTCATCTTAGTCATCCAGCCCCACCCATGGGTGGCAAGTCTATTTTTTCCTTTTGTGGGGATTCCTTTGTTCCCTTTTCCCTTCTTCTTGGCTTGGGAATGAACTGAGGAGTCACAAGGGATCCAATAAGAAATACTCTTCAAAAAAAGAAAAGAACACATGATACCTTGCCTCACATGATCCCTTACCTAGAATTAACCCTTTCTTAGATGACTCCTTCTCTTGGATTGAATGGACCTTCATAGTAAGTTCCCAAATGTGCCATTTCCTCATAGATACATTCCAGGAATGCAAGCAGAAACAAAATTTCTCAGAAGAAAATCAGAGTTGTATGAATTTGAATTCTGTCTGATTGTTCTTTGAGTATCCAAAAACCATATTTAATCATGCTCTGGCTGACAGGAGAGTCAATGAATTGTTGAGTAAAGCAGGAAGTTCACTTTCTAAATAGATACCATCTAAGGTTTATGATCAAATTTGATACTCATTTGGAAATCGCTCTCTGATCGATGGCTCTCCACCACTTTTTAAAAGTGATGTCAAAATAACCGTAAGTAAACTATGGCCCTGTTATCTTTATGGTTCATTAGTTGAAATTTATTTACAGTCTGCATTTGATATATAGCACTTAGCCAAAACATATTCCTGGCAGCATTTATTCTGATGTTCCTTGGTTTCTTAGGAGATTTAGGAGATTTTCTCCTCATTAGTTTTATTTTCTGCATTAAGGTCAGACTTAATCCACTGGCTTGTGTATTAAAAAATCAAACCAAACCAAACCAATGAGGTTTTGGAATAGAGATCATATAATTGATCTCTGTTTTATCTGATTGATTATCTAATTTATGTGTAGCTCTGGCCAAGTTTCTTCTTGAATGTGACTAAAGGCTTTTAGAGGTTATAAAGTAGCTGAAAAACAACATTTAACCTTTTGAAGCAAAATTGGAATATACAAAGGGCTCCTCCAAGCTGCCCAATAGTTCCATGAAATGTCAGATCATTCTCCTTTTGGATTTCATGCTTATAATCATTATTTCTATTGCCACATCTATTTGTCTGCATGCGTGTCAGGCTTTTAGCCCCAGCTCACTACTGGTGGTTGTGTCATTCTCTCCAGTCAGCACATTTCTTTTCAACTTCTCTTCCCACCATCCCTGCCATTCCCTCCCTAAATTCAAGACTCCTTCCTTTTATGCTCCTCCCCCAGTATCCACATTTCCCATCTTGCACATTATTTCTATTATCTGGTTCTTTTTTTAAAAAAAAAAAAAAGATATAGCACTTTAACACACTAATTCTAAAAAGAAGGAGAAAATAAGAAATATTCAGGTAGAGGAGGAGACAAGATGGCGATAACCTCCCAACATAATCTGACCCTATCACCTCTATACACATCAAAATGCCTTCCAAAGGCAAGAAAAGAATCCAGACCAGTCCCAACAATAATATGGGAACTCAGGAGCCCCACAAAGCAGAGAAACAGATGAGGATTGACTCACTTTTTCTGGCAGCAGAGATAACACAAGCCATGAGTAAGACATATGAAATCAAAGCTACTTTTTCATTCCCTAAGTTGCCACAGAAATCTGAAGCAAGCAAAACAGCCTCCCCAATCATTCAAAGCTTAAATATAAACTACTCCTTGGAAAAGAGAGATAAGGGGGATGACAG
>CAOKZL010002624.1:35000-174386 GCA_948472985.1 Iguana delicatissima | reverse complement strand
GCAATAATAAAGAGATAGATTTGAATAGGAAAGATATTCAAGTGTTAAAACAGAAAATGACTGCATCCTCCTCAGAACTTGAGAAGCAATTTGATAGACTCGCTTTGTTAGAACAAAAACAAATGGACACATGGATATGGATTAGAGGCTTAGAAGAAAAAGGGATGAAGACACAAGAAAAAGGATTGTGGGACTGATTGCAGATTTCTTAGAAATTGAAGAAAGAGATAATAGACAGTGAATAGATACCACCTATAGAGTTCAATCTATGTATGCAAAAAAGAAAAATATACCTAGAGATGTTGTGGTGCAATTCATTAGAAAATCCACTAAAGAAAAGTTAATGGAGGAACACAACAAATCACTCCTAATGGATAAGGAAAAAGGAATCATTCTGCGAGAAATCCCAAAGTGAATATTGAAAAAAGGAAAGATTATGAGTTCTTTTAGAAGTTAAGAGAGAATCAAATTATGTTTTGATGGGATAGTTTAAAGGAGTGATATTTAATTTTAAAGACCAGATTTAATTCTATAGAAAAAGCTGAAGATTTTTTTAAAACCTATGGAAAAGAATTGAATCAGGCTAAATCAACATCGCCAAGGAAATTACAGAGACAGAATAGAGGTAAAGATAGGGTGTTGGAAACAACGAATGGCAAGTATTATAACCAGACAGAACAGGAAGATAAAATGGGTAAAGAAACTTTAGAGGAAAGTGTAGAAGAGAACAGACATATGGAAACGAGCCTTATTGATTTGGATATAGATGACTTGGCTATGATGAAAGACAAGAGAAAATGAAGTGTACTTTTATCTCCTTGAACATGAATGGAATGAACTCTATGGTAAAATGGAGAAAAATATTTTATCTAATGAAGAAGTTAAATGCAGATGTGTGCTGTCTTCAAGAAACCCATATTAAAAAGAAAGATGAAAAATGGCTTCGGTGCAATAATCTAGGAGACATATTTATCTCTGTTGCTTCTGTTAAGAGAAGAGGGGTGAGTTTATATGTCAAACCACATTTAGCTCCGAAAATAATATTCAGTGTTGACAAGGGTAGATTTGTAGGAGTGGAAGTTAAGGTTGATGGCCGTGTTTTATTTGTGATTGGGATGTATGTCCCCTGTAATGAGAATAAACGTTGTTACGATGACCTGAAAAAACACATTCAACAATACCAATATGAAAACGTGGCAATTTTAGGTGACTTTAATGGAGTGGTAAACACACATTTTGACAGAAGTCTGCAACTCAAAAAAAAAACCATCATGGGAAAACAGAGAAAGACTTTCTATATATGGCTGAGGAATTACAATTGCTAGACGTTTGGAGATACAAGCACTCTAGCGAAAAAGACTTCACTTTCTTTTCAAATAGACACAATTCTTGGTCTAGAATAAACCTAATCTGGCTTCCAAAAATGCTACTAAACTATGTGAAGAAAATAGAAATCCTGCCAAAATCATCGAGTGATAACAAGCCTGTAAAAATGACATTGAACTCTTGACCCAGATTTAGCTGTTGGAGAATGGATGAAAATATATTATGGCATGGAGAGATGGTGGAACATTGCAAGAAAGAACTATATTAATTTTTTAAGAGGAACTTAAATAATGAAGTGGACATGGCCATGGTCTGGGATACAGCTAAAGCTGTCATTAGAGGAACCTTCATCCAAAAAATATGTGAAAGAAGAAAACAACAAAGAGCAGAAATGGATGAATTATCAGATAAGATCAGAAGTATAGAAAATAAGTTAATTTCAGATCCAAACAATAAATCTTGTATCTCTAAAATGAGGATACTACAAAGACAATTATCTAGGTTGGCCATGGAAGAAATGGACAGAAAGTTGAAATATGTGAAACGGAACTTTTTTGAAAATGCATATAAACCAGGTAGATAGCTGGCATGAAAAGTAAGAAAAGAAAAGACGAAAAGACTTACTTTAAAAATTAAGGAGGGTTAAAGGACCATAACAAAGGAAAAAGAAATTCAGAAAATCTTGTACAATTATTTTAGCAACTTGTACTGTGACCGACAAGGGGAAATAAGCAGAAACAGGAAGAATATCTGAGAGCTCAGAAGCGCCCTCAAATCAAGGTAGAACACAGTGAGATATTGCATTGGAACATCTCTTTATGGAAATTATAGAAGCCATTGACAGATCTAAGTTAGGAAAAGCCCCAGGCCCAAATGGGCTTCCGGTTAATTTCTATAAAAAATTTAAAGATCAATTAGTGAAACCTTTACACCAATTGTTATATTCAATTTTAAAGATACTAAAGAGATACCAAATAGTTGGAAAAAAAACAATGTGGTATTGATTCTTAAGACTGATGCCAAAAACTACATGTAAAGATTTTAGACCAGTTTCTCTCCTAAATGATTATGATAAGTTATTTGCATCTATTCTGACCAAATGATTAAAACAGATTCTCCCAAATTATATTGATGAAGACCTGACAGGCTTTCTTCTGGCGAGACAGATGAGAGATAATATGAAGATTGTAACCAGCATTTTGGAATACTTTGAGGTTCATAATGAAAAGAAATGTGCTCTACTTTTCTTAGATGCAGAAAAGGCCTTTGATAACATCAGATGGGACTTCATGATGAGGGTATTGGAAGAGATGAAATTTGGACAGACATTCTTAACCTGGATAAAGTGTATTTATTGTGCCCAAAAAGCATGTCTGATAGTTAACTCTGAACAATCTGAAACATTCTCTACACAGAAAGAGAAAAGCAAGGCTGCCCTTTGTCCCCATTATTGTCTGTTGTAACACTGGAAGTTCTGTTAAGACATCTCCAGAAACAGGAAGAAATTTGAGGGGTGAAGGTTGGAAAAGATTAATATAAGGAAGACCCGCTACCTCAAATGGTGGAACTGAATAGAGAGATAAATCAATTCGGAAAGCGGGGCAGGATTTAAGATAAATAAACAAAAAACAAAAATGATAACTAAAAATATCAAAAATACTGAAAAAAAGCTATTAGAGGAAATATCTGGGATTCAATGTTCCCACAGTGTAAAATACCTAGATATATAGATAACAATAACCAACTATTTCAAAACAATGATATAACAGCATGGAAATCTATACAGAAGAAAATGGAGGCTTGGAATTGACTAGGGAAAATATTAGGGAAAATATTATTGTTTAAAATGAATATACTACCACATATGTTATTCTTATTTCAAACGATTCCAATACGCATCCCTCTTAAGTGGTTTGAAAATTGTAAAAAAGAGATAGTGAAGTTCCTTTGGGGGAGGAAGAAACCGAGGTTTAAGCTCAAACCAGTGACTGATCTCTGAGAACGAGATGGGTTCTCCATGCTTGTTAAGAATATACTATGTGGCAGCATGCCTAATATGGACAAGACCATGGATACTTTTAAAAATTGTAAGTTGCTGGCATTGGAGGGGCACGATCTGCACTTCCGGTGGCATGCCTATTTATGGTATGGTAAGGCTGAGGTGCAAAAAGCGTTCCTCCAACATGTGATTCGGAAATCTCTTTTTAGGATTTGGATCAAGTAAAAACCCCTTCTATGTGCTAAGTTGCTGTTGACCACCTCTCCAGCTGAAGCACTTCAGATAAAAGGCTTAAGGAGGGAGGGTGAATGGTATACTTATAAAGGTCTAGCTTACCTAGAAGGTGGGATAATTAAATTGAAAGAACGACAAAAACTCCAAACAGAAGGTATGACTATACAGTGGTTTCCTATCTCCAGATCAAGGAGAGGTTCAAAAAGGATATGGAAATGAGGGGTACAATTTTGGAACCCTCTCTGTTAGAAAAAAATGGCAGGGTGGAGAGACCCACCTATTGTTGAAAATGTATAAATTGATCCTGGAGATTGAACTGGAAGAGGAAACCATAAAAGAATATATGATCAAATGGACATGTGATGTAGGCCACAACATACATTTAAATGGTTGCAGAAGGTGTGGAGAAATTGTGGTAAATTTACACGATCCTACATCTTGCAAGAAAATGCATTGAAAATGTGGTTCAGGTGGCATCTCTCACCTGTGAGAATTGCTAAAATGCTTAAGAATGCCAAGAACAGATGCTAGAAATGTAACAAAGAGGTTGGGATGCCAAAAGGTCCAATGGTTGGGGTGCCAAAAGGTCAAGGAATTCTGGAAGAGGATATGTTTAAAAATTCAAAAAATACTGCAAGTTAAAATAGAATTAAAACCAGAATTCTTTTTGCTGGGAATTTTTCAGTTGGATAATCAAATAGAACAAAGATACAGCAGGGTGTTATAGCATATGGTCATAGCAGCAAGAATCATACTTGCTGGATATTGGAAAAAAGAACAGACACCACCAGAAACAGAATGGATAGAGAAATTTGTTGAAATTGCAGGGATTGAGAAACTTACATGTAAGACAGAGAACAAACCAGATGAGGAATTCTTAAAAACTTGGAAACCAATCTTGGAGTATATACAAAAAAAAATTGAGACAGATTAATAAATAAAGAGGATAATCTACATAAAATCTTATGCAAAATGAGATTTGAAGCGGGAAGTATAACAACCAGAGGTTCAGAGAGGGTGACATAGTAAAAGAGTCATGAAAATGGAGATGTTGCAATAAGACTGGGGAAAAATCTGTATATACCCTCATATAAACTAATTTAGGTTTGGAGCTAGGGGTATATATAACGTATTCAGAGATCTATCTATCAGCCCCTCTCTTTCTAGTGTGGAGGGGGGCTGACAAGTTAAAAAACATGCTGCTTAATCAGCAGTGGGGGAAGTCTTTTTTATATAATGTTTGTGAATTGACAACTGTTCTTTTTGTTTTGTTAATTATAAGTTTGTAAATGTTATTAATTGTTACTATGTTATCTGTTTAGGAAAAGTTTAGTGGAAATAGATTCTGTTTAATTTAAAGAAATGCACACAAACTACTGTATTAAAAGGTACAAATTAGGTAAAACCAATCTGGTGTGAGAGTTTTGAAAAAGCCTGAGGAAAGAGTAATAGGCTTATATTTTGAAAATGAATCTGTAGAATATTCTGTGTAGATTATTTAAGTAGAGTGTGGTAATACTTATTTATTATTGTGAATTTCTACTGATCATGTCCGAAGTGCACTTATGTGTATATTAGGTAAAACTAGAACGGTATGTTCCTTTTTCTTTTTATTATTATTATACCAATGTTTATTCTTGTTCTATTCTCCTTTCTCATATTGCTTGGTCAAGAAACTCAATAAATATAATTTTTTTTAAAAAAAGAACCCCTCCCCGTTTAATTTTTATATAAATGACATAGGAACCCACTTAATTCTCCCTATTATTTCCCTCCCTCCGTAGGAACTCATAAAATAGTACCTTTAATATATCAGCCGGAAGCTTACTAATGATGAAGTACTAAGAAAGATTAAAATAGTTGTTACTGAAATAAATCACATAAACTGGAGAACTGGGCCACGCTGGTACCTCCAACATCATCCTCATTCTTCCTCTCATTGCACCCACTCCTGCAACCTTCTTCTCAAGCACTGGGGAGCCTTTATTTTGAACTACAAGAGATTACAGCACCGAAGGTCATTATTATGGGTGGAAACCATGTGTTTCTGTAACTGGTTGAGCCTTCAGCAGAGGATTAATAGGAGGAGACAGGGCTGGGAGCTACTTTTAATATATGCTAATGACATTGTTTTGCTTTCAATGAATAAAATTGGGCTGAAGAGAAGTGTTGACAAACTTTATAGTTCTGTCACACAGAACAACTTAGAATTAACTATAGTAAACATAAGGTGATCATTTTTGGTAAACATTCTCCTAAATTTAAATGGAACTTGGGTGGTAACAATATAGAACAGGTCTCCTCCTTTAAAGACTTGGGAGTATATTTTGATGAGAAAAAAATCTTGGAAGATACAATTACATAATATCAAAACAATGGGAGGGAGAAGCCACAAAGATGGCATAAGGAGCTAGAACCATATGTTACTGCAATTGTCTAGCCTGAGCCCAAGGTCTACAATTTCATATTGGTTATGGTTAATATTTCCACATGGAACTCCATAAGATGAACTCCACGTGTCTGAAAGGGTCACGGAGAGCCTGTGTAGGCAGGCACGGCCACATGGCCTTAATTATGCAAGCTAGGTCTAGGCCAGTAAACAACTTTGCTCGCACAGTCAGTAGTGCCCTCCAGACACAGCTGACCATTAAGCAAATGCAAGGGCTCTCAGCCCTGAACTGCTTGCTCTATACAAACGTTAAGTGTTTCTCATCTACATACTGTTCTAACAATTGGCAGTGCTGGCTAAATCTCATCAATTCTGATTTTGACCTTTCGGAGGCTTTGCCTCCACCAAATTCCCTATTGTTCTCCTCGGGAGAAAGCTAGCCTCCAGGTACAATCTACCCTATAAAAAATCCCTGTCCGAGTTCCTCAGTGGAACGCTCGTGACTTGCTTCTCGAACCTCTGTCGTTCTGTTTGGATAGCTTCCCCTCAGCTCCACGTGCTGAGCCACACCGAACCCCAGCATCGCTCTCTATTCCTCTTTATCTGGACTACAGGATCAGGTTGCGTATCACCCAGAAAATCCCTACAAAATCCCTATCTTTTTCTTAGCTTTCTTCCGTTAGCTCTTGGATGTGTGCGTGAGTGCATGTGTTAGTGAGTGCTGATATTTTTGACTCTTTTAATAAAATCTTTCAATTGGAACAACTTTGCCTAGTCCTTGATGCAGCCTGACCCCGTAAACATAGGGTTAAAAATCCTGCTATGTTACCCTGCCTCTCGTAACGCTAAAGCAGTGCTCAGAGCTAATTTCCCCCACCTATCGTTGAGAACATTTTGGTGTCCCTCACGGAACCCCCAGTAAACGGTAACACAGATTTTCCTGCAAGCTAATAATCAAAAAGCTAAAGAATCTCATCTAAAGGTGACAGTGAGTAATTGTAAATAATTATATCGGAAAGTGTGGGGCATGAAATAGAACTGTTTAATTGGAGTTTAAACTGGGAGAAAGACAAACAGGCCATTTTCACACGGGGGTAAAACCCCGCGGTGTGACCACCGGAGACGGAGGTCGTTCAAACCGCGGGGTGCGCTAGCATGGTTGGAAAAGGTGAGGTGCCACAACTTCAACTGCTCTAGTGCAGCCGTGGTGGTAGTGCTGCGAGTTTTTTAAAAACCACCTTCCCAGGTGGTTTTTATGAAACTCGCCTGCACTAATCCGTGGCAGTTCCTGGTGAGAATCTGCAGAGACGCGGTAGCGTGTCTCTGCAGATCTGCCCGGGACGGGCTTCCGGCTGGCGTGCTGCCCTGATTGGCGGAGTGCTGCCGGAAGCCGCCGGCTGACATTTGGGGCGCTGCGGAACGCCGCTGAAATTCGGCGGCATGTGAAGCGGCAGAACCGCGCTCCCCACAGGGACGGAGCAAAATGCAAGCAGGTAAGCTACGCCCCTGCGTGCACCGCCCCGTTTCGGCCCCCCATGTGCAAAAAGGGCCATAAACTGTTCTTTTGCTTTTACTGCGGTCTTTGACTGGACAAGCTGACTGATATCCAAAAGTCATAAAACACAACATTAAAGCAACAAATTGTGAATATATATAGATCAGAATGTCTTGGGCATGAACTAGAATTGTTTAATCAAAGTTTAATTGAAGTTTCAACTCAGAGAAAAAAAATTGTATTTTTCACGTTCACAGCCGATTTGCAGCTTGGCAAGTTGGTTGATGTCCAAGACCCCCAGTAAACAGGGTAACAGAGTGGTGGAGCAATGGGGCCAGCCCCTGTACCCCTAATTTGAGAAGTAGTCATGAACCTTCTCAAATCAGTTGGGTATAGACTTAGGTGATGGCCGGTTAAGACACTACAGTTTCAAATAGGAAGGAAGGAAGCGCGTGTGTGCAACTCTGTGTGATTGAGCTCCAGGAGTTATTTCTATCTAGGTGGACCTTTGCTTTCCTTTCCTGCTTGGTTTGACCTGGGAATCACCTCCCCATCTTTGAACTATTGTGGGCTGGGATCCTAGTATAGGAACAGTCCACACACATGAAATACCGTGGCAGCAGGTAGGCACATAAGCACTTTAGGGAAGAATTCCCCTGTTTGTTGGTAGATATGGTTGCATCCCGTTGTTTTGTTGTAGTTTGTTAGCACGGGTGAATCCCGGCTTTAGAGAATCGGGTGCGTCTTGACTTTGGGTTTAAATTAGGTGTGAGTGCATCCTGACCTAGCTAGGGTTTTAAGAGGTTTATCCCGAGGTGGAGGAAGGCGCCCCTCACCCAAAAAACTGTTAGGAATGGTTTGGTTTAGGTTCCCATCCCGTTTCCCTCGCTGCTTGGTCAGGCGGTGTAGTAAGTTCCAACGTGTTCGTTTCCCCCCTTCAGGTAGGCGGAGTACTCCTGAGGGTCCCCTGGGTCTAGGTGACCTCCCTGTCCACAAACCGTTACCTTGTCCTTTTGTCCCTAAGCTGTTGAGGTGGAAGGCTGGGCTTAGGTGTGCAAAAGTTACTTTGTTTGGGCAGGCTGGAGATAGGTTCCCATCCCTCTTACCTAGCGAAGTTCCTGAGCGTTCATTGCCCTAAATCCCCCAGGGGTCGAGGTGATCCTACCCGTCACTCCAGTTCCCGGTCCCGTGTTTGTTAGGAAGCTTTGTGTAGTTGTTGAGAACGGCCAAGGAGAGCCAAGTCGCAGTTAAGGACTTCATGCTAGAGAGGGAGCTCCGAGGAAAGTTGGAAAAGTGGGTCCTCGGCAAGGGGAAATGTCCCTGGAAGGAGTCCAGTTTCCAGACATCAGAGCCCTTCACCACACTAAGGGAGGTGTATGCTCAACCACGCCAGACAAAGAACCCATTCGGGCCATCAAAGGACGCTTTGGCCACTTGGGGACTTTGGCTGACTGCCCGAGATGCCTCAAAAGCCCTGGTAGAGGCCAGAGAGAAGTTAGCAGAGACAGAAAAGGAGAATGCCTGGCTTCAGGCCAAGATTGAGGCACTGCATGTGGACATTCACGTCTGTCACGCAGGCCTCCGCACAGAAGTTAAACGAGGCCACAGTGCTGGCTCAGACTTGGGAAGAACGAGCCCATGCCTTAGAGGCTGAGCTTGCCCATGCCAGGTCTGCAGCCAAATTCATGATAGAGCAAGTGAAGGAGCAGCAGGAGGCTGCAAGCCATGTAGCTTGCCACCAGCAGATTGCAGCACTGGAGAGCCAGCTCCAAACGCACAAGGCCCTAATTGCGGCTGTGTGCCTGGGGCTGTTCCCAACGTTTGCTAGTGATTTTTCCGGGGAGCCGTTGTCAGAAGATGCACTGGCAACCCTTCCCCATAATCCAGACTGGAGTGACCCTAAGGTCCCAGTCCACCCTGTTGACACAAGGTCCATGACCAGGCAGACCACCCCCCTTGGAGAAGGCAGTTCAGACAGGCCAGAGACCCAGAAGATGCAGGTCACTGAGACTAGGGTCCCCTGGCGAGCTACTGAGGCAAAAGCAATAGCGGACCAATTGGGTCCATTGAATAGATCTACGGGAATAATGTGGCTGAATGCAGTCATACATTCCCATCCCACAGCCAACGGCCAGGACCTGACCCAGCTGGCTCGGCTTTGTATGTCCCCGTCCGAGCTTCTGAACCCTTGAATCGGCCGTGGCGGCTCGAGGCCCACGACTGGATAGTAGTTAGGCTTTTGTGGCCCGGACAGAGTGCGAGCGTGCTCTATGTCATGGAGCAGCAGGATCCTCATGAGAACCCTGAGGCTTACGTGGCATGGAAGCAGCTCCTCTCCATTCTGGCCGAAAAGATCCCTTTGACGTCCCGTGGATACGATTTCGATCATCTCGAGTTTAAGACACTTTTTTATGGAGGTCTTAATCAGGAGACAAAACTGGCTCTCTGTTTGGTGGATCCGGCCACTACCAACTGGGAGGAATTTGGGAACAACCTCCGGTGGGTCTCTGATCTGCTCCAAGAGGCTGGTTCTCTCAAACCTCCCACTAAGCCCCACAGGAAGGACCCTGGGAACTGGGAACCCATATCCGAGGTGACATACTTGAATTATGGGCCCCATTCCCAGCACAGGAAAATGGCTCCGAATTCCATTCCGCTAGGGAATTGGAACTTGTGCCCTCCTCCCAGACAGGACAATAGGCAGTGGCAAGCTAGAGATTCCTGCAATCCACCCAGCAAGGCAGGGAATCTCTCTCAGCAGCCTCCTGCCCCCAAACAGCTGTCAGACTCAAACTCTCCCAGGGAGACCTCTGGCAGGTATGATCCCACAGCCCAGACGTACTCCGCGGACAGAGTAAGAATCTGGGGCATGCTTAGGAAGTTCGGGCTGGACATGAGCCAGTTTGACAAGCGGCCAACATCGGAGCTTTTGGAAGCTCTGGAGAAGCAGCTCCAGGTGGGCGGTAAACAGCTGGTCCAGGCCGTGACCAAGGGCCCCCCTCCAGCTGGATACTACTCTAACCTGGATCTGCAAGACTAGGGGTGCCCTTGGTCCAGGAAGCTTCCCCGCAACATTGTGGCTAAGTTGAAGCCAGACAGGTAGGGAAAGTTCTGGGGGAAGGCAGGCATTGGGACCAAGAGGAATAAGACTCCTGCCACCCTGCTTGTAGACTCGGGTGGCTGCACCCCAAACTTGTGAGACACAGTGAACCTACGCCCGAGCATGTCCAGTTATCTGGATATGGTGGGGGGGTCACCAAGCTAACTTGGACTAACATCCCGATGTCCATAGAAATATTCCGTTTCCAATTGTGGGTATGCGAGAACTGGGGAGAAGACGATGGTCTTTTGGGCATCGGCTTTCTCCGGGGAAACAGGTTCATGGTGGACTACGTGAACAAGTTTCTATGGCAGTTAGATCAGGGACCTGCAGAAATTTTGGCCATGCACCGTTGTGCCACCATGAAAGCTCCTGCCCCTGTGCATTGTGTGACCAGTGACCCGTGGGAGAAAGCTTTCCCAGAGGTCTGGATAAAAGATAAGATTGAGTGCGGGACTGTAAAGGGAATCTGTGTCTTGATAGAAGGTCAGGATCCCCCACCTCAGAAACAATACAAATACCCAGCCGAAGCAGAGGAAGGCATAGGGAAAACCATTGAGAGACTCGTAAAGTGGGACGTGGTCACCCCTGTGCAGTCCATCTGCAATGCGCCCTTATGGTCAGTGCTGAAATCCGATGGCAAAACGTGGAAGATGACTTTTTAATGGTCAGCTGTGATTTTAGATTTTAGAGCTTTGAATGCTGTCACCCCTCCCGTGGCGCCGGTCATGGCTAAATATGATGAAATCTTGTCCACCATTGCAGCAGGAGCCAAATATTACAGTGTTTTGGATTTGGCGAATGCGTTCCATTCGATCCCATTACACGAGGTGTTTTGGTACAAATTTGCCTTCACGTTCCGGGGGCAACAGTATGTGTTTAAACGCACACCCCAGGGCTTCCATTCCAGCCTGAGCATTTGCCATGCACACGTGAGGGAAGGTGACCATGCAGCCTCCCGATTGCAAAAACGGACTTTTGCCATCCTGCTACAGTTTGCTCTCCCGAGAAGCCCAGTGAACTGTTCCAGGCTCCAAATTCTGCAAAGCTTCAGTGTTCCTGAACTTGCAGCAAGCCAGCTAAGCTGCTCCAACTTGGACATTTTGTTGCCGTTCCTGCTCCGCTGCCCAGATGGACTTATGTTTTGCTCATTTGTTCCTGCTACAAGACTTTTCTTGTTTCAAGGGGGGGGGGTGCAGAGACTTTGGCTTGCACCTCACCTCCCCCGGACTACAAACTCTTGTTCCATCATCCCCACTGAACTGATTGCTCCTTGGATTGCCTTCACTGCCATGCCCTGCATTGGATTTACAGTATTTCGTGGATTATTTCATTTTGCATTGCTACATTGCCTTTCTCCATTGGTGGGAAGGTTCTTTCATTGGTTATTGCCCCTTGATTATTGTTGTTATTTATCGTAGTGTGAATGTGGTTAGGTAGATTATTATTGCAATTGTATAACTGAAAAAGCCATGGTTATGTCTTTAAACCCCGTGTTCCCTGCCCTTTTCTGGTTCCATACTACATTGCGACCCTGCAGTCCCTATTTGGCGCTAAAGTAATTTGTTGATTTTGTTGATTTTGAAATTGGAAAATGACCAAGTTTGGTCCCCAAATTGCCCATTTTCGGGGAGGGGGTAGTTACCGTGATTGTCTAGCCTGAGCCCAAGGTCTACAATTTCATATTGGTTATGGTTAATATTTCCACATGGAACTCCATAAGATGAACTCCACGTGTCTGAAAGGGTCACGGAGAGCCTGTGTAGGCAGGCACAACCACATGGCCTTAATTATGCAAGCTAGGTCTAGGCCAGTAAACATCTTTGCTCGCACAGTCAGTAGTGCCCTCCAGACACAGCTGACCATTAAGCAAATGCAAGGGCTCTCAGCCCTGAACTGCTTGCTCTATACAAACGTTAAGTGCTTCTCATCTACATACTGTTCTAACAATTGGCAGTGCTGGCTAAATCTCATCAATTCTGATTTTGACCTTTCGGAGGCTTTGCCTCCACCAAATTCCCTATTGTTCTCCTCGGGAGAAGGCTAGCCTCCAGGTACAATCTACCCTATAAAAAATCCCTGTCCAAGTTCCTCAGTGGAACGCTCATGACTTGCTTCTCGAACCTCTGTCGTTCTGTTTGGATAGCTTCCCCTCAGCTCCACGTGCTGAGCCACACCGAACCCCAGCATCGCTCTCTATTCCTCTTTATCTGGACTACAGGATCAGGTTGCGTATCACCCAGAAAATCCCTACAAAATCCCTATCTTTTTCTTAGCTTTCTTCCGTTAGCTCTTGGATGTGTGCGTGAGTGCATGTGTTGGTGAGTGCTGATATTTTTGACTCTTTTAATTTGACTCAAAAGACTCAAAAAGTAAAACCTAAACAGCCTGTTGCTGCGGCTTGGCAATGACCATCAGATAAGAATTATGTCTCATTAGAGTAAAGTTAGAAGACAGTTTTATGTCCAACAGTAAAAAAGAAGAAATGGAGAATAAAAATAAATCTAGACCCATGAAGGTACTGGAAATAACAGGAATGAAACCTAAGACCCTAGGCATGCAACCGGAAGAGAAAGAGAATGGAGAGGGGAAAGGAGATTTAAAAACATGGTTCCTAGAAGAATTAACAAAGAGAAATGAAACTTTTAAAGAGACAATAACAAGGAATAATGAAGTCCTTACAGCCACAATAACCACCAAAATATTGGATGAGGTGAATTCAGAGCTTAACAAAGGAAATTTAAAAATTGGGGGGAAAAAGTTGATACCCCGAAAGAAGAGCCAAAAAATCAACATAAAACAATCTGGAGCATACAGGGAGATTGGATCAGCAAGAACAGCGAATTATTGACCTGCAGGACTGCAACCAAAGGAATAATATTCATTTTTGCGGTTTTCCTGAGATGCCAAATGAAACATCAAGAAGTTTGAAGAAGGAAGTTTTGAAATGGCTACAAAGTATTGTCTCTCAGATTACCTGGGATGAACAGGAAGTGGAGCATATTCACAGAGCAACAGTAATAAAGAGAGGTCTGGTTCCCAGAAATGATAGTGGCAAGCTTCTACAAAAAATATCTTCTGATGAAAGCAATCAGAAAACTTCCAGGACCATTGAAATATGGGGACAACATGATTGAAATCTTCAGTGATCTTTGCCAGGAAACAATCAACTGGAGAAGAGGAGTCAAACCCTGTACCACAGTTCTGCAAAGATCTGGAATAAAATGCAGTTGAGGCTACTCTATTTTTTTTTTTTTTGAAATTTCAATGGGCAGGGAAACAACATAAGATATATTCCCTTGAGCAGGGAATGGAGCTTCTGAAAAAACTGAAATTGATGCAGCAAGAAGAAAATGACAATGCGGGTGCGGGTGGGGGATCCAAGGAAATATAGAGATGATGAAAAGAACAATAACAATGACAATGTAAAAAATGAGGGGGGGAGGAGAGAGATAACAGATAATAGATAATAGATAATAGAAGAGAAATGTACAATAAACAGTTGGGAGGAGGGACCTACTTCTGTGATGGGGAACGTGGCTTTCTCTCCCCCCCCCCGGATTGCTAGTAAAGGCTATGGGTGAGGTTTGAGATCTGATATCTTGGGGAAGTAAGGGGGGAAATTTGTATATGTGGGGATGGGGAGGTGGAGGGGGGTGGGGATGAGAGGAGGCAGGGAAAAGAAGGTGGAAGTAGGTGCACTGTACTAAAGAGCTAATTGAGAGGACTTTGGAGAGGACTTTGGAGAGCAACATGGCTAATAAGTTGAAGATAACAACACTGAATGTGAAAGGCTTGGGGTCCATGATAAAAAGGAAGAGGATAGAGTTATTGTTGAAAAAAGACAAAGTGGACATAATGTTTTTGCAAGAAACACATCAAACAAGAGAAGGGATAAATGAACTCAGATTGAACTGGGCTGTTACTTATGAAAAAGCATATGGTACCTTTAAGGCAAGAAGCGTAGGAACTATAATATCTAGAAGACATGGTTATAATGTATTAAGAGTTGAAAAAGATAAAAAAGGAAGATTTGTAATTATACAAGGTGTAATGGCGGGGGGAGAAAAGTATATGTTGGTTAATGTATATGCTCCAAATGAGAAACAGAAAGAATTTTATGAAAAAATATTTAAGGAGTTGGAAGATATACAGGGAGATTTCACAATTATGGCAGAAGATTTTAGTATGGTTATGGATAAGTGGAAAGATAAATCTGATTCAACAATAAGGGATAGGTTTAATAATATTACAGATCTGAATGAAGTAATAAATAGAAATGTGTTAAAAGATGTCTGGAGATTGGTAAAGGGGGATGAAAAGAAGTATACTTATTACTCATTGGTTCATAAAAATTATTCTAGAATAGATTTTATCTTTGTATCAAAGAATATGTTTCCGAAGGTATTAAATACAGAAATAAGAGTGATAAGAGTCACGGACCATTCTTTGGTAAATACGGATATTGAATTTTGGAAGGATTACAGAGAAGCAAAAAGATGGAGGCTAGACACTAGAATACTTAATTATAAAGACACAGTGAGTAAGATTGAGAGAGAATGGCAGGATATATGGGATATTAATAACAGGGAGGTTTCTCAAGCAGTGTTATGGGATACTAGGAAAGCAGTTGCAAGAGGGATTTGTATTAAGGAATCTTGTAATTTAAAAAGATGACAGGGAGAGAATAAAAATCAAAGAAATGGAAATAAAAAAATTAGAGAATAAATATATAACAGATTGGAGTAAACAAATCTATATAGAATTACAAGCAAAAAGAAATGAATTGGAGAAAATAGAAATTGATGAGTTTCAGAGGAATTTGATATATCTGAAGAGAGTTTTTTGAATACAGCAATAAGAATTTTAAAATGCTGGCCAGATCTGCACAGTCTAAAAAGGCAAGGAATACGATTGGTACAATCAAAGATAAAACAGGTAAGATATGCAGGATGATGAAAGATAAGATAAAGATATTTGAATAATTTTATCAAGAATTATACTTAGCAGGGAACAGGTCAGTGGAAAATATCAAGGAATGTTTTGAAAAACATTGGAAAATAAAAATAAAGGAGGAGGATAAGGAATTAATAGAACAACCAGTTTCAGAAAAAGAAATAGAGGAAGTTATAGATAAATTTAAAGGAGGGAAATCACCGGGAATGGACAGGTAGGGGCAGAATACTATAAAACATTTAAAAAGAATTTAATACCTAAATTGAAAGAATTATATAATAAAATAATAAATGGAGATAGGATTCCACCATCATGGGAGCAGTTTTTGATAGTATTGATTCCAAAACCAGATAAAGCTTTGATAGATCCAGGATTTTATAGACCTATATCATTAATAAATCAAGATGCTAAAATACTTACAGCAGTAATGGCAAAAAGAATGAATAAGTTTATATATAAATATGTGCAAAATGATCAAGGTGGTTTTGTGCAAGGAAGACAGATGCCAAATTTAATTAGTAGAGTACTGAATAAAATAAATATAATTGAGAGGAACAAACAAAAAGCAGGAATAATAGCATTAGATATAGATAAGTCCTTTGATTATGTGGAATGGTCAGCATTAAAAATAACATTAAAGATGTTGGGATTGGGCAAAAAATTTAGAGGACTGATAAATCAGTTATATTCACATAACATAGTGGTAGTAATGGTGAATGATAGATTGACAGACAAAATTCAAATATCTAGCAGTACAAGACAAGGTTGTCCTCTCTTCCCAATTTTATTTGCAGTGGTTATTGAAATTTTGGCAAATGCTATTAGAAAGGATGGAAATTTGGAAGGAATTGGGATAAAGGAAAAGAATAAAGTAAGTTTGCTGATGATACCTTGCAGACAATTAAAGTTCCATTAAAGAAAATGGATACAGTAAATGAACATTTAAAGAAATTTGGGGAAATGACAGGGTTACAAGTAAATTGGGCTGAATTGGAGTTAATGCTGTTTACTCATACTAAGACAGAAGAACAAGATTTTCTAAGCAGTGGTTCTCAACCTGTGGGTCCCCAGATGTGTTTGGACTTCAGCTCCCAGAAGCCCTGAGCATTGACCACAGTGGCTTGGGCTTCTGGGAGCTGAAGTCCACAAACATCTGGGGACCCACAGGTTGAGAACCACTGTTCTAAAGGAAAAAAATAGATATTAATTTAAAGGATACAATTAGATATTTAGGAATAAATATTACAAAAAATTTAGAAAGATTGGAGGAAAAATTATAATAAATTAAGACAAGAAGTGAAAAGAAATTAGAGGAATATAAAAATACTAAATTTTCATGGTTTGGCAGAATGGTACCAATGCAGACATCAGAAGCAGAATTGAAAAATTGGCAGGTATTATTGAATAATTTTTGTAATGGAAATAAAAAAGTGAGGATTAATAAGACATATTGGTATAAATCTCAAAAAGAACGTGGACTGGGCCTCCCAAACTTAAAGTGGTATTATTAAAGGAGCCCTGGTGGCGCAGTGGTTAAATGCCAGTACTGCAACCATAAGGTTGTGAGTTCGATCCTACCAGGCTCCAAGGTTGACTCAGCCTTCCATCCTTTCGCAGGTCGGTAAAATGAGTACCCAGCTTGTTGGGGGCAATTAGCTAAAATACATTGTAAACCGCTTAGATAACACTAGTTGATAGGCGGTATAGAAATAACTGCTATTGCTATTATAATGCAAATCAATTGAGATATATTATAGATGGAGTAACAGGAAAGGAGGACTTAGATTGGTTAGAAGCAATAGCAATAGAATTACAGAAGAACTTGGAGAATTTTTTTTTAATCCTATCAAGAGGGAAATGGAAAAAACAGAAAGCCCCTTTTTGAAAAATGCATTAGAGATTTGGAAGAAAAATAAGGAAAAGTTAATGCCTGCTACTTCAGCATTAACCCCAGTAGTGATGGTGGAAAAATTTCCAGTGAATTTGAGAGGTGAATTAGAGAAGGAAATAAAGGAGCAGAGAATATACAAGTTAAAAGACTGGATGAATATAATGAGGAATAAAGATAATATAAAAGAGAGACTGCAGGGTACAAAGTTATCATGGCTTAATTATATTCAGTTAGAGCAGTGGACAAGGAATTGGAATAGGAATAATAAAGATTTTAGAGAACATACTAAATTTGAACAAATGATTAATCAAAGAGAAAGTATGGAGAAAAATGAAATTTTGAAGGGTACCAGAAGTGAAATATATAAAATATTGTCAAAACATAAAGATCGAGAGGAATATCTTAGAAAAATATAGGAGGAAGAATTAGTACAAAAAATAGCTATTCAGGATTGGGGAAAAAATTGGAATCAGTGTTATTTAAAAAACTTATCCGTACGGATAAAAGGGAATTATTATAAATTGGTTGGAGATGGTACCTAACTCCAGTAAGGTTAAATCACATAGATAAGAACTATTCAAGGTTGTGTTGGAGGGGCTGTCAAGAAATTGGTACTTATATTCATACGTGGTGGAGTTGTGAATGTGTACAGAAATTCTGGCAACTGGCGTTTAAAGAGATAAAAGAGATAACAGAAATTGATTTAGAAATATGTCCTAGTATAGTATTGTTATCTATATATGATAAGGCTAATTGTACCCAGACAATGAAGGATCTAATTACAAATTTATTCAAGGAGATTTTCAAATAGAGGATTGGTATAAAGAAGTGTGGAAAATCGTTATTAATGATAAGTTAACATGTTGAATTAAGGTCAAAAAAGGAGTAATTAAAAGGGGTGATTTTGATGCAATATGGAAGATATCTGTGGAAAAGTGTTAGTAAAAGAGGAAGGTCTCACACCTCCACAGGAAGAGTTACAATTTTGGAAGGTGGAGTAATTTGAGATATAATTGGCTCTAGGGATGGGGTACACTTAGTAATAGTAATAGGTTAAATTCAGTTTGAAAAGGATAGAAATAAGAATGAAATTACTAATAGTAGATTTTTAAAATGTTAATTATGGGAATAAATAATAACAATGGGTATAATGAGAATGAGATCAGACATATATAACCAAAATATATAACCAGTATGATGTATAATACATTGAATAAATAATATTATGTAAATAGATTTGGAGAGAAATACAAATTTAAGCATTTTTGTAACTTTTTTCTTCACTTTTATGTTTATCATGTTATGTATTTTTTATTTTTTTTGTTTTTTCTTATAATTAATAATTTTTTAAAAAAAATCAAAACAATAGTACAGAAGTCAGTACATGCTACTTTGAAATTTTTCTATTCTAAAGGGGGAAAACTGGTATTTCCAGCTTTGAAAATATATCTAGGGAAAATAGTTGCTCAAATGCAATATAGCATAGAGATCTAGGGGGCAAATCATAAAAACTTGAGTGACCTGGAAGTCTGTGAGAACAAGTTCCTGAGGTCCTTGCTGGCAGCAGCACCAGGAATTCAGCTGCATTCCTCAGAACAGAGTTAGGTATTGCATCTGTAAAAGTGAGGACTGAATTGGCAACCCTTACATATTATGAGAGGGTCCCAGACATGACAGAGAATTGTCTGCCTAAGCTGTGTTTAGACAAGCAATGGAAGATAGGTGGCTGGGCTAAGTTAGTCCAAGACCTACTAATATCTAAAACTCTCTCAACAGATATTTTTGTCTTTCATGGATTCAAAGCTAAACTGAGGGACTACATTTACAAGCTAGATAATGCAGGACCTAGGTTTAATCAAAAGTTCAAATTTTTCACACTGGTATCATCTGGTGAAATCCAATCATTTGAGAGCTCAGTATTTACATACTGTCACTTTTTCCCCTCTGAGAATTGAATTCACAGAATTATGTTTCCAAGGTATGCCAATGTCTGTTCTAGACAGTAGGTATAGAAATATTCCTAGACATTTAAGGGTCTGCATCTGTGGCATGGGTGAGGTAGAGGATATTATACACTATCCACTCTTTTGCTCCCTTTATCAAAATCCCAGAAAGAGATTTTTGGGACACATTTTGGCATTGTTACAAAGTAAGACCCCTTTTACAAAACTCTGCTGGCTGCTCTCAGTTTGCGATCCACATGTTACATATAAAACAGCCTTATTTGCCAAAGCTGCTAAAAGTATCCATGCCAACTATTTGAAAGAGATTGCTATAGATCAGTGGTTCTCAACCTGTGGGTCCCCAGATGTTTCTAGACTTCAGCTCCCAGAAGCCCTGAGCATTGACCATAGTGGCTGGGGCTTCTGGGAGTTGAAGTCCACAAACATCTGGGGACCCACAGGTTGAGAACCACTGCTATAGATGATGTATATGGATGTATATGTTTTTATAATGGTTTTATTATTTTTTTAACTGAATTTGTAATGGCTTTTAATCAAATACAACAAAACTGACTGACTGACAGTCTCAATTTCTTCAAGATTTCTTCATCTTCTGAGAATTTCTTTAATGTATTTTTGATTTTTATTTCTGCTAAAATCTGTATTTTCTCTGGTTCTTTTCTTTTATATTTATTTATTCAAAAGAAATATCCCCTCATAAATGCTTTACTTGCCTCCCAAGCTTATCTGATATTGGTTCTTTTGTTTAGATTTCTTTCAAAAATTTTTATGATCTCTGTCTTTGTTCTAGATAGTATTTGTTTTTCATTTCTTCATCAGTTAGTCATCATCATCAGCCTTTATGATGATTTATGAATCATTAGGTGATTAAAAACACTAGACACATGCAATACTGTACTTATAATGTTATACATACAGCGTTACACATACATAACAGCATGGAATTGTATACATACAGATTGTATTTAAAAAAATTAGAAGAATAATGAAGTATAATTAATCCAGTATCTACTCTATCCAACAATACCTGTCCATAAAAAACTCACAACACTACAGCTCTCAGGCCACTAAATTTTACATACTCTAGACAACTATCTGGATTAATTTTCTAACCATCCTAGCCTATGTGGCCTATAGTATTCTAAATTTTGTAAAATATCTTTACAGGTATTTATTGCAGAGACAAGGAATTTAGCTACTACCTCTTTATCTTCAAGAAGATATTTTAGCCACAAGTCCCAAGATCTTCCAGGCAAATTCCTTAACAAGGGGCAAATTAATCTCACTCTCTGATCTTTATAAAAAGGACATTAAAAAACTGTGGTGTACAGTATCCACTCATAGAGGAACACCTGTTTGTTACATGCCTGTCTTTGAAATCGCCCCCTCACTCCAGACAGCGAATGGGATGACATTGAATCTTGCTCTACTAAAAGCTTGTCAAAATTTGGGAATATTTAGATTTTTAAGATATTTGGCCTCTTCTTTTATATTAAACCCCAAGCCTTAGTGGATAGAGGAACAGGTGGATTGTGCCACTGCTATAACTTGTTGGTAATCTATATCTTTTATGTGTTGTTTCAAAATCAAATTTGCTCTTGTCATAATGATCATAAAATATTTTCTAAAAGGCCTAATTTGAGCATTTTATCAAAAATAATTTTATTTAGATGCAAGGTATAAGTGTCTTTTTGTATTAAATACATATATCCTGCCTCTTTCTCAAGGAAAGCTCGTCTTAACCAATGCCCAATCACCCATTTCCATGCTATATATTCTAGCAATGTTATTCTCACCTCAAGCCTCAAGACTGCTGTGGGCACACAATTTGGAACTGCAAATAGTTTTCTCAGAAAGGATGACAATACTTGTTCCACCCGGGGTGAGAATCTTAACATCCTTACTGAGATAGCATACAGTGATTGTGGGATAACCTTAGCTTTAAAGATCTTAATTGCTGCTGGAATCAACTGCCCTCCTTTTGTATAATCAAATTATTGCCTTTACTGTGCTTACAGCCTGCATAATTGCAAGCTTACGGTGATAAGCCTATGATCCTGAGGAGTGAAACGACACTCCCAGATGCTTGAAATAGTTAACTTGTTCTATTTTATGACTGTTGATATTCCAGACTACTCCTGCATTTCTTTGAGAAAACCATTACTTTCAATTTATTATAATTTATACTAAGGAAGTTGTTATCACAATATCCCACAAAAGCTCTTAATAGTTGTTTAATGCCTACTTTGGTTTGCAATAGAAGGAGGGCATCATCTACATATAACAGGAATAGTATATTTGCTCTTGCCAATTTTGGGGGGTGTCCTTTCTGAGAATTTAGTACTGGTGCTAAACCATTTAAATATAGGTGAACAAAGTGGGAGCAAGAATATATCCTTGATGGACCCCTCTTTTTTATGGGGACATGACTAGGACTAGAGAAACTACCTTGGGGGGCCACATCTTATCTGTGTAGTAGTATTGGTATAAATCTTCCTAATTATAGTAAGGAGTCTTTTGTCCACAGGGGAGACATTAATTTTTCCCACAGTCTACCTCTACATATTGAATCAAAAGCTCCCTTTAAGTCTATAAAGGCAGTGTATAATTTCTTTAGATATTTACTTAAGTATTTTTCCACCAAATGATTTAATATCAAGCAGTTATATATTGGGGACTTTCCTTTTCTAAAACCTGCCTGTTCATCTCCCAAGATATTTTCTTGTTCTACCCAATTCTAAAGACAATTATTTATGTACTGGGCATATACTTTCACAACTATTGATAATAAACTGATTGGGTGATAATTCTGGGGCTCATTTTTATCTCCTTTCTTGTATATTGGCATGATACCAACTGACCAGTATGTTAGCAGTTTGATTTATATGAGTAATCAAATTTGCCAGCATTGGTACCCACCATGATATATTTGTTTTTAATAACTCTGGCATTATAAGATCTGGCCCAGAGGCTTTTCCAGGTTTGATTGAAGGTAATTGTCAGGAACAGAAAACAGATGCAAATAGTACAATGCATAAAGTACTATTTATTTGGAGTGAAGTATATGTAATGATTTTAGTGCTAAGACTGAAAGAAAGTGCAAGAATTTGAGCTTAAGATCCCTCGAGGCCTCTCCATCATCTGAAGTCTCTGGGAATCTGGCTGCTGTTATCAGTGAATTCCATTCCAGTACCAGGCAGTGTCTATCTAATGGTTCTCAGCTACATCTACTACATACTACATAGCCCATTAACATATCATGGAGGGCAACCCGACATCCTGCCCCTCCCGAAAGAGAAGTATATATATGTGTGTGTGTGTGTGTGTGTGTGTGTTAAACAGGTGTGTGAGTGAAAGTTAGTATTAAGGCAAGGAAGTGTGAGTTTTGTGAAAAGAGGCAATGAGGTCAGGAGCAAAAACCTCAGTTGCATAGACCTATTCAGCCAACTGAGGCAGGAGGTTCTTCCAGAGAATCAGGTACTGAAGCCAGCCCTTTTGGAACCTGGAATTGAGGATCTTGGATACCTTGGTGAGGCCAGTGTCAGTTGGAGAAGAGTCTGGAGAAGGGGCTGGTTTCAGTAAGCTGCAATGAAAAACAGGGTGAATCAGTTTGTACTTAGAGGGCAATGAGAGTTCAAACGTTACATCATTCACAACTTTTTTTGATTGGGAAGGGGATAATGAATTTAAGAGCAAGTTTTTTAGATGGGCTCTCAAAAGTTAAGTTCTTGGTGGACAGGTGGACAAAATCCCCTTGTTTGTAGTGGGGGTTTTGTTGTCGGTTTGCATCAGCGAATTGCTTGTGAGAAGCTTTGGACCTGTGAATGGCAGAATGCACAGAGTCCCAGGTACTAGAAATGTGCTGGATCCAGTCATTAAGAGAGAAGGGAAATGTGCAAGAGGGAACAATCAAAGGAAATTGTTTTGATCCCATTCTGTAGACAATTTCAAAGTGTGATTTTCCAGTTGAGGCATGTGTAGCAGAGTTGTAGGCGAATTCGCAAATGGGAGGAGGGATACTCAATTGGATTGATTGGAGTTGATGAAACATCGAAGGTATTGTTCAAGGGATTGATTAACCCTTTCAGTCTGTCCATCTGTTTGTGGAAGATGACGGCTGCCTAGTTTTTGGTTGACTTCAATGGATTTCAGGAAAGAGGTCCAGAACTTGGAAGTGCAAATTGGTTCTCTATCTGATATAATGCAGGAGGGTGTCCCGTGGAGACACTGAATGTGAGAGATAAACAATTGGGCAAGTTTTTCTGCTGTAGGAACTTTCTTCAAGGGAATGAAATGAGACTGTTTGGAGAATTGGTCTGTGACCACCAAGATGATGTGGCACTGCTGGCTATTTGGCAGACCAAGAATGAAATCCCATGAAATGGTGTCTGAAGGCTTAGAAGGAGTTGGGAGCAGTCTCAAAAGTCCATGAGATTTTGAGTTCCTAGATATACAGGTGATGCAGGTGGGACAATTTCTAATGTAGTCTTGTATGTCCTTGTGAAGGGAAGGCCAATAGAAATTACATCTGATAGCATGGAGTGTCTTGAGAAAGCCAAAGTGACCTGCAGATTTAAGGTCATGATGCCTTTTGAGGATAGCATTCCTGCATGGCGGTGAAACATATAATTTGGAGCTGGCAAAGGCAATTCTGTCAGTCCAAGTGACTAGGTCAGGGTGTGATTTTAGCCATGTGTCTCTGACGCAGTTGGTTTTCAGTGAAGTGAGGAAGTCAGTGTCAAAGGTTATGGAGACAGTAGATTGAAGTTGCGCTTGAGCATAGGTGGTCACAGCAAGTCCAAGTGGGCTCGGGGTGAAAAGCTTCTGTCGTTTGGGTTCAGGTGCATTTTTGGGTGCCTCATGGTTAGGGAGTCATGAAAGCAGATCAGCAAGAGTGTGTTACATTTTCCCGGCTTGATTATTTTGAAGTTGAAGCACTGAAAGAATTCTGCCCAAAGTGCTTGTTTGGGGTTCAATCTTCTGGCAGTTTTTCGGGTCTCAAGGTTTTGGTGATCACACCAAACTTCAAAAGGTAGTCTGGCACCTTCAAGGAAATATCACCAGGTGTTGAGAGTGAAATGTATTGCTGATACTTCTTTTTCCCATATTAGCCATTTACGTTGGGTTGGAGTAAATTTCCATGAGATGAACGCACATGGTTTCAGTTGTCTGTTGTCGTGTTGTAGGAGTGATGCTCTCATTGCAAAATTGGTGGTGTCTCTTTGCACAGTAAATTTCTTCTCTAGGTTGGGGAAAAGGAGCAGTGGTTCAGTAGTGAACATGCATTTGAGTTCATCAAAAGCAGTATGGCATTTTTCAGTCCATACCAGTTTCTTTGGTGGAGGTGTTTTTTGGTTCTTTTAAACAGACATGATCTTTAAGAGGCCTATTAGTGGCAGTGTGAGGGTGGCAAAATTGTCAATGAAATTGAGGTAGAAATTAGCAAAGCCTAGGAACTGCTGATGTTGTTTGCGGGTTTTCAGAAAAGGTCAGTCCAAGATTGCTTGAATTTTGGAGGGGTCCATATTCAGTGTATTGTTGCAAACTCTGTATCCAAGGTAGTCAAATGTCTGTGTGTGGAATTCACACTTAGACAACTTAACATATAGTTCATTGTCAATAAGTTTTTGCAACACTTTATGGACGAGCTCTATGTGTTCTGGGAGAGTCTTGAAATAAATCAGTATGTCATCCAAATACACCACAACACCGTTTTAAAGACATTCTTGCAGAAAAGAGTTCAAAAACATTTGAAACACGGCAGGCCCTGTTGGAAAACCAAAGGGAAGTACAGTCCATTGGTAATTCCCAAGGGGGGTGGAAAACACAGTGAGCCATTCACTCTCAAGGGCCATCTTTATCTGATGAAAAGCCTCCCAGAGGTCCAGTTTCGTGAAATAGGTCCCTTGTACTAATTGTGCCATTCTATCTGCTGTGAGTGGAATGGGATAGGCATTGGGGATCAATGCCTGATTAATGAGATTATAGTTTACGATGAGTCTTAGGTCCCTCCCCATCTTGTTTTTGTCAGAAGAATACTGGACTGGTGGTGGGGGAGGAGTATGGTTTAATGAAACTGCATTGCAGGTTTTTGCTTAAGAACTTCCACAATGCTGCAAGTTCTTGTCTAGTCATAGGGTATATCTTGGCTTTTGGAATTTTAGCTCCTTTCACAAGTTTCAATTTACAGTTAAAGTCTCTGTGAAGTGGGAGCTTGTTGGCTTCACACACTTCGAAAACCCTTTGCAGATCCCAGTATTGTTGGGCAATTTTTTTGCAGTTCTTCTGCACTAAGCTCCAGTGCCACAGCATCTTTAGCTTCCTCTATGGAGGGGTTCCGTGGGGTCCTAGTGCCCTTCCATCTGGGTTTCACAGAGCCTTGGGACCACTTAACTTTAGGGTTATGCAATTTCAACCAGTTGAATCAAGAACCACCTGGAATCCGATTTTATCTGGCACTAAAAATCATAAGAGGCCTTGTATGCTTCCCACTCAGACATCTACAGATTTGGTGCACTCACTGAGTGGTTTTCCCACCATCAGAAGGCTGTCCATCTGAGTTAAATTAACGGCTCTTTTCATTGCTTCAAATTCAACAAGTAGTTCTTTGGCCACTAGAGGGTTCAGCGAACTCATAGTGCATCCTGAGTCAACTAAGGTCCTGTAGTCTCTTAATGCCCCATCACTCCCTTGCAAATGTACTATAACAAAAACATGACAAGAATTGGAGGTACTTACATTTATGGTCTGGTCTTGAGTCCATTCGTCATTGTTGGACTCAGAAGGTGGCGGGGGACTTTCAGTGTCCTCATAAGCATGCGTGAAGGATCCATCACCTAAGCACTTGGCCTGCTGCTTTGAGATCTCACTTTTACAGGGTGCTAGTTAGGGAGTAGGTGGAGGCCTCTTTTTCTCATCTGGTTGTTTCCCATTGCTCTGGCATTCTGTTGCAAAGTGGCCTCTTTTCCCTCAGTTAAAACAAGCTCCCTCCCTCATTAGTCTTCTTCTCTCTTCGTCATCCAGACAACCTAGTTTCCTGCCTCCAGTGGTCCTGCGTCCTGTTTCTTGGGCTTATCTCAGCTGAGCAAATCGGACACTCTCAAGCATGCTCTCCGCTTCCCCTGAAAGCCTCATCCATCCTGGCAAGCTGGCAGAGTTGCCTTGCGAAAAGCATCTATTCAGTATGCTCAGGTTCAAGCCATCCTGGAAGAACTATTTTAGGACTTCATCATTCCATTTGGGGACTTTAGCTGCTAGTCTTCTGAATTCATAAGCATACTTGCCCACAGCCCCTTTCCCCTGGCGCAGTTTCCTCAGTTGGTGTCTGGTCTGTTCCTGTAAGAAGGGGACTTCGAACCTCTCTCTGAGTCGATTCATGAACAGTTGCAAATCTGCAGTTTCCTCAGCTCTTGTGTTGAATAAAGAAGTGAACCATTCTGAAGCCTCTCCCTTCAGATGCTGGCTCAGGTACCTTACTATGGCTATGTTGTCGTTAAAGCTGTTGCCATAGTCTGCCATGTAGTTGGAGGCCATATTAAGGAAGTATTAAGGAAGAGTTACTCCATCTCCATTGTAAGTAGCTTTCATTTCCCTGAAGGGTCTTGGCCCCGGTTGGGGAAGGGTCCCTCCCTGTGGGACTGCGGCCACTGCTGCCGCTCCTTGTTGCTGGAGTCTGCCTAGTTGGGACCCTAAATTCCACCAGTCTGCCATCTGAGCATGTATTTTGGCCATCTAGATGCACAGTTGCTCCACTTCGTCTTCTTTGGCCAACAATTGTTCCATCAAAGAAGCCTTGCTCACTGTAGTGTTCCATTAAGTGGCTCAACAGCACTGTCGCCTCGCCGTGTCAGGACGTTCTCCCCAGGCCCAGGTTTGCCCAGTGTTAGGAGTGGTCATGGGATTCGAAGGGAGCATCTTAGCTCTGACAGCTGATGTAAAAATTGGAATCGCTTCAGCTCCTTTAGCTTGTTCAGCTCCTTCAGTCCCTGCCACTCCAGTTGCTCCCTCCTGCTGGGTATCTTCTTCAGTGTCTAGCACCATGTCTTGAAACATTTTGTAGTATTGGATTGTGAGTCTTCGCACTCTGTCAGGAACAGAATCCACATGCAAATAGTAAGATGCATGAAGTACTATTTATTTGGAGTGAAGTACATGTAATGACTTTAGTGCAAAGTTTGAAGGAAAGCGAAAGTGTTTGAGCTTAAGATCCCCCAAGACGCTCCCCTCATCTGAAGTCCCTGCTTTTATCAGTGCATTCCATTCCAGTACGAGGTTGTGTTTATCTAACGGTTCTCAGCGACATCTACTACATACTACATAGCCCATTAACATATCATGGAGGGTAACCTGACAGTAATAGTTCCTTAACTTCCTGAGCTGTTACAGGTGGCCAGTTTAGAATATCTGAAGAGCCAGCAAGACTAGCTGTCTGGCAGATCCACCAGTGGCAGAACTTTGTGACTCAGGGAGTTTGGGCAGATTGGCATTGCTGTCACTGGGGCCCAAGGTTCCTCCTCCTTGGTTTGCACTGCAGATTGCATGAGTGGCATGCACTTCTATTTCTTTGATTGAGCAATGTGAAAATATTTTAACCATAATCCCCTCTTATGTGGTATCTCTAGCTGGTAGATGGGTAGGACTCATTTGGTGACTCAAACAGGACCCATCCATTTGGCAGGCAACGCATGCTTGTCCTGGGAGAACTTTCAGTACGTGAACAATTGTCCTGCATCCCATTGGTGGGGATTGAGAACCCAGCCAAGCCTTTTATCCATGGTCTACATGTTCTTGCCCAATTGCAAGACCATTTCATGGTGAATTTTATTAATTTTGAATGTTCGCACCCACTCATTGTTTATGACCACTGTCTCCAAATCACAGGAAAGGATAGTGTCTATCAAGATTTCATCTGCAAGCAACAACTTCCTGCTTGTCATCACTGTCAAGTCCTTCTCTATCTCAGCCAACTCCTTCAGCTGGGGATCTCCCTTCTGTAGGCTGGCCAAATCAAGGAGGAGAGTGGTGATCATTTTTGTGGGGTGAATGTTGATGAGGCACATGAGTTCTGTGTCTGTGTCATCCACTCAGATGGCTCTATAGCTGGTGTTGGAGGTGCTGGCAACATGGAGGGACAACCCACCACAGAACCAGCCAACAAAGCCTTGCAGCTGGACTTCAGCAAGGGGCTTTCCCCAATCTGCAGGCCGCTGAACTTGGATGAGTGGTGGAAGGGAGCACTCATGTTACTCTCCCCTGATTATCAGACCATATGGAGTGAGAGCTTAGCTCTGCTCCTTCTTAAAATCTACCTCATAGATACTTGGCCATTTTGAATTTTTCCAGATAAAATGTACTTAAGTGGAACATGCACAGTCCAAACAATTACTTGTGCACCTCCAACAATGAGCTCGCAGTGTATGATACTCCACTCTAGGGCCAGGCAAATCTTTTCAGGGAGTGTATATTTCCTCAGCAGGCTTCAGGTTACAAGAGGCACAAGCACTGACTCTCTGTGTGCCTGATTGTTATTGAGTGTAGAACCAAGGCTATATTCTGAAGAAGCCAATTTAATATAAACCAGCTTAGAAATGTCCAGGTGAGCAAGAGGTTTTCACTAAGCTGCACTTTAGCTCAGGAAAGACATTCTGTTGGGCAGGTCCCCACTCCCAAGTGGCATTGTTCTTGAGAAGAGAGTACAAGGGCCCTTCTCCACAAAAGACACAATGAAGTCCTGGGAGAAGTTGAATGTGCCTAATGGAGCCCTGAGTAAGTGGAAATCTGTAGATGCATTAAGCTTGGAGATAACTTCCATTCAATGTGTGCTGGGTGTGTGTCCTTCTGTCCCCAGTGAAAGACCTATGTACTTCACCTTGGTCATGACCAATTGGACCTTCTCCTGGTACGCCTTGAATCTGGTGTCCTAGATCAGACCTAAGACATCTCTTGTTATCTCACAGCCTCCTCCTCTGATGATAAGTGAACTAAAATATCATCCATGAAAGACAGGATGTGGGCGAGAGAAATCAGTTTCAATTTATCCCACATTTTGATGATGTGGGCATGGGAAATGGGCTTGAGCGGAATGGGCTTGAGCGGCATGGGCTTGAGCAGAATTCTTGTGGAGAGCATTTGAAAATGTACTGCTGGCCACGGAATGAGAATCCGAATTTATACCAGCATGCTTGATCAAGCTTGATGGAGTGGAAGGCATTGGTTAAGTCCACAACACTGTAATATTTGGCACCTGCTACAATGGCTGATAATATCACATTGTATTAGGCTACCACGGGGGCAACTGGGGGAGTTGTAGCATTGAGGGCATGGAAATCGACCATCATATGCCAGGTATTCCTATCCACCTTAAGGACGGACCATGCGGTGCATTGCAGATGGAATGCATGGGTTGGTTACATCCCACTTTAGCAAAACCTCTATAGTCTTGCCAAAACCTTCCTTGGCTTTGAAGGGGTACTTGCACTGCCATTGCGGAGGGTTTTTTTTACCCTCTATGAGCACACATTCTGCCCTGTCCTTCATCCAGACCTCTGGGAATTCCAATATGCAAGGGCCATTGGCAATGGAACACAATGGGCACAGTTCCTAAAGGGCTGGGTATCTATAGATAGCCAAAATCATTGGGGTACACTGTCTATCTGTCACAATAGACCACTCACTATGTCCACAGTCAAATGTCAGTTGTGGAGGGAAGACACTGCCAAAATGCTGTCATCCTCTTTCCGATTCTTGTATGCCCTAATCTTAGTGTGGAGAGTGCCTCTAGTAATTGGAATGTCTTTCCAGACTTTCACCTGGTGTGAGCTTCCTGCGTACCAAGAAAGTGCAATAGTCTTGGAGGTGGGCTAGATCAGGGTGCAGAACATTTTGGGATTCTCCAGTGTCCACTAAGAGCGTGGCGGGTTTTTGCCTGAAAGGTCCCGATGTCTGCCTTGACCATCAGCCTTCCACAGATGTTGGGCTCCAAACAAGCTATGAGGCCTTGGGGAAATTCTGCAGACCTAGGGCTTCCCTAGCATGTGATGCTCATGTCCAGGGTTTGACATTGTATGACTGTATCCACCGATTGTGTGTTTTGGGGTTGGTTGCCTTGCAGCTTCAAGAGTGTGTCGATTAACTCTGTGGCCAGTCTTATGTGGAATTGGAACATGTTGGTGCCTGTTTGTTTCAGCAGCTCCCAGAAATGTCTGTGTTCCTTGCTGTAGAATGGTCACTGAGGATCATATCTTTCTGACTACTGCCTCATGTTGTGGGCATGGTTAGGGTACCCAGGATCTTGCCACTGCATGGGCAAAAGGAATTTTGCCTTGACTGCAACTGCTGCCGGAAGTGGAGTTACCACATTGGTCCCTCTGGTTATGACTAGCTGAACCATCGCCAGAGTGCTTGCCCTTCCCCCCACAGCTGCCATGAGGTGCTGAGTTCTCTGTCCCATCTATTATGGTGTTGTTACTGCAGTTTAGACCTCCTTGGGGACACCCCTAGATATCATTTTGATATCAATAATTCGGCTTTACCCTGCCACCCCGCTCCACATGTTTGCGAGGCCACCAGACGAGCATGCAAACAGGTATGGTCGATAATTGCTGGACATTCCACTCTCCACCCAGGCAGGCCAGACACAGCTGGTTCGTCGCTTCAGGGACCTCTCTGGCAAACACCTCATTACATATGCGTGATACTAACAAAAGCCTCCTGCCCCGAGCAGGCTACTGGACAAAGGTTGTGCCGTCCACTGGTAAGCACTGTGCATTTGCATACTGGCCACATTATTGTTAATTCAGCTCTGATTCCATCATGCAAAGTTGTGACCTTTCCGAGACATTGTCTCACACCCAAAACTCATTGTTGTTCCCCGAGTAAGGCATAGCCTGCAGTCACAATTCACCCTATAAAAACCCCTGATTCCGAGACCTTCCTAGGATCGCTCGGCCCACTCCGGAGTTCCATCCCACCTTGCTGTCGTTTCGTTTGGCGAGCTCCCCTCACCTAATCGAGCTGAGCTTCTTCTCCACATCCCCGGCTTCTCCCACAAACTCCAGGTTGATGAGACAGGTGTCGTATCACCCACTTCCCTCTGAAAATCTCTATCTCTAATTCAATCTCTGATTCCTTAGTTATCTGTGTGACTATGGTGTCTTTAATATTTGCCTGATCTGACTTGATGGCTCTTTTCGTCTCTTCCAACTCCATGATTCTATGATTCCCCTTTGGAGCCATACAACAATCAATCAATCAATCAATCCATCCTCAGCAGGTAGCTGTCCAACTTCTTTTTGAAGATGACCAGGGAAGGAGCCCCCATTACCTCTCTAGGCAACTGGTTCCACTGCTGAATAGCTCTTGCTGTCAAGAAGTTCCTTTTAATATTTAGTTGAAATCTAGTCTTCTGTAATCATTAGACCTGGCCCTACTGGCTGGGGCAGCAGAAAATAAACCTCCTCTCTCCTCTCTGCCCTTGAGCTATTTAAAGAGTGTAATAATGTTGCCCCTTAGTCTTCTCTTCCCCAAGCTGAACATGACCAGCTCCTTCAGTCTTTCCCCACATGTTTTATTCTCCATACCTTTTATCATACTTTTTTGCCTTCTCTGAGCTTGCTCCAGATTCATGTTGTTGGATGCATTTCATTTCAATTTGTTCAGCCTAAAGATATGGACAGGATCCTAGGAGAGATTGTGAGGCTCCCTGCCATGGGATAATGAGTATGGTCTGTTGGATGTTTTGTTAGGACCCATGTCTGGCTACCAGTAATGGTATGGTTTGGATGGGTACCATATCTAATTGGCATCATGTATAATTGGCAATACATTTTAATTGACTCTGATATCAAATCAAACCTGAAGGTGACTAGGAGATCAAGCCAGAAAGAGGAAGGACTCTGACTGTAAATATGAAGTTGATGGTATATCAGCTTAAAACACCCTTTAGGTATAACCTACGTCATTTATCATGTAAATCACCAGTGTTCCAGAGAATAGTGGTCTTAAGCAGAAGTCAGAACCTCTTCTGTGAATACAATGGTCAGAAGGAAGATGCTTCCCACCAGAGCACTGATTGCTTCAATCCTGTTCCTGTACACTTGGATGTTTTCCCCATTGTCCTGTCCTACCCACAATACAGAGCTCTTACAACAGTCATTATCTTCTTGTCATCTAAGTACTGAAACTATTAGCATCATCTGGATCCCATTGTTTGTGCTGCAACTCCCATTATTCCACACCTGGAACTGCACATATCTTCCACTGCCAGAGGCTATTTTTTGGGTACAAATACCCCTGATTCCAGGATGCCCAACACAGTCTCTCAAAGGTCTACTTGTCACTGTCTGTCTGGTTCCTGAATGAGAACTGTCCTTAGATCCTACCTATGCCAAGCCACGTTTCAGTTCATTACTCTTCATTACTCTTCTGGACTCGTAATTACAACCCCAAACCCCCAGCCTCTCTATCCACAATTTTTCCTCCCTTTATCCTTCAGTTAGCTCTTGTGCGAATGTGTGACTGTTTGTATATTGTGTGCATGCATGAGTTGAATTCCCCTCAATAAAACATATTTTAGTTTACTTTTGAATCTCTGGCTGGTTCTTTTCCTGTGTGAGCCCATAAACATTGGTAGAGAGATCTTGCTAAGTTGCACCCCTCTTATTAGCCTCCTGATTTTGAGCTAATTCATTCCTCACTTTTTCAAGGAGGTACTAGCATTGCAGGGGGCCCTTGTGACACCTTTGGTTTAGGATAACAGTATATTGAAGCAAATGTATTTAACCATTGCATAATAATTACTGTGTATCTCAGGCTTTGCTTATTATTGGTGCAAAACATCATTTGCTAATTGCTGTTACAAAATATCTATTGCTAATTGCTTATTTCAACCAGGTATCTGGTAGAGAGGAAAGAACAGATCAAGGTGAAAAAGAAAATGCAGACTTGAGGGACATGTTGTTTAGAGAACCCAGTGCCTGTGTGATAAGAGCAGGAAACATGCAATCAGGTCACTTTAGTCAAGGATGGGAGAGAATGTGTGGCATGCACAGGTTTGGGAAAATGTTGAGGAGATAGTGGGTATGAGTTTATTGTTCTAACCAATCACTGCTTTGCATGCCTTTATTTGCAATGTTAATCTATAAAAGCTGTAAGCTGTATGGATGCTTTAATCTCTTGTGTGGAACCATGCTCTGTTGCCAATGCTTTTCTATCAAAATAAATTACTATCTATCTCAGACTGAATTTTGTGGGTTATCCAGTACATGATTGGATTGATTAATTCTTGTATGGTTCCAAAGGGGTGTGGGTTATCCAGTACCTGACATCACCGCATGTGCACTTGCCCTTCCTGGCTTAGAAAAGCAGCTAGAGGGGACTGGCTGAGTGGTAACAGGAACTCAGTCAGTTTCCCTTTGGCTGTTTTCTAAGCCAAGAAGGCTTAGAAAAGTGAACGCCTCATTGCAACAAGATAAATAAATCCACTAGACCAGTGGTTCTCAACCTGTGGGTCCCCAGATGTTTGTGGACTTCAGCTCCCAGAAGCCCCAGCCACTATGGTCAATGCTCAGGGCTTCTGGGAGCTGAAGTCCACAAACATCTGGGGATCCACAGGTTGAGAACCACTGCACTAGACTGTAGGATGGGGCATCTATTGAGGAAGATGGAATCACAATATGGCACTAGAGTTCTGGCTCCCTGCCTTGGTTGTCGAGCTTTCTACTGCACAGAGAAGCCAGGACAAAGCTGGGAGAAATAACACCTCACCCACTTCATCTAGCCTGGTGTCTTTAATACAAGCCAGGTTATGTGCTCATCTAGGCTCAGGTCTTGGATCAAGACAAACTCCTGCTCCTCCTCTGAGAAGAAAGAGGTCTTTCTGCCAGCTTTTGCCACTGCCTGCCTGTTGCTGGTGTCAGTGGCTTCCTCTCTCTTTAGTGCAGACTGCTGCTGCATGTAAGACTGCAGAACCAGGCCCCGTGGCTAACCAGCCAAACCTATTCCCTTCCAGAAAGAAGATGCAAGCTGCCTGCCTTTTGCCAGCAGCCTCACTGATAGTGGATTTGCTGCTGGAGGGGGGCGGGGAGACATCCTGTTAGGGGACCCACTTTGGGTGAAGTGAAGGTCAGGACCAGTTTCCCTGTTTGGGGATGAGGAGGAGTTTGCTTTTTTAACACATCTTTTTAAACAATCTGTCCTGCTGACAAAAGAGAGGAATATGTGATCTGGAGAGCATGGCTGGAGAAGCAGTCCAGGGAGGAGTTATTCCTACAATACTGGGTAGAAGGAGATAAGGAGAAGAGAAACAGTAACTGTCACTGTGGGCGAGGGGAGAGCTACAGGGTGTTGGTTGCTCCCAAACTGCTCCCAACTTCAAATAGTCTAGATAGTATTGGCAAAAAGCCTACTGGCCTAAAAAAGCTGCTGCTTAATGTCAGGCCACTGCCTCAGACAAGCAGCATATATTCTCTTCTACGAATTCTCTTCCCTTTCAGGAAACCACTGACTCAGTACCTGGGGCCTGGTCCTGCAGGCAGTAGTGGTCTCGCAGGCAGGCAGTTGTCTATAGGAGAAAGAGAAAGGCAGACCCTGGCAGCTGCAAGCAAGTAGCCAGTGGCATACACTGTTCACATTATAGAAAACAAAAATGGCATCTGAGGCTTAATTAAAGACAATCTTGGAGGGTTTTTTTTTCATTGACACTCTTTTTCCAGTAAGGCAATGTTCTTATCAGAAGTATTGACAGGTACAAATTCAACAGTTTTAAGTTTGATATTCTTGCTTTAAAGCATTCTGGAGTGAAATGACTCACTCCTTTTCCTTCTGCTCCTTCCCCCTCTGCTGAGCATTGGAGGAGAAGTAATATCAAACTGTCATTTTGAACTTTAGTTACATGCTGAGATGCTTTAATATTTCTCTTAACATGAGCAGTTCAAATTCATAAGTAGGAGAAGCCATGAACAAGTTAGTTGTAAATGAAAAGGGTGAGAATTAAAATTGAATCTGACCAAACTGAGAGATTGGGAAACAAGAAGTGAAAACTGTTGACTGCACCCAGATCCAAGCAGATCAGTTCAAGGGTATAGTTTTGATACCAAATTATCCCTGCTATGCAAATTTTCTCCCCAACTGGTTGGTTCCCAGTTATGCATGGGGAGAAGCAGTGACCACATCTGCTTCCCGTTTTGCAATTTCAGAAACTAACCATCTGTTTGGCCTCATCCCGAACAGCCTGATTGCGATGATTAACTTCCTTACTAAGCCAGCCCAAGGCCTGCTATCTGCTGCAAGGTGTAAAGTGTGTGTGTGTTTACTGAACTGCTTACAAACAAGAACGTTCACTTTTCTTGCAAGGGACACGAAAGTGTTTGTTTACATGATTTGCAGTAGAGAAAATATTGGTAGCTGCCCTTTGTTGTCCATTTGTCTTGCCTATAATAAAAAGCTAGGAAATCTCCCATAGCTTAGAAGAGTCTGTACGGAATTTTGAACTTAAAAGCAGTAACTCATCTTTGGTTAATTATTGTATCTGGCTATTTCTAGCAAATTTTATAAACAATTAATTTTTGTTCAATTAAGGTACAAGGAATGTATATGACCAAACTTAATGTATTTTACAGAACTGACAAAACCAAATCTATGAAGTGCTCATTGAGACCATCATTCTCAACTTTGGTAAGCACTGCAGGGAGGCAGATAGTTTTTTAAATTTGCATCTGTTCTGTGTTCACCCAAGCCTGTCTCTGTGCACACATTTCTATTGCTGGAGTAGAGTAACAGAAGCCAGAATTCTCTTGTGTCATATACATGTGTAAGTTTCTTTTATGGAAGTAGTTGGACATTTTTGCCCAATATGCAGCATCTGCACTCAGTTCAAATGTGCACATTTTTGGCCAATATCTATTCTCAGCTGATGCATATCTATCAGTCTCTGCTTTTAGCAGTATTTCTTCCATTATACATTTAGTGTGCATTTGCTTGCATATTTGGTTACACAATGATACTACTCAACACAATTATCACATAACACAATCAATGTGCAACTCCTCATGCAACAGGGATTCTATGCAACCCCAATGTAGGATCTAGGGCAAAGCCACAAGGCAAATTGGTGGAAAGATTTTTAGTACAAGGTAGTTTTCATTTGTTGCATTAGAAAGTTTTATCCTATAAAAAAATTTTTTTTTAGAGATAGCTAAGTTTAAGAGTCAAATATGAGGGATATCTGTGGAACACATAAAAAATGAATAGATAAACACCAATCCTAATACTGTTTCAAATGCTAATCTCTCATGTGACTCTAAAAATCCTGCCGTTAAAATTATTGGAGTGATTATTAACTAGTCTTGGCTTCAGAGAACAGGGAAAAGGCATTGTTGTTGTTTTAATTTGTTTGATTTAAACAAAGTGTCAGCCTTCAAGCACAAAAAATCTTAACAAAAGAGCGCTTTGGAGCATGTGCAAAGTGTTCTCCTTTTAACCCATACTCACCACTACTTCCTTTAGTTTTCCTTTAGTCATCATTTCTGTTAAGGATTTTTAAAAGCAAAAGACACTAATGATATTTAGGCAGGTTTGAGTCCACAAACAAACATTTTAGAAATTAAATAGAATGTACAGTATGTACATATTGGCAATAGCATTATTGACCGTCACTATTCTGTTATGTATCTTCCTAAAATTCTGGCTTCTGTCCTCAAGGTTGCTATGGCCTTGTGCAACTCTTTGATACTAAACTGCATTATGTAACATAATTCTGGGTCTGGGATAATAAGAATCACATATACAGGGAGTATGAGCAATGAAACAATTGAGACTTCTGACTCCCCTGATTATGCCTGTGAAGGACCCTTTAAACGATTAATGATTTTGCCTGTGAAGGACCCTTTAAACACAGACACAAGTCACAAAACAGATACATAAAATCTTACTGATTTAACAAATCAAATAGTTGGTATATGTGTTGTATCTCTGATTAGTTAATCAATCATATTAGGATAATTAGAGATGAGATAGGACCGCACTGTCAAAGTGCTAAGCATAAGCCACTAATACCTTGAAACTGAATTGACCCCGACACTGGATTGACTTTATACCTAGCGTACTTTCCAAGTTAATATGGAGAAATCACGTATTGGAGCCTTGACAGAGCTGCTCTGTTTCAAATAGCAGGTAATGTCTTAACAGCCTCTCCCACAGAGGTATACCTTATGTTAACCTGTCTTTAACTTTATGTTAATCTGTCACTTTCACATAGAAAGTCTGGTTATTTCATTCACTTGACAAAGCAAGTATTTTGCAGTGCAGGAGCTTGAAACAGCCACTATTGTCACATCCACAAGAAGAATCTACATTCATGTCTGCATGATCCATGTACAGTACAATTATAGTCTGTTTTTCTATACTCAAAACAGGTATCACAAATACAAGTAGCCAAAATTTCACAAATATATTTATGAGGAATAGCTGCAATCTTATGCATAGTTTCTTGTGAGAGTTAACATTCACTGAACTAAGGGCCTTTCTACACTACACTGTTATAGTGCTATTATTCCACTTTCAACATCCTGTGGAATTCTGGGGTTGTAGTTTACCAAGGCCAAAGAGCTCTCTGGTTGAGAACTCTAAATGCCCTTCCCTAAACTGTGAATCCCAGGATTCCATAGGATATTGAAAGTGGAATAATAGCACTATAACAGTGTGGTGTGGAAAGGCCCTAAGTGTTGATGACTTTTGACTGTATGTTAACTTGTACCACCTAGCTTAATGATTTTCCTCATTCTTATCTAACTTTATGTTAATCTGTCACTTCCACATAGAAAGTCTGATTATTTCATTCACTTGACAAAGCAAGGATGTTCCAGATAATTACTCTGGTCCTCTACTTGCTGTTCCTACTGTGAAGAAAGGATTTCCTCCTCTCCCCTCCACTACATCGACTGCTTTAAAAGATTTTGTGTGCCTCTGCGATCAAACAAGATTTACAAAGGTGGTCCAAACTGAAAATTTCCCTACTAGGTAGGATTTCAACTACAAAGATGAATGTTTTAGCAAAGATAGTGTTTCTATTTCAAACAATTCCAGTTTTGAAAAATGAGGTGCTGTTCAAGCAACAGCATAGAGACATAGCTACTTTTGTTTGTGAAGGGGAAAAGCTGAGAGATCAGGAAATTAAGATGAGAAAATATCTACAACAGGTGGAGGCCACTCGATTGACAGCCAAACAAAAAGAAGATTTAGATAAACCGATCACAATACAGGAAGTCAGAGATGCAATCAAGAATTTAAAAGAAGGGAAAGCTCCTGGCCCAGATGGATTCACAGTGGTATATTATAAAACATTCCAAGACTTATTAATACCACTCTTAGTACAAGTAATACATTCGATTAAAATTCAGGAATTATCAAATTCATGGAAAGACTCAAATATTACATTGATCTTGAAACAGGGGAGAGATAGGCAGGATAAGAAAAGTTATAGACCAATCTCGTCACTAAACATTGACTATAAATTTTTTTCATCAATATTAGCTGAAAGATTAAAAAGAATTCTGTTAAAATGGGTTCAGGAAGATCAAAATGGTTTCTTGCCAGGTAGATACTTAAAAAACAATATAAGGGTAATAATAGATATAATAGAATACTACCAGAAATTTAATCAGAAAGAGTTGGCAGTAGTATTCCTAGATGCAGAAAAGGCGTTCGACAATGTTAGTTGGAACTTTATATTCGAAGTATTGAACACGGTAGGAGTGGGAGAAAGATATAAAGGTTAGATAAAAGCGATTTATGAGGATCAGAAAGCTTGTTTAATAGTTAATGGAGAAAAATCTAAATAGTTTAAGATAAATAAAGGTACGAGGCAGGGGTGTCCTCTCTCTCCGTTATTTTTCATCATGTGCTTAGAAATTTTAAATATTATTATTAGAAATAATAAGGAGATACGAGGAACAAGAATAAAAGAACAGGAATTTAAAATACAGGTATTCGCTGATGATACGGCAATAATTTTAGAAGATCCAATTAATAGTATTAAACCCCTAATGGAAGTTTTGAAAAGATTTGGTCAGGTTGCGGGATTAAGGATTAATAAAGATAAATCAGTGATGATCACAAAAAATATGACACAAAACCAAGAAGAATAATTAATGAGGTGTTCAGGTTTTAGAATAACAAAAAGAGTAAGATATTTTGGTATAATGATAACCAAAAATAACTCAGAATTATTTGAGAACAATTATAAAAAAAAACATGGAAGGAAATACAGGAAGACTTGAGAAAATGGAAAAACTTACATTTATCCCTATTAGGGAGAATCTCGGCCATAAAAATGAATATACTACCAAGATCTTGATGGATTAGAAAGACAGAGAAGGACTTTGTCATGTCATTATTTCTCCTAGACATGTAGAGATCTGTGGAATGGGGGTGGAGGGAGCATGTGTAGTTGTGTACAAATGCTGAGTCTAATATGAACAGTGGAGATGTAACTGAGAATTAGTGTAGGCTGGCGTATTAAAGACCAAATGGTCAGTATTGTTTATGAGCTGGGGCAATAAATAGGCATTGGCCAGTTTAGGTAAACAATATTTGGTTTTGTGCTTAGGTTATAGAAATGAGAGAGTGATTTGCAAGGATTAGGCTGGAGAATGCATTGGGGGAGTTTAGAATTAAAGTATCAAAGACCAGGGAAGAATAAAGATCAAAGGACTGTAGACAGAGTTGCTTTAACCAAGGAAAGCCCATTTGGCAATTATAGGAGGGGGGTGTAAACCTGGAAGAACTACCAATGAGCATCAGGAAGAGATGCTGATGTATTAATGTGTTTTGCTATATAACAAAGTAACTGAAGCAAGGTTTTAACTCCAGCAACATTTGTGTTACTAGCCTATTGTGTTTCCAATAAGCAACATGCAAATCATACATGTGTTTTCTTGAGCAGCACAAAGTAACAGTACTTGACAGACTTGCTCTTCCAAATCTAAAGCTGTGTTTTTTCTCTTCATGTTTGGTTTGGTTAAAAGAGCAGATTACCTTAAAAAGGGATAGGCTTTTACAGTTAGGATTTGACTTGAGGTTCGTTTGGCATGAATTTCTGTACTATGATATACACAGACTGATAGAAGTCATCTTAAAGGAAAGATTCAACTCAAACCTGAACTTTTCCTTTTGGATTTGACTGATGAACAGACTGATAAGAAGTTGGGAAGAATCTTTCATTATATGATCACAGTGGTGAGAACGCTATATGCACAGAAATGGGAATGTGTGGCTATTCCTCCACACGAAGACTGGCTGTTAAAGGTTTTGGATTTGGCAGAAATGGATACATTAATTATTTTAATTAAGGAAGGATCTTTTGTTAAATTTAACAATGATTGGGATAATTTGATTGTATAGCTAAGACTGTTGGGGAAAAAGGGTCAATTATTTGTTTTGAAGTTTAAGCTTATTGTTCTTAAACACCAGGCAGTAGTGCGACAATGATAGACACTCTAGAAGAAGTATGCATTGTAGGTTATCTTAGAACCAAAATCTGGTGAGTTAGGAGTCATTTATATGTATTTTTGACCCCTTTTTATTTTAGTTGTAGCTTAGTTTAATGTGGGTAAGATAGATGTAGAGTTTGTCTGTTTGTTTACTGTATGTCTTCGTAATCTCCTGTATATTGTTTCATATACACAATACATGTTCATACAAACTTTTTTTTTTAAAAGTAACATTTTATGTCCTGATGCATTTTTTATTTAACGGTCAACCAGAATCCACAAACTGTTCAACATGCTAAATTTTCTATGTCTAAGATCTATTCCACAAATCCTTTTTAAAAAAGGATATGTCTTTGCCTTTAGACAAAATTTTACTAATAATCTATTTTTGTATGAAATTTACTTCATTGTTTTAAACACATTAGTCTGAAAAGATAACTGGGATTACAATATAAAATGACAGTAAAAATGTGTTAGTTACAGCTATAAAAAGATAATGTGAAAGTTGGGAAGGAGCATGAATTATGAAAGGTGTTTATCTATTGCTATTTACAGATATGAGGCATACTGTGGTACCAAACATGAATTGCAAAGACATCCATCCAGTTTGCTCTTCTCAAAGTATAATTAGCCCAGATGTGGTTCCCAAAGTCCATTTTATCAAAACCATGTATCTAAAAATAAAAATGTCCAGACATTTATTTTCAAACAAACAAATCTCATTTGGAGCAGGAGTGAGAAGCAGAAGTGGCAAGTGAGACAGTGGGCCACTTCTGATACAGTGTCTCTTAAATCTGCTAACTCAGTATTTGCTTTCAATATCCATTGTCTCAGTTACAACATAAACAGGAAACCTAGAATTGAGAAACATCCACATGCTAATAATGTATAACTGTGATACACATAGCCATAGATTTCTATATGTATGCATTACTGTCTTTTAGACATTTACATAAACCTGCATAAAGAATGTGGAATTCAAAGTACTATGCTGACTTGGATGTCTGAACAATGAAGACAACTTGAAGACAAGTGGATATACATCTGCTTCCTCCATTGAAATAAATTAAGCAGACCTTACCAACAAATCTCTTTTTCTCTCTGTGCCCTACATTGTGTGTACCCATATGAATATGATGAGAAAGTGCTTGATACAGTATACATGTTAGATAACCGATTTTGCTCACCGTTTCCTGTTCAGGGTTCTTTTTGTTACAAACATGGACTTGTGGCTGTGTAATGCATGAAATGGACTCTACCCACTCTGTTCTGAAGTGTAAACACATATGGGAGCACTATTTATGTAAGAAAAAGATAGACTTTCTAATGCAAAACGTGGTTTTGTAGATATGGTTTAAATTCATGTTTAAAAGTATTTGGTTTCCCCCAAGGATAGAATAAAGCTTAAAGGGAAAAATTAATATATAGAAAATGTGCTACTTCAGCTGAAGTGCTATCTTACACTAAGATCTATGAAGCTTCCTTATGCAGTGAATCAGTGTAAACCACACTGGAGTGCATGTGTTAATATAATACTATGTTTGTCTTAATTTATATACCATCTTATTTAATGCACCAGCCTACAGCTAATAGCAGAGCAGCATTCTTACTGGAGCTTACACTCCACAAAGACTTGATGGACTCCTTTATGTACTCACAGTGGACTAATTGCACTGATTGCTCTGGTAAATGTGTGTCTGTGTCTGTGTGTGTGTGAGAAGGGGGGAGGGAGAGAGAGAGAGACGGAGAATTGTTGAATTAACGTCCTTCCCCTTGTCCCTTCACAGCATTGCAAACCAATCTTCGAAAAGTTATTTGAACTGCTGACCATTTTTGAAAGGAAATCCCAGGAGTTGCTTTACAAGCTCTGAAATAAGTTCCTTTATAAGCTCAGAGGAGTTTAAATAGTAACTTCATATTAGCATAGAATTCAGCAGTGTGGTAAAAGCACAGGAACCCTCTCATATGTGGGTGCGTAAATAGATAGATAGATACACAGACAGACACACACACACACACACACACACAACACTCTTCTTCTGTGTGCAATCCTATGAGCCTTAGACACAGGAGTTCCCCCTTCTGTCTCTGTAGACTGAACTTCCAAAGGATCCAAAATGGATCTGGATTGAGATAACATTTTTTTCCCTTCAATTTGCATCTCAAGCTCTTAAAGGTTTTTTTCTTTCATGGTCTGGGTTTTCATTTACCATGTTTCCACAAGTTAATTGGCACATGTAATACAACTTGGATTTTTCGGGGGTGCGGGCGGGTTATTAGTTATTCAAAATATTTTGAATAACTAATAAGTCCATCTTTTCATTCATAACAAAAAAGCAGCCATGTTGTCTCTACTTTGGAATCTTTTGAATATCTTTAATTTTATGAATAAATTATGATGGCAGTAGTCATGTCATTTACATTGTGTAAAACAAATTCTGCCCATGTGGGGATCTGAGCTGAGAAAAAGTTAGTGATGCTGTTGGTTGTTGTGTGCCTTCAAGTCATTCATTACTTATGCTAACCCTACAGCAGACCTACCATGGGGGTTTTTGTGGCAAAATTTGTTTGGAGGGGATTTACCTTGGCTATCCTCTGAGTCTGGGAGACTGTGACTTGCCCAAGGTCACCCAATGGACTTGTATGGCCAAATGGGGATTTGAATCCTGGTCTCCCAGTGGCCTAATCTGACACTCAAATCATAACACCACACTGGCTCTCTAAGTGATTTTACCCTATTCTAAATGTGGATTACTGCCATTAGTGAGTATACTGAACTGTTGCAAGAAGTGAAAAATTTGTATGGTAAAAAAGCGTACATTTTCAGAATATTCACACAGAACCAGTTAATGTTAATTCTGTCTTTCTAGTTTTCAGTCAAATTTGGTTATGAATGTGCACAGTTAACTGCCTTGAAAAGAAGGAGAAGAAAGAAATTTTACGGGAAACAATTGCTAGCAAGGAAAGACTTTTACCTAACCAAAAAAAAAAAAAAGTTCCTATGGGCTATACTAACTTTTTGGATGACCTATATTTGCAATAAAAACATCAGTACAAAATTGATTTATGTGTGCATGCAACAAAAGTTCATTTCTGGGGACCTAGTCTTCTGGAATTAATTTTTTTAGTGGACTACTGTCCTGTAGTCTTTTTTCTATTTTACTTTGTTGTTGTTCATGGAGCTTCAGTTGAAAGACAACTTCTGTACAGAAAGAGTTTTAATTCATGTGGAAGCGGTGTTCTCCTCGTGTTATGTGAGAAGAGAATTCATATCTGTCTTGGCTGCGGTAGCCACACATGTTACACTCAAAAGGATCACGGAACCCATGGCACCCCATGTGGATGGTGTACATTACATGGTCTAAGAACAGGACTCTACAGTGTTCACATTTGTAAACTTTCACTTGTTCTCCATTGCCATTAATTACTTTGAAAGCATCCTGGGGGCTGTCACTGCTTGCCCTCAAAGTATCATACTGCCTGTGTTCTTCCTTTATAGTGAGGCCATTCTGTGCATGGGATGCTATGTGATTTGTTAAGTAGATTAAGCCATTGCGTTCCTCATTATTGCTCTCTGTATCGGTGGACTCTTGGCAGCTGTTGCTGGGTGAAGGGTCCCTCTCTGAAGAGACTGATTTGGCTTTAGAAAGAAGTAGCAAGTTTTCCACTGCACTGTCCTGAGCTGCATGATTGGATCGAGCCTGGTTGTCTCCAGTGGGCTTGTGAAGCTGATACAATGAATTGACGACAGGCATGACTTCAGAGCCACTTGGTGGGGTCTGCACCAGAGGACGCAATGATTCAGCCCCTAAGTAGCTGATGGCATTGTTAATAGCCTGATCTATGACATGGGTCTGCATCATATCATTCTCCTTCTCATAACAGATGGCTGCATCATAAGGAACATCAGATACACGTTTCTCACCTACAGGCCAAGATAGGGAAAAGTTAGGATGAGATCATTGCATTAGATCTGCATTAACCAGTCTTGGAAGCACCACAAGATAAATCTTTATCTGAAGCTGCTATAGCATTGATTTCAATCACTGGGACCATTGTTCATTCTATTGTGACAAATATGCATATATGGAAATATTTCGTAATGAAAATTAAGCATTAAAATGGTATCATTGTACAAAATACAATTCAAATTATACATTCCTTTGATAGGTGTTATTCCTTTTAAAAAGTTATTTTTTGAAGACAATTGTCAAAAGTAACTTAAACAGTCCATTCACAGAAAAAAGGATATGAACCTTTGTTAAGCTGTGGTTTTGATAACACAAGTAGCAATTAAATCAAGTTTTCCAATTTTTTATTGCACATTTACAGCCTTCTTGGTATTCTCTGTATTGAATATTCCAGACTTATTTCACAGTATCCAGTCCTTTAAATTGGTGTTTCAAATTAATTGCACAAAGACTAGATGATGTTTACCAGGCCTGATGAACTCTACTACCTGTTTTTGAATCTCAGTTTTAAAATCTGTAAAAAAAAAATTGTTTTTTGTTTTAAGGCAATATTTTTATTTCAGGTTTCCAAATCAAAGGCTGAATCCAATTACTAATCCGAACTAGAGTAAATCCACTGAATCCATGGAAACTTGGTATATCCACACTAATGTACACTCCAATGATTCCTTGGGTCTCCTCTAAATGTGACTAGCATTTGGATTTTGGGCAACATGTTATATTTTCCACAATCTAGGGGTGTTGTTCTGTATCTGACACCAGCAGAATGGAGATTTCCCCTGTTCCAGCCCTCCAGAGCATGTTTTTAGGGTGAAAGAGGAACTGCAAGAGGGAGGAGAAACTGCCAATTTTGGAAAAAGCAACTATATCCATAAATACAGCACACACTACTAGACATTTTTCTTAGATAGCTGGATATAACTGTACATTCTGTGTATGTGTCTTTGTGAGTGTATTATAGAGAGCTGCTATAAGATCACCAGATATGTGTTTCAGAATGAGTTTCACAATTATGGCCAGTTTGATTCTTTCAAGCTTGATTTCACTTGGGTTTTCATCATCTCATCCTAATTCTACACAGATTGAGGGGAAAAACTGAGGAAAGGGATGATCTGAATGAAATCTCTGCATTTATTTGTATGTGAGCTTTTTTTAAAAAAACACACACACACTTTTTTCAAGTGTATTCCCTTTTAAGCAATTTTACAGTGAATGAAATATGCTGCATGCACTTTTGTGCAAGTGTTTCAAAATATGCACCTTTTTATTTGTGAACTGCATTGTAAACTTGGAAATATGTGGACTTTGAAGGCAAGTCCATTGACTGGAAAGCTTTATTCAGAAAAATAAGACTAATGTTCCTACCAAACTGTCTACTAATGTTTCCAACCTCAGTCTGATATCATTTATGCCCACTCCATCTATCTTGGGGGGGGACAGAGTGCTGAGAGAGGCATCAAGGATTTAACTTTTTAAAAAGTAGCACATCCAGTCATGAATCTCTCATCATCTTATCTAATTTGGTCAGCAGAAGAACAAATTTGCTCACTATGGAGTAACTACATAAAACATCCACACATCAGGTATTTGGAGGGTGGGGTAGCATATTATTTTCTAGAATTTAAGTACACATTACACTAAACTATAATAACATATTAAGACAATGTAAACTAGAACTGACAGAGACAAAATCACTTAAAAGGCAAATACATTTATTTTTGTAGGGAAGCAGAGTCAAGGCAGCTGGGAAAAGAAATGTTTTCTGATTCCATCCTGTTAAGACCCCTCCCCAAAGTTTAGTTTGGATCTCTCTATACTCCTACAGTCTTATCTTCTTACTCTCACTCTGAACAACACAGAAAACACAACTCTTCTAGTTCTTGTATCTGTCATTTTTTTTGTAAAAAACAAAAACAAACCAATAATACTAAGGAAATGAAGTATGAAATTTCAGCCTGCTTCCATTCCTAGAGCAGGGCACATCTTTAACTCTTTTTGAAGAATATGATATCTCTTCATCTCTTAAGGAGAAATGTACAACCTTCTTGACCCATCTATGGTCTTTCTTAGATGCTACAATCTAAGAAAGGCAAGGATTGAGAGCACCAGTGTTGTTCAAACTTACTCAAACACTTTGTTTGCATCATTGAGACTCAACTACTAAAACTCACTCCATACTGTGTTTCGGTATGGGATTCTGCTCTGGATGGGACTGCTCTAATTAGAATCCTAATCATGGCAGATGGGTATTAGTCTAACTGTGGTGCCAAATTTATAACAGCAAGATATAACCAATTCTCTTTCAGGGTTAGAGTGTTATAAATCCTTTACTACCCCAACCAGTTCTGCTGCACAACAATGTTTATGTGTAACAGAGATAGAAAACAACTCCTTTGCCAGATCCACTGCCACGCTCAATAATGAATTCTAAAATGTTCAAATTCAGCATGCCTTCTCCACTTGTGTTCCAGCAGCCATCCCACTTGTTTCATTGCCTCAGCTCCAAGGCATATCAAAGGAGCAAATCTGACTCTGTCAGGGGACCAGGAAGGGGGGATGCTTGAGCATAACTGTGCCAGTTGCATAGTTCAACTCAATTCAGTTACTCTGTAGAGGAACCAGGTCTTCAATAGCCCTAGGAAATGGAAAGTCCCTGAGGACTTTCAGAAACCATTACCCTCAGACTCCACTAGCCTTTTATATAGGCAAAAGCTGGTAGAGGTCCAAAGTTCAACAGACAGTGATCCAACCCTGACAAAAAACAGCCAGATATATTTAACATGTGTTGAATCAATTACATATTGAGACAACTCCACTATTGTCATAACATTAATAATGACTCAGTGAGGACCCTTATGTGGGAGGTGCTGGCACCAGCTCCGAACAATTGAATCAGTTTGCAGGCTTTGGGATTGGCCTAGCAAGTTTGTTTACAGAGAATGTGCTGGCTCGTCCTTGCATTGTTAGGCGTCGGTAGTGTCAGGTTAATTATCATGCCAAGAATTATCATCTCACACCATTTACAATCATCAATATTATGTATAGCATTAATAAGACCCAGGGGCCCAGAGCTCTTTGGAAAGGAATGGGAAGTATTTTCATTGTTCAGAGCGTAACTCTTGGAGCGGAAGGCATCATCAGTGAATTAACCCCGCTGCTTTCGTACTAATACTCCAAGCAAATAAGAGGACATCTTATGCTGAAAGGGTTGACTTACATGATTGCAGTGCCTTTTTATTCAGCAAGTCTGATTGAAACTGTGCAAAGTGAAATAATTCAGATAACATTAATAAAGTTCTGAGCCATGCCTACTCAGACAGGCCCAACATGAAGGTCAAAGTCCCCTGGGACAATCCTTTCAAGTCCAAGACCATCTCTGTAACCTCATACAGGAAGGTTTCTGGGCAGTGGAATGGAGCGTTAAACCAGTAGAATCTTTATCATCTCTCAAACACCCAAAGTTAGCATTACAACTCCACACTGCTCCCACGATTAGCATGGTTTAATCGGCAAATAATATTAGATTGGCACAATATTAATTGGTATTGATATAAATGATACCTGAGGTGATGGCAAGGTCACACTGGAAGAGGAAAATTTCTGACTGCAAACATGACATGGCAAGGAAGGTCAGCCTCACCTACCTCTAGCAAAGAGACCCAGTCAGTTCAGGACAATAGTGCAGCTGCTCTGAATACAACAGACATGAAATATCTAGCTGGACTCTGAGAGCTGAAATAGAGAAGTTCCTACCAAATTTTGATTGACTTATCTGGTCCCTCACCTCTCCACAATATTCATCCACTATGACAACCATTTATCCCTTTGTCACTCCAAGACGAAACCCATTAACTCCGTCTGGACTTCACTGTTTGTGTTGCAACTCTCACTGTCTGCTTAGCTGGGAGCACAAGTCACAATCATACCCTTGGGACATTTTTCAGGTACAAATACCCCTGATTTCAGGCTTCTCAGTGTAGTCTTTCACTGATCCAAATGCCACTATGTCTGTCCGATTCCTGAATGGAAACTGTCCATAGGTTCCTGCCTAAGCCACACGACTGCTTCCTCTGGTTCTCTCTGGACTGGAAAATACTGTCCGACTCCCTCAAGGTTCTCTATCCCACTTCCCTTCCTCACCGCTGGTTAGTCCTTGTGTGAGTGTGTGAGTGTTTAAGCTTTTGCGTGCTTGTGTGAATCTTGTCAATTAAACACATTTTCAGTTTACTTTTATTTCTCAGCTGGTTCTTTTTCCTGCATGAGCTCATAAACATTGGTAGGCAAGGACTCGCTAAGTTGCCCCCCTCTTGCAAGCCATTTTTGAGCTAATTACTCCCCACTTTTGAACCGAGGTATTGGCATTGCAGGTTGGCCCTCGTGGCACCCAGGGTTTGAGGTAACACTAGGTACAAAAATTTAAAATCAGCATTCATATGAATAGAAAGCCCAGAGAAAAGGATGGAATCCCTACAGACCACAGCAACCCTCTTTTCTAACCCTCAAATCTGGGCTTAGACTTATACTTAGGAGAGTGACCACTGTTAATTCTACTCCCAAGTAATGTTTTAGAAATATACCCATCTATGTATATAATTTGTATGTTCTGGCTGCAAAGACTGAGCATTTTCAACATCCTATTTAAGAGTTTTTTTGCACCAACTGTGATAATATTGAGCCAAGGAGAAGAAACACTGGATCAATAAGGTGCTTTATGGTAAGGGAAAGAAAAGGGGCAAATCTTCTGGTTGGGGAGTACAACATAATCCACTGGATGGTCCAGGAACACCAGATGCTATAGCATTGTTGAAACTAAGCAGATATGCACCCGATCAGTGCCTGGATTTAACCCTTAGAATAAAAGGGGGGCAGTGGGAAAATGTGTTCTATAGTTGATGAAAGAAGATTTGTTATCCCTTGGATCTATCTGCGTTGAGAGCTTTATTATATTGAGACAAACAAAACTCTACAAAAATATCTTAATTTGAAAGTGACAAATAAATAACTAATCTTTCTGATCCGAATGGAGCTAGAGCAGCTTAGAATATGAATTTCTTGGTTAATTACTCTGCCCTTCCTGGCAATGAAGAAAACTGAAAAATCCAACTACACAGAGGAGGCAGCAAACATTTAACTCTTACCAACAAATTTCTGAGGCATAGAACTCTTACGTTTGGTGACATTACTTGCTAGCCTGTCCAGCATAAGTGATCGCTCTGAACCCAACTTGCACAGGTCTTCAGCCATTTCATTCTGGTTAGCTTCCTCTTTCATGACTGGAAAAAGATAAAGGAGATACAATGTCTTAAGACACACATGCTTCCATGCTTTGCAGAGAAACAGGTTATAGACAGGCAGTATGGTGAAAGTGTAGCAAAAAGAGAAGCAGATTGGGACATCCAGTGTTAGCATCTCAAAGGGCATAGTACAGTCTAAACTTTTCAGCCTAAATTCTATTGTTAGTCTTGACAAGAGGAGATCAATAGGATTTATCTATGTGTTGATTTACCATTCAACAATTAATGGAATGGGTCTACTTTAATCTGGACTAAACAATAGAATGACTGCAATCATTATTTCTCATCAACTACTTCTCTAATTATGAGACATATGCAAAGCAACAAATACAATACTCTTTTATTGATTTTTTTTAAAAGTCACTCATCTTATCATATCATATTATTATTAATATTATCATATTATTGTTCTGTGCCTTCAAGTAATTTCTGAGTTAAGTAATTTCTGACTCAAGGTGAACCTATCACAGGATTTTCTTGGCAACATTTGTTCAGAGGGGGTTTTCTGTTGGCTTCCTCTGAGGCTGAGAGAGTATGACTTGCTAAAGGTTATCCAGTGGGTTTCCATGGTTGAGTGGCGATTCATCCAGTGCTCAAATGCTGGCCTGCAGGAGCCTGTGTGGACAGGCTGCTTACCCATAACTGGAGTTCTTCAAGTGGTCATCTGTGAACTCACACAAATGGGTCATCTGTGCTTGTGCAATGCTGTCCTTGGAACCTTCTAGAGCAGTTAGGCTTAGCTTTTTGTTGGGAACCCCACCCTCTTCCTCTGAAGCTGTAAAAGGCTGCCTTCTGCCATTGCTGCTAGTTCCTTGACCACCGCAGCAGCCTTGGAACAAAGGACATGGCAGGACACGAAGAGGGGAGGCAGGGCGGGGTTGTGTGAGTTCACAGATGACTACTCAAAGAACTCTAGTTACAGGTAAGCAACCTGTCCTCCTTCTTCGTGGTGTCTGCGACTCACACAAATGGGAGACTAGGAAGATACCTGTGAAGAAGGTAGGAGTGTCATGAAACAATCAAGACCTTAAAGTTGCAATAAGCCATTATACCAAGGTATGACCATTAAATCAGGAGGCAATGGTGGTTTGAAACAGGTAAATTTTTAGTATGAGAGAAGCCGAAACATCAATAAAGGTAACTTCATTAGCATGAGAATTGTTTAAATCATAGAATCATAGAATCATAGAAATATAGAGTTGGAAGATGCCAATACTGAAGTGCAAATCGCTGAATAGAAATAACAAGTGCAAACATTCAAGTGCAAATCACTGAACAGAAGAAAACAACACAGCCCTTCTGAACATAACATCATTAGTAGCTCCTTGGTCAACCCTATAGTATGAAATAAAGGTTGTAGGCTGAGACCATGTGGCAGCCCTACGGATCTCATGTAAAGGGGCTCCCTGCAGGAAAGCAGCAGATGCTGACAAAGCCCTAGTAGAATGGCTTCTCAATTGAGTTGGAGGTTCCCTCCCAGCCAGTTCATATGTAAGTCTAATGGTAGAAACCACCCACTTAGATAGTCTTTGGAACAAAACCAGAAGTCCTTTCTTGGTTTGAATAATAGTTCAGGAAAAGTCTCTGAGATTTTTTGTATTCATACGTGTGTTGTACGTAGAATGCAAGTGCATATCTTCACATCGAAGGAGTGGTGACTATACTTCAAGTCTGTAGAAGGGTTAGGCATCAATGCAGGTAGTATAATGTCCTGGTTGAGGTGGAAAGCAGAAATGATCTTCAGTAGGAAAGCAATGTCAGGCTGGAGGAAAACTTTCTCCTGATGGGATCGGAGGTATGGGCTGTTGACATGGAGGGCATACAGTTCCCTTGCTCTTCCAGCAGAGGTGATGGTGATGAGGAATGTAGTCTTACAAGACAGGAGTTGAAGATCGCATGTGACCATTGGTTTAAAGGGCTGCTTGGAAAGTTGAGTGAGGATAAGAGGTAAGTTCCACCCTTGAGTTGTTGGGTTAACTGGAGGGCGGAGATGCTTGTACTCCTTGAAGTAATTATTGGCAAGGGAATGAAGAAGCAGGAAGGCTTGCCAAGATGTAGTTGTGATGAAATCACTGACAGATAACAGTGGACTGAGGTAAGTGACAGTCCTTTAACTGATAGGGAAGAGAGAAATTCTAGGAGATCAACAGTATCAATGTATAGATATCAAGATGTCACTGTTGAAGGAACTGGATAAATTTCGACCACTTGTAAGAACGAGAACACACAGTGGATGGTTTCTGCACGGCTTCTATGACTCCTCAAACAGAGTTAGGAAGCAAATCTAGTGGAGTAGGCACCACACTGTCAGCTTCAGGTTGGAGATGTCTGGATAACAGACAGTACCATCATGCATGATGAGGAGGTCTGGTTTGGTTGGAAACCTCTGATACCAATGGTTGGACATGAGCAGGAGTGGGGTGAACCACAGCTGTAGAGGCCACCACAGACTGATGAGGATGGCAAATGCTCTGGCCTGACAAATCGTGGCAACAATTCTTGTTATCAACAGGAAAGATGGAAAGATGTACACTACTGGACTGCTCAAGTTGAAAGAAACATGTCACCTAGTGATCCCCAGTGGCCTGTGTACCTAGAACAGTAAGTCAGGCACTGTGCATTCCATAGTGACATGAAGAGATTGATGGCTGATGCTGTCCATCTCGAGAACAGGTCCAATAGAGTTTCTTCATCAAAGTTCATGGGGGCTCAACTAGAGGGTCCGCTAAAACATTCTGAGTCCCTGGAAGGTAGAGTGCCATCAGAAGAATGTTCCATTGGAGACACCAGGTCCATAGAAAGAAGGTGAGGTGTAGAAGAGTCAATGATCTCATTCCTCCTTGCTTGCTTATGTAGTATGTGACGGTCATGTTATCGGTGAGAACCTGAGCAACTTGGCACTTGAGGACATCTTCAAAAGCTGTGAAGGCTTTTATGATGGCTAGGAGTTCAAGAGTGTTGATATGGAGAAACTTCTCCTGTGTTGACCCACTTTCCCTTCATGGTTAACATTCCCATGTGGGTTCCCCAGCCTTTGAGGGATGTGTCCATTGTGACAGAGATTGTAGGATTTGCTGGATGAAACAGCATGCCCTCCAGAAGATTCTGCTCGTTCCTCCACCATGACAGGGATCAAAGGATCAGCAGAGGTACCGATAGGTATAGACTTGGACTGTCAGATATGGGTGAAAGCATCCAGGAACCAATTCTGCTCATGTCCAACCATATGAAGTTTTGCTAATGGGGTTACAGCAGTTGTTGATGCCATGAGGCCTAAAAGCACCTGCAGCGACTTTGCCCTCACTCTGCAATTCCACTGTATCAGTGCTATTGCACTAGGGAGTTGAGGGATGCCGACTGTTGACTGGAGTCAAGAATGGCTCTGATGAATTGTATTCTCTGAGTCAACTGAAATGTTGTAGCTGATGATGAGGTCTAGGTTTCTGACTAAGTTGATGGTCCTGTCAAGGTTGTGATGCAATTGATCTAGGGTTGGAGTCACATTGTCTATGTAGGGAAAGAGGACAATCCTGCACTGCCAAAGGGCTGCCGCTATGATGGCCATGCATTTCATGAAGATCCTTGATGCTGTGTTGAGTCCGAAAGGCAGTACTTGGAATCTGTTCATCTGCCTGTAGATGACAAAGCTTGGGAACCTCTTGTGATCTGGCCGGATCACGATGTGGAAACGGGCATCTTTGAGATCTAGTGTGGTGAATCAGTTGCCCTTCTGAAGCGGAGGGAGTGCCCATGCTCAGAATGACCATGCGGAATCGACAAGGTTTAATGTAATAGTTGAGCCCTTTGAGGTGAAGTATTAGTCAAACTCCTCCATCTTTTTTTGATATCAGGAAATACCTGGACTAGAAACTGTGTCACAGTGCTAAGGTTGGTATTCACTCTATTGCTCCCTTCTCTAGAAGAGTTAGAGCAGGGGAATCAAGTGATTCCAATCCAGCAGACAGGTGGTAGTCTGTGGCATTCTATTGCATAGTCCCTTGTGATGATATCTAGCACCTACAAGTCCATGGTGATGGACATCCAGGCCAGAAGATGTTTCTTGAGTTTGTGCCTGAAGAACAGGCTTAAGGAGGGGTTTGGAGATAGTGGAGTTGACAAAATGGACAATGTGGAGTCCGTGACAGTGTTGTGATCAACAGAGAGATACGAGCTGAAACATGCAGCAAAGGTGGTATCGGCAGGTACAAAATCATCCTCATATGAGTCAAACTCACCATTATGAGACTGGTTTCCGCTTGTACTGGGCTCAGGGTAGTATGTGTTTAGGGGAGGCCTAAGAAGAGGAGGGTTGCGAGGACCTATACGAAGGAGCCAATGGTACTTGCAGTACTGAGGCATATACAACTGGGACTATTGTATTTGCATACCATGTTTCTTTATTATAGATCTCATTTTGTGGGTATGCTCAAATTTCTCATCAGTGGCAGTATTGAAGAGCCAAGCATTGTTGAAAAAGAGGTCGTCTACCATTAGCCGAGCAGACTGGGATAAGCCTGAGGGGCAGAGCCAAAAATGATGACAAAGGGTGACACTCTGTGTGAATGCCTTAGAAGCACAATCCACAATGTGTCTTGCTGTGATGATTTGTTGGGAGGCAAGTCAGCAGGCCTCAGCAAGGAAGATGGATGAGATCTTTTTCTCATCATAGGGGAGCCTGTTGATAAAGACTTTGGTCTTATCCCAAAGCAGTTGGTCATAAGCGGCCATGTAGGCCAAATAGTTTGTGATTGTAAATAGTAGAGTCACATTAGAATAAACCTTTCGGCCCAGGAGGTCAAAATGTTTACCTTCCTTGTCCCTGTATTGATGTTAGCTTCACTGGGTGGTAATTGTTTGGATCCTCTTTTTTCCCCTTTTTGAAGATGGGGACAATATTTGCCCTCCTTCAGTCTTCTGAGGCATCTCCTGTTCTCCAGGAATTCTCAAAGATTATTGCCAAGGGTTCTGAGATTACTTCTGATAGTTCTTTTAATACCCTTGAATGTAGTTCATCTGGTCCTGGAGACCTGACTTCATTTAGAGTAGCCAGGTATTCCTGTACTACTTCTTTACCTACGCTGTGCTGCATTTCCCCTACCACATCGTCTGCTCCACTTTCCCTAGGTAGAGAATTGTTTTCTTTTGGGAGAAGTCTGAGGCAAAAATGTTGTCCAGTAGTTCTCCCTTTTCTCTGTTCCCTGCTAGCATTTCACCATCTTTCAATGCAGAGGTCCTACCATTTCCTTGTTCTTCCTTTTGATATGGACATTAAAAAACAAAACAAAACAAAATGCCTTCTTACTGTTTTTAACCTCTTTAGCAAGTCTGAGATCACAGTCCAGATGAGGTCTGACCAAAGCATAATAGTAAAAAATAGTAAAATAGTAAAAGCACTAATAGTAACAGTGTTCCAGTAACTAGATTACTTTGGGGAGTAGTCATAATGAAAATGATGTGAAGAAAGGGACAGTAAGTATGGGCACAATAAGGAGACTGCTGATAAAAGGCAGAGGAAAGGAAAAGGCATCCATTCCAGCTCTGCCCTGAACTGACTAGACAGCAGGAAAGAAGGACAAAAGATGCTATCTGAAGTCTACCCTTCCCCCAGATGTTGGGTTAACAGCTCTCAGTGCCTTGCTCCCAATATAAGGACAGTCTGATCTGGCATCCTCTTTAGTATATGCTGGGAGCATCATACTGGCAACCCTCAAAGTATTAGTATCCCACATGACCCACTTGGATTGCCCATGGAGTCGGGCCAGCCATGCTTGTAATGGTATCTTGCATAGAAATTATAGGGAAACGTTTAATGTTGCTTTTCTGCTTGGCACTCTTACCTGGATAGAGGCTGCCTGAGAGGTTCATAGTTTGCAAATAGTTGTGGCAGCGCTCCTTATGTTCCTCCAAAGAGCTGCGCTGCTTATAGCTCCGGCCACAATATCCACATTTGTGGGGTTTTCCAACTGTGGGGGGTGGGGGTGGAAATGAAAATTATTGTATAAACTACATGAAACATAATCTTCAATATGACTGAATCAAAATGAATCAATACGACTGAGACAAGCAGATGTACACCCTGGAATCAATTGTCTTTTCTGAAACAAGCAATGGACATTCATCAATTCACTCTTGGTGCATGAGTTGTGAAAAAAAGCAGCCTCATTGTGGATCAGTTTAATTACTGCCTTTTCTTCCACAAAGGGTGGCCTGATCACTAACAAAATGGGAACTACTTCTGATACTTTATACTCAAAACTGAGTTCAAGGATTGAGTTCAACACACATTAAAAAAATTGATATTCACCTAAATCCAGTTTCCTAAATTGTTTTAAAATATTCATTTTGTGGGCTTGAAGTAACAACCTGTGAAGCAGGATGCAAATGTTTTTACATGGACTTCTGATGATGAAGAAGTCCTTACTAGTAAATTTGGCAGACAATGCTAACAATTCTCTTGCAGCACAGATTCCAGGGATTCTCCTGGTTACCAGGGAAATGAGAGCCTCCAGCCATGTACAGGCAGACCTCAGTTAACAAAGCCTCTGAGAAACAAGCACCTTTTAACAAACTTTTTGTGTGTGTGCTTGCCTATAAAAGACAAGTGAACAACATTGACTTCAGAATCCCATACTGAGCATGCATGAACAGAACAATAGAGAAAAGGAGAGAGCAGATAAGCCTCCCTCATTCCCAACAAGTTCAAAAAGGACGTATCTATAAGTTGGGCCATCATAATGTAAATCACAAGAAAAGTGGACGATGGTAAAAGGAAAAGTCATCCCTGGATGCATTTTGAAAGAAGCCTTCAAATAGCACTTAGAAAAATGTTGAAAATGTTTACTTCTGCAAGGTTTACCTGACCTAGTTGTTTTGTTTCACGTGTGCATATTGTTAATTTTGAATAAAAAGTTTACTGAGAAACATGTTGAGCTGCTCCTCATCTATCTTTCTTTCCTTCCTTCCTTCCTTCCTTCCTTCCTTCCTTCCTTCCTTCCTTCCTTCCTTCCTTCCTTCCTTCCTTTTGTGGTCTAGGAACTATCCCTACACTTTCCATGTTATACCTCTGGTATCAGATTTTCTGTTAAAAAGTAATGTCCGGGAATATATCTACTTTGTTAACTTAGGTATACTTGTATATGTATGACAGAAGAGTGGTTCATTGCTTAAATTTAGGTCAATTTTTTGCTATTTCTGAACCCATGGAGCTTGAGATGTTTGTTACAACCCATTAATGATCATCATTTCCATTCTGTTAAATTCTACATCAGATTCACTTTTATCTCTTCTTTTTGTCATATGCTATCTAGAATGTGAATATATTGAGCAGGGGTTGAATTTGCTACTGTTTTGTAAAAACTTTCTGGAGAGTCAGCAAGATGGAGTGGTTTGAGTATTGGACTATGTCCCTGGAGAGCAGGGTTTGATTACTGCTCAGCCACAGAAATCTGTCTGGTGACCATGGGCATGTTACACACTCTCAGCTTCAGAAAACCACATGATAGATTCGTTTTATGGTCATCATAAGTAGGAAATGAATTGAAGGCACACAACGACAACAACAACAACAACAACCTTCTGACCAAGCAGAACAGTGTCTGTCGATATGTCCTGTGATCTGCCACACGCCTGACCATTCCCTTGCTTCTACAATCCCATACAATCTGTGGTGGGCTGAGCTCAGTCTGATGGATCACAAGCTGTGAAAGTCTAACTAGGACACAAACAAACAATAATAATTTCAGACTTCTCAAACTGCTCGTACATCATCTATCCTCAAGACAAGGATAAAAGAAACCAGGAGGTTTAATTCTGAATAAGATTTGGCACTTGATTTCTGGCCTGGCCAGGCAGCAAGCATTTTTCCCCCTAATATTTTCTAATGTGGACACCTACCAGAATGGGTCCTCAGATGGCCTGTAAGAGCATCTCTACGGCGACAAGCATAGTTACATAGGTGGCACTTGAATGGTTTTTCGCCAGAGTGTAACTTTATGTGGCGGAGTAGGTTTCCTTTTTGAGTAAAGGATGCCCCACACTGATTACACTGGAAGGGGCGCTCACCTACAGGGAGAACAAGAGGGAAAAATATGTGAAAACAAAACTCTTACATTACAATAGGAGGAAGATTTCAGTGAGAAAGTTGTATTCCAACAGGCGCTCTATGACTTCCACCGGCTGCAGGTTTGATATAACATGAGCCTTTCAGACTAAACCTGCCAGTTCCTTACGCTTCACTGGCTGGGTCAATTTGATCTGAAAATCTAATTTTTTTTCTAAATCAGAATAGCACATCACAATGCAAATTCAAACTCATTTAAATAAAGTGACTGCAACATTTTGTGTTGAAGAGCCACTCTTCCTGATCAGCAGTTTTGGAATAAACCAATATCCAATTTTGCATGTTGTGGCATTTGGTAAGGTTTTTTAATGTGGCTTTTTTCAAAGGGTCTTTAAAATATGCCACTGAAGCAGCAAAATAAAAAGGAAACTCATTAAAAATGCATTTCAGGATCACAAATTCATTTCAGCGTTACATTCTTATATTTAAATGAAAGGCACTTCATTATAACAGTTATAATAACTTCTTTTCATTTACATTTTCCTTATATTTTCCCTTTCAATTTCTTCTCCATTACCTGGCTGTCCCTAAGCAGCCAAATCAGGAAGCAGAAAAGCATGGGGTGGGTGAGGTTGGAGGACTAAAAAGAGAAGTTAAGACAGAGCAAAGGTTACTGCGTCTCCCCTGGAGAAATTCTGACCCTGCGTGTAGGCTGGGTATATACACAGGAATTGTGCTAATGTGGTTGCTTGTTTTGTTTTCTACTTTAGAAGAAACAGTCCAGATCAATTAGTATAAATTATCACACTTTATTTAACTGATTGGCAAAACTCATAGAAAGGGTTATTTCACAGGTGTGATTGTCTTTTGTAGAAGATAGACTTTTTTGGTCAAATCCAAAACTTATGGCTGTGGATCACAGGCAATAGCTCCTCACTCCTGTTGTGGGCCCCCTGAAGACTCCAGTTCTAGCTAGAAAAAAAGCATATCAGCTTCAACAAAAGCATTGCTTGCTTAACTGCCACTACTGGGGGAAGAAAAGGAGTTATTGCAGAATATCTACCCAAATTTTATTTCATATTTTTCCTTCTTTCTCTTGACCAACTTTTGCCAACTTTTCTGACTACCATTCAAACATAAGCCTAGCTTGCATCACATTAAATTAAAATGTTATTAAACTATTTAGAACTACACAAATACTGGAAAACATTTTTTCCTCAAGACTGAATCTTCAACATGAGCTTCTTGGAATACTGACTTGTTAATGTGCCTATTTTGAAATTGCACTAAAACCTACATCAAGGTGGAAAAACTGAAAAAAACCTTAATTGCTAAACAATTCTAGCATTGCTTTAATGCTAGAATTTCCTTTTGTAGATGTAGACTAGTCTCTGTTTTGAACTGTACATAAGAATGAGCATAAATTTCTGTTTTACAAACAGTAAAAATTAACCCTTTAATATTTTATTGACATAGTTCCATGTTTAAGATCCAATTTCTAAACCATTCTTATTTTTATTGCTGAGAGTGTAGTAGTATTTTGCAAGACTGGATTTTTCAGTTGGTTAGAAGGAATAACTGGCTATGAAGTTTGATGATCCTTTTCAAAACTTTCACATCTTCAGATCAACTGCCATTGATTCCAGTTTGAATTTATGGAACTACCAAGTTGCAAGATATTAGCCCTCCTCAGGGCACAAAAGTCCAAAGACTGGTTTGTAATTTAGTTTAGCTGAATGTTGTTATAAATTCCAAGATCAAGAACCCTGATAAGCCAGGGTTTGATCACAGGAGCTATATATTCAGGTTTGGTTGGACATGGTCATAAAGTCCTCTTCAGACCTTTGCATGCCTAATTTACTAACTAGGTGCTCAGTGCTTAGGAGCAGGGGCTATGTGCATCGTCACATTCCTGTCCCCAGTTTTAGCCCTCCATGCATTCAGACAAATGCCTGAACAGGACAATGGACTGGGAAAGGGTTACCCAAACACACCAGTGCTGATTTTCTGCTCCAGAGTAATTCTTAACTACAGTGGCCAGTTATAATAAGAAACAAAGCTTCTTAAATATTTAACAGTTGTGTGGAGGAAGGGGTTTGTTATGCAACACATGCTGCATTTAACTTCTTTTTAAGGAGATCCAGAGCCTGAGAACAGCCACTAAGAAAGCCCACCATCACAAACTTACCAAATGTGCTTCAGAAATTGACAGCAAGATGGAGATAAGTAGACAGGAGTCTACTATCAAGTGCCCTGTAATTTTGTCCCAAAACAAATGTTGTTCTTTTGTTCTTGTCATTTGCTGTTGTTGTGTGCCTTCAAGTCATTTCCAACTTATAGCAACCCTAAGGTGAATCTATCATGGCATTTTCTGATGCTGAAAGTATGTGACATACCCAAGGTCACCCAGTGGGTTTCCATGGCCAAGCAGGGAATCGAACCCTGGTCTCCAGGATCATAGTCCCAATGCTCAAAACACTACACCACACTGGCTCTCTCACAAAACAAACTACACCTGATGACATTCTTTCTTCTACATAGCTATTAAAGGGCTAGAAGTTTTGCCCACTTTTATATCTGTCCACCCTATAATAAAGGCAGAATTGCATGTTGTGGTCTGTGTGAAATGGTGGCCGGAGGCAAACTTTTAGAATATAAGCAATCTGTGACTTAACTTGCAACATCTATAAAGCTGTAGAGGCCAGGAAAGTTAAAAAGTAACACGTCGTTCAGTTTAAGATCTTCTTAGTGCCATCCCATCATGTTGCACTTTTTCAGGAGCCCAAGAGCATTGTGTATTGTGGTTTCAGGCAAGCCAGCGGAGCATAAGGCTTCAGCATGCTGTTTTCAAGCCAGTGTCACCCATCCTACACTTATGCATTTCATTCTTTCTTCCTTAGGCCATTTCCACACAATGTTGCTAAACTGCCATAGTAGTGGGTTGTTTCCAGATCAGGAACCATGCTACCACACAGCATCTTCACTATCCAGCTGCTATCCAGTCCCCAAGCTTTGCCAAACTGCTGTATTCTATTTCCAGAAAAAAATCCATTGAGTACCTCCATTAGCGCTTCACTCCTGTCAGCCAGCTCAGTGTGGAACCGTAACAGCATTCAGCAGGGGAGGAGACAGTATTATTCCGGGCAAGGATTCAGTGAGTGCTGGGAAAAATTGCCCAAATGATATAGACAGAGCAGGCCAAGTAGTACTAGAGACCAACAGTGGGAGGAAAAGTAACTTTAGTAAAGGACCTGTGGCAAGGGCACATGGTCTTAAGTGTCTCTATACTAATGCACAGAACATGGGAAATAAGCAAGATGAACTCAAACTCTTAGTACAACAAAATAAATATGATTTAATAGGCATCACTGAAACCTGATGGGATGAGTCTCATGCTTGGAATGTAGGAAGGGGGGGGGATATAACCTATTTTGCAGAAATAGACCAGACAAGAAAGGAGGAAAAGTAGCCTTATAAGTCAAGGATGTTTTCATCTGTGAAGAGATCTGTGATTTAAATCCAGGAAGCCAGGTTGAGAGCATCTGGATAAGAATTAAGGGAGTGAGAAACAATAGGGATATGATTGTGGGGGTTTGCTACAGGCCTCTAGGCCAGCTGATGATTTGGATGATGCCTTCCTGGAGCAGATGACCACACATTCAAAAAGGAGAGATGCAGTAGTAATGGGAGACTTCAACTATCCTGATATATATTGGCAGTCAAACTCTGCCAGGACCACAAAGTCCAACAGGTTCCTCACTTGCCTTGCAGACAATTTCATGGTCCAGAAAGTGGAAGAGGTGACAAGGGAATCAACTATTTTAGATCTGATCCTGACCAACAGGAATGACCTTGTTGATAAGGTGGACGTGGTGGAATCCTTAAAAGTGAGTGACTATGCTATATTGGAATTTGTCATTCAGATACTGAAGGCACAATTTAAAACTGTGCCAATAAGGAGGGAAAATGGCAGGTGTCTTAAAGAAACCAGAATGGTTGACTAAAGAACTCTCAGCTGAGCTAAGTGTTAAAAGAAACATGTACAGGAAATGGAAGAATGGTGAAACCACCAAAGAGGAATTCAAATAGCCAGGATATGTAGGGAGAAGGTCAGAAAAGCTAAAGCGAAGAATGAACTCAGGCTTGCCAGAGACATTAAGAACAATAAAAATGGCTTTTCTAGATATGTCCACAGCAAAAGGAAAAAGAAGGAAATGATAGGGTCACTGCATGGAGAAGATGGGCAATTACTAACGGGGGAAGAGAAAAGGCAGAACTGCTCACCACCTTCTTTGCCTCAGTTTTCTCTCAAAAGAATAGAAGTGCTCAACCTGAGGGGTGAGGAGTAGGTGAGGAAGGAGCGGGGAAATGTAGCACAGAATAGGTAGAGAAGTAGTACAGGGCCAGATGAATTACACCCAAGGATATTAAAAGAACTGCAGAACTGTCATTTCAGAACCACTTGCAATAATCTTTGAGAAGTCTTGGAGAACAGGAGAAGTCTCAGCAGACTGGAGCAGGGAAAATGGTGTCCTCATCTTCAAAAAGGGAAAAGAAGAGGCCCGAAATAATTATTGCCTGGTCAGCCTGACATCAATACCAGGAAAGATCCTAGAGCAGATCATTAAACAGTCAGTTTGTAATTACTTAGAAAGCAATGCCATAATCACTAAAAGTCAACATGGATTTCTCAGAAATAAGTCATGCCAGACTAATCTTATCTCTTTTTATGATAGAGTTACAAGCTTGATAGATGAAGGGAATGCTGTGGACATGGCATATCTTGATTTCAGTAAGGCCTTTGACAAAGTTCCCTATGGCATTCTTGCAAAGAAGCTAGTAAAATGCTGGCTGGACAGGGCTATTGTTAGATTGATTTGTAAACTGGTTGACCGAATGAATGCAAAAGGTGCCCATCAATGGTTGCTTTTCATCGTGGAGAGAAGTGACTAGTGGGGTGCCACAGAGTTCTGTCTTGGGTCTAGTGCTATTCAACATCTTCATCAATGACTTGGATGAAGTAGTAGAGGGCAGGCTGATCAAATTTGCAGATGACACCAAATTGGGAGGGCTTGCTAATATGCCAGAGTAGAGGATCTAAATTCAAAATGACCTTCACAGACTGGAGAGCTGGGCCAAAGCTAACAAAATGAATTTGAACAGAAAGGAATGTAAGGTCTTGCACTTAGGCAGAAAAAATGGAATACACAAATATAGGATGGGGGACAAGTAGTTTGATAACAGTATGTGTGAAAGGGATCTAGGAGTCTTGGTGGATCACAAGCTGAACATGAGTCAGCAGTGTGATGTGGCAGCCAAGAAAGCAAACACAATTCTTGTTTGCATCAATATGGTGTCTAGATTGAGAGAGGTAATGGTACCACTCTATTGTGTTTTGGTTAGACCTCATTTGGAATCCTGTGTCTAGTTCTGGGCATGTCCATTCAAGAAGGATATCAACAAGCTGGAGCATGTCCAGAGGAGGGTGACCAAAATGGTGAAGAGTCTGGAAGCCATGCCCTATGAGAAGCAGCTTAGGGAGCTGGGTATGTTTATTCTGCAGAAGAGAAGGTTAAGAGGGGACATGATAGCCATATTTAAATATTTGAAGGGATGTCATGTAGAGGAGGGAGCGGACTTGTTTTCCGCTGCTCCAGAGACTAGGACAAAGAACAATGGATTCAAGCTGCAGGAAAGGAGATTCCACCTAAACCTCAGGAAGAACTTCCTGATGGTCAGGGCTGTCCAGCAGTGGAATATGCTGCCTTGGAGTGTGGTGGAATCTCCTTGTTTGGAGGTTTTCAAGCAGAGGCTGGATCGCCATCTGTTGGGATTGCTTTGATGTGTATTCCTGCATGGCAGTGTGTTAGACTCGATGGCCCTTGTGGTCTCTAACTCTATGATTCTATGATTCCATGATTCTATGATTGTGCCTTCTGTTCTCACAGGTCCAACAGTGGGTGGGCTGTGGGCATGCCCAGCTTGTCCCTCCCTCAGTGACTCCCATGGCATGGTAATTTCAAAATCTACCACCTCTTCATGTTTATTTTAAAGTTCTTCTTTGCCTTAATTTTTAAAATTTTTTAAATAAATTTTGAGGCATTATGGTGTGAAAATGTAATAGTGTGCTGCCGTGTTTAGTATGGCTTCCAAAGAGAAACAAACAAAAAAACCCTGACTAATCAGGGGCGGCGGGGCAGAGTGAAGGTGGAGACAAGGAGTGGCCAAGGATGCTGTGGTGCAGAAGGAACACTAGTGGCAATACTCATATTCATCTGCTGAAGGCAGAAGGGTGTCGGAAACAGCATTTCTAACCCGACAGCTTCATGCAAATGGCAATGCCAGTGTAGGATGATGAATGAAAGTGGCATCTTGGAATGCTTAACTTAAATCTGTGTTACCAAGCTGGTTGTTTGTAGTGGATCATGTTGTTGGAAGAAAATACACTACGTAAGCAGTTACAATACAACAACATTAATTATAAATAAATCCAAAGGCTGTATCTTCATAGGGTTGTAGGCCTAGCTAACCTTCCTCTGAATATCATGTACCCAATCAGTTTGGCCTACATGAAAAGCTGGAATTTCAGCATCAATTTAATTTCTGGATTAAATTGTTAAATAAATTATTAATTATCTGGGTGGGGCTACTTGCAGTCAAACAATATCTGGAGGGATGATTCCCACCTCTGTGTTAAATGTATCCATTTGGGAATCAGTAAGCTAAAAAAGATGAAGTGTGAGGAGATATTATCAGTGGGAGAAAAAGAAAGTAAGAGAAAGGGGCCTGATTTTAAAAACTTCATGCAGCTGTTTCCTTGCCCTCCAACTTCAACAGTCAGACAGGAAGGAGACTCAGGTTCATTTCAACCTGACACAATGCATTTGTAGTCCATATTAAAATGTATATAAATTTTCATGCTGATTTTCTAATGTATCTCTTAGTGCATTATTGGATCCACTTTTCCTAATATATATATATTTTGCAAGGAGTTTACCCTTATCCAATTATTTCTGTGAGAAATTTCCAAGAATACAAGTGTTTTGCGTGTAGGCATTTTTTTTACTACAAAATAATTGCCCCCAAGTATTGCAAACACTTGGGGGCAGGATTTGCAAATGTTCATCTACATGAACATTTTAATTTGTTTATTTCTTTAGGAGCTGGAAATAAGGTATGTTCAGAAGAAAATCGCACTCAGCCAAAATTGCAATTTGAAGTACACTCTCTGTAGCTCAAGAAGTATATTCTCTGCAGTGCAGCAAAAGTACTGTATGACAAAATAAGTAGTAGGGATCCATTGACATAGTCTTGCCTTCCTTTTTTCCTTTGAACACTGTTTTATAAGGAAGCAGCACTATTCAATGTGATCCTGATTGATCTGCACTGTTGTCAGATCTGAATTAACAACTTTCATTAAATATAATATACCTATGATATATGGGAACTCTGAATGGTGCTATGATGCTTAGTGGCTTGTGTCAGCAGCAAAAAGTTTAAATGCTATGACATTGTTTCAGCAGCAGAAAGTTTAAATGGAATACGAGCACAGCCAGGTTTCTGGATGAAATTCTATTCTGCATAGTAGGAACAAGTCTCAAACAATCCAGTTAGCTTTAGAACCTTGTATTTTATGGAGAATTTGAGCTACTTGTTTTGCATATCTACACTTGACAGCTATGTCTATTACATATAATCATGGTTTTAAGTAGGGTCAGCCATTTATCACATTTGGCACTTTAGTATGCCAGAGGTTTATTCATTAATCGAATATTTATTTAACAGAAGAATAGTTCTCTGTGACATGCAGGATTTACACAAATTAGCAGTCCAGTTCTGTAAAATTCATACCTTCATCAGGCACCTACTTAAATGTCACTAGTTTCATTCCATCTTCACTTTTAATTTTCACAGCACTTCTGAAAGCTGGGACATGAACGTTATAGCTTCTTGATTCCTTTTATTTTGAGTGAGGTGAAGTTATTCTATTTTCTCTTTCCAATTCCTGATCATAAAACCATCTGTCTAAGCACACAAATTGTGACCAGAGTGTGGAAATGGAACTGCATTTCCCAATTGTTATGCACTCTACCTCTGGATGATGGTGTTAGCTGGACAACAAGGAGAAGACCAGCAAATAGGTAGTGTTGAAAGTGGTAAGAAACAGGTAAACCACTCAGAGCAGGAGATTCAGTGTATGCTAGCAACAGCCCCCAATCTTAAACTCAGCAATTACATTATGTATTAAATATTGGGAGGATTAAACCACTCCATCCCACATCATGGGATGGGAATGGATAGAAGGAGACAGGTAACACCTGAAGGAATCTATTCATTGAGCTGATGGAGATAAGATAGGAAGAAGGAAAGAGCAGATTTAATTGGTTAAGGTTGTCACCCACAGTTGCTCCAGATGTTTTCAAGTCCTAATGACATAAAATGAGGATATGGTTGCCAGGATGAACATGTGGAGGCCTTAGATCTAGTCTTCTCTTTTTCCTACCCATACTACAGTGTAGACTCTAATTAAATGTAGCTCATGTTGATACTAAAATAATCTACATTCACTTAGGCCAATTCATTTTGAAGTTCTTCTAGAAAGTCTGAAAGGTGGTGAAAATATCTGTAATAGGCAGCAAGCTTCCCTTATGGGTTATAGTTGTTGTGTGCCTTCAAGACATTTCTGATTTATAGCAAACTAAGGTGAACCATCCATGGGATTTTCTTGGCAAAATTAGTTCAGAGGGAGATATGCCTTTGCCTTCCTCTGAGGCTGGAAAAGTGTGACTTGCCCAAGGTCACCTAGTGGGTTTCCATGGCCAAGTGGGAATTCAAACTGTGGTTTCCAGAGTCACAGTCCATCACTTAAGCCATTACACCACACTGACTTTTTAGTATGAAAGGATCCTTCTGGATGATGGTTGCTAAAGTAAACAAGTAGGAGGGTGTTAGTGCATTTTGTCTGCCTGTGGGCTGCCCACAGACTTGGTTTAGCCACTGTGTAATCCAAAGGCTAGACTTGATTGAGTGCTGACCAGTGTATCATTTATACAGAAAGCTCATCCACTGTTAACAGCCTTCCCCAAATAACTCAGAAGGGTAGTTAAATTCTAAGGTGTCACTCTCAATTTATTACAGAGAAGGCTAGAACAAAGCCTAATAATCCTATTCTGTGGCTTGCTTGCAAATTCCAAAATCCTCTGTAAAGTATAGAAATTCCATGGCAGGCATGGTTCCTTGGTAAGCAAACTGATATCTATTTAGGACAGAACATTTGAAAAATGCAGTCTTTGGCATATATACAAAACTCAACATATGAATATTTTGGTGTTTGAAACTGAAAATCCAAGTGATATGTTCTTGAATACTACTAATAATACTACTAATGATATAATTAAACAATAATGTTAGTTTAATTTTTAATTTTAATAATTAATTTAAATAATTAAATAAGTAAAATTTTAAATAAGTAAAATACAAGTTATGTTATTTTTAGAGATAAACAATTTAATGTAAATTAATTAATTAATCAACTTGAGTTAATTCATTTTTACTTAAATTATTTAATGTTTGCAAAATCTATTAATTTTCAGGGGGCTTGAGTGAGATATACAAACACTTTAAGATGGCTTAGAGACTTAAGTGACTACCTTATCCCTCTTCATGATAGCTAATAACCCTATCTTTTATTTAAGATTCCTTCCTGATCCTCTAGTTTTCCATTCAGAGCTCCCGACAGGCCTCCTCAATATTCACAGCCATGTTTATTCATTTCCCCATACTACTATACTACAGAAGCTCTACAGATTTACTGTGCATCTATACATAGATAACCCTCTCTTCATACTGATGATGAGTAGCATCTATTAGCATGGTAGAGTATGTTTGAAGGGTACAATTGCATACACTTTATAAATATACTGCCATCCTTCCATATTCACAGGTTTGATCTTCACAAACTTGATTATTTGTGAGGCGCAACTGTACCTTACCACTCATTCTCCTCCTCCCATTCCCTTGCATTTTGCTGGGCGTGGAAAAGGAAGGCATGCACTCAGACAAAAGGCAAGAAATTGGGAGAGAAGGCACACATTCACCTTCCTTTTCCCCTTCAGAGCTGCTCTACCCATTCACTTACCTCTGGCCCTGATGCTGAGAACTCATGCCAAGGCAATAGGTGAGGGAATGGCGGGGGGAAGGCTCATGTGACTTTCTTTCTTTCTTCCCTCCAGAGCTCTCCCTCCAATCTCCTTGCCTCTGGTCCACGGCACACAAAAGGCAAGGGAATGGGACCAGAGAGCCCTGGAAGGGAATGGGAAGGCGGTTGCGGTGGGGGGAGGGGAGTTATTCATGGTTTTCCCACTCTTATGAGGGCTCTGTGCCCTGAACCCTCATGAGGGTGGAGGGGCCACTGTACATATGTAAAAGGGTTGTATGCATCTCCCTTATACCCTGCTAACCTTGATAGTAAAATGAATCTCACTGCGTACCACACCTTTATCTTGTTAGATATGAATTTCCCTACCAAAAGACAAAATATGTTCAGAATACTTCTTTACAAATATCTGTTTTCAGTTATTTTTATTATTTTGAAGTTAAAAAATGAAAGTGGGAAATCCAAAAATATTGAAAGCTGTGATCCAGTGACAAACTCAAACTCAAAATGAACATATTTCCTTGATCCTCAACCAATAAAACCTTTCTTATAGATACACTTGTTCTCAAAAGTGTTTTCATTTTAATCCAAGCAGTTAATTGTCACAGCAGTGTTGAAAACTTCATTGCTTTACTTCTTGGTAGAAACAGGACTGCATGGTATATCTATAAAGTGAAAAATTCTACTTCAGTATTTCAATATTTTTACTATGAGATGTGTCATAAATAAATAATTGGCACAAAATGCATTGCACATATTCCAGAGCTCATAAAAACTGTGCTAATTTTGAAAATAAAAGAAACCAAGAATCCCCTTTTTAAAAAGGAATGTAGAAAATGTCAATAGTAAAAGTTGTCCAAATAAAATAGATATAGTTTAAGTCAGTTGATAACACTCTGGGTATCAATATGGCTAAAAACATGGGGGAAATAAATGTTGAAGATATGGAAACAGAAGCTATTATAAACTTTGTTGTAAGGTGATGCCTGTAGAATAAATAAAACATGTCAAATCTATAGGTAAAAGATAGCTGGGTTGTGAACTCTGGGCTCCCTTAAACTGAAAGCGCATACATAGTCTCAGAATCTACTGTAGCCTTCATGTTCTACCTGGATTGAAATGTTTCATTTGAATGGAGACTACATATAATCCTTTCTGGCCAAATATGTGCTGCAAGACAAATATTCCCATCATCTCAACAAACATGCTTGTGTGTGCGCCTGCACATAGTTTTGAAACCAACAAGCACATCTCTCTGTGGGAACTGCTCTACTGCAAGAAGGCATCTCTGGCTTATGCTTTATCAAATTGAATTGTTTGGAATTTTGGAGGAAGCCTTCCTTTGGATGAGATGACAAAACTGTCAATAATTAAGATGCCTTGCATATCAGGCAAGAGAAAACATGCTAAAAGGATTCACAATGTGGCAACCTTTTCAGTGGCTATGGAAAAACAAAACAAAACAAACTCTACTAGGCCTTACCAGTGTGGCTTCTCTTGTGAACCATAAGAACATTGGGACCGATGCAAATTATCCCACAGACATCACACTTTAGCTTTCCGTTAGGGAGTCGAATGCCTCCAACTCCTGACATGGCTTTGCTGCCACTGTGTGAACCATTCATTTTCTCTCCAGAGGCATCAAGCACTCGTAAATCCTCTGCACATTCTTCCCCATTCATTTCACAGGCACGCCCATTCTCTTCATCAATCTGTGCCTCTATTTTAATATTACTGGCTGAAAGAAACAATAGAGGGATGCCACTCAGTGTTTTTTAAATGAACAAAAACATTGTGGCAAAGAACAATGAACATAAAGGAATGTATGTCACAGCAGAAATTACAATACACTTAAGGGACAAATTACTGTTGCACTGTGGGTAATGGAATTATTTCATCTGCACGTGCAATAGCTGGCAATTATTTTACATGGATACCTCTAATTTCCTTTTATTTTTATTCAGTCCCATTTTAGGAGCAAAACGGTGATATTATTAAGTACCCCGGCCGCCAGAGTTTCTCAGTGCTAGTATTGCTCCCATCTAATGAGACTGAAGCAACATGGAGTATATGGCCAGTCAAACCCCACTGACTATGAATTGTGGCTGCCAAGTAAACCTGTCCCCTTTTTAGCAAATCTAGCCAGGCAACAAAGGTAGGAGATTAAATGAACCCACTCAGAGACCACCATATATAACTGATGTGATATATTTGGCTAGGTGGTTCACACTGTGTAGATCCAGCATAAAAAGAACTCTTTTTTTCTTCTTCAGGGAATGAATGGAACCAGGAATAAAATGGTCTTTTTCAGTATTTATCCTCCAATCCTTTTCTCAGAACACAACTAATTGTGAAGACATTTGAATGACTTGTACAGAAAAGGTGCTACAAGTCCAAAGACATAAATGGATTTTTTTCTTCTCACAAATCTGAATACACTAGAAGTGGAGCATTTTGTCACATACAATATAATAACTACTACTGTACTGATAGGTGATTGTTATCTTTATGCACATGCATTACAGATCTAAAAATTCAGAGAATGAACTGGATAAATGGCTTGCATTCATTTAAAATAACCTCAACAGGCAGAAGCAAAATACACAGTCAGGAAAAGCATGCAGTTCAATTCTTGCTAGACTGGACCACCTCAGACTGGTTGCTTAGAAGACTACATGTTAGAATGCTCTCACTCAAAAAAAAAAAAAAAGAGGGAAAAATGCTTTCTTAAGGTGATATAGGTATGAATTAGAAATAATAAAGTAGAAATAAAGTAGAAGCTGGGGGCTTAGGTCAGAGGAACGGAGAAAGATTTAAGAAGGGTAAAAAGGTCACGAGAGCCAATGTATTACGTAGCTAGGATGTTGATCACGTAGCCAGGGTGTTGTTTGTTTATTGACTGGCTGCGGTAATTGCAGATTGTAGATAAGCACTTTCTGGGGTCTGAGTGTGGGGGTAATTAGCTAGTAACAGCATGTGGTATTTGTGACCCCGGAGGGGCGGACCAAGATATGCCTGTGATCTTTGCCTGTGATCTTTGTGTATGCTGTGAATTTTGTCTATAAAAGAGCTGTGAAACTTGAATTCAGGGCTTTTGGTCTTTTGGAGAAATCCAGCCAAAAGCCTGCGCATAATAAATTACTCTTTTTCTTGCTCTGTGGTCTCTGTGTTCTCTGGGTTCCTGCAACAAAGGTATGAAAGGTAGAATATTGGGGAGAAAAATAAGTTAGGCACTTTCTTTTTGAAACGTTAGTTTTCCATGTTCAGAAAACATTTTTTTGAAAAAAAAAATCAGAGTAAATTTGACCCCCAGCTGCACAGCAAAAACTGAACCTTGTTACTGTGCTCTCCCACATAGCTTTGTTTTTTCTTGAAATTGTATTTTTTATATTGGAATTGAGGATCTTTTGGCAGATATCATTAAAGTATTGAGTTACACCTCTGATATCACTGAGCCCCTGACTCAAGTGCCAGCTAGAGTTTCTTTAACTACCACTTTAGTCAGACTGTTGTGCCAGCTCAATGTACCTTCTTCATTCTTCAGCACCTTCCCTTTCTGAGGAACCCCAAACTTAGAGTTCATTTGTTGTCCCAACTCCTCTTTCTTGAGGGCAGGGAGAACTTTGAGGAGGCAGCAGGACCTGAGGCTTCTCATCTTCAGTATTTATTCTTTTACCAAGGCCAAAGAAATGTTAACAAGGAAATCAAACTCTGAACTGTATGTTACAAAGTTATTGTGTGTCTTCAAGTAATTTCTGACTTATAGCAACCCTACGGTGAATCTATCATGTGTTTTTTGGGGGCTGAGAGTATGTGACATGCTCAAAGTCACAGTGGGTTTCTGTGGGTGAGCGGGGAATCAAACATTCATCTCCAGGGTTGTAGGTGGTGCTCAAAGCACTACACCATGCTTGTTCTCATATTGTAATACAAATATGTAATTGAAAACTGATTTTTAAAAGGTCAACAACAGCAACTCCACTTCATTCTGGATTGACTCCAGACTTGGTGATGCTTAGAACAAACACAGTGAATGTATGGGAGAAGTAAGTACTGACCAGCCTGTCCCATTATTTTGAATGGGTTTCATCTAAATCATTGGATGGATTCAACCCATTTACGTTGTTGTTCGTTTTCCATGTTTCTTCCTTTTTCAATTCTAAATAGAAAATAAAAATGGGGAATGCAGTCCTCTGCATATACCTGGCAATAAATCCCACTCACGCAGTGGGATTAACTTCTGAATGAACATACCTGAAATTACTTTCCATTTGTCCTAAGATAACATAGGGTCTTTAGGAAGTCAGTTTTAAAAAGTTTTCAATCTGACCTGAGAAAATGGTTTTTTAAAAAAAAAGATGGCTTAGAGCAATTAGCTACAATAATCATATCAAACTGTGCCAATTCTTATGATACTTCTTAATGCTGGTGTGGGAAATTATTCCCTTCTACCACCAGCAGAAAGGCACACATAAACATAAACATACATATAATTTGCCAAGTTCAAAGATTACCAAATGTCGTGATGGGAACTAGTCTGAATTTTCTTGAAGACAAACTCTGCCAAGATATAAGATCCAACTAAGTTCTTACTTGTCTTGCAGACAATTTTATTTTCAAGAAGGAGAAAGAGACAATAAGGGGTTCTTTTAGGTCTGGCCTAACCAGCAGTAATCACCTGGTTAATGGGGTGGAAGAGTGACCATGTTCTCCTGGAGTTTGTTATATAGGCAGAAACAAGAAGCTAAGCATAGCCACACACAAAATCTAGACTTTAAGAAAGCTAATTTCAGTAAATTTAGGGAAATATTGAATGTTATCCCATGGTCAGCAGTATTAAAAGAGAAAGGAGTTCATGATCGATAGGAGTTTCTTAAAAGTGAGATATCGAAGGCACAGTTTCAAACAATTCCAGTGAGGAGATAAAATGAGAGGTGTCTAAAGAATCTGGGATGGATGTTCAAAGAACTAAGATTTAAAAGGGACATAAACACACACACACACACACACACACACACAAATGGAAAAGAGGGGATCACCAAAAAGGAATTCAAACAAACATCCAGCATGTGTCAGGAAAGTCAGAAAAGCTAAACACAGAACAAACTCGGGCTTGCTAGAAAAGCTAAAAACAATAAAAAGGGCTCTGTAGCAAAAGAAAGAACAAGAAAATGGTAGAACTGTTGGAAGCTAAGAGACATCAATGCTTGTGTAGAGTTATTAGTGAAAGGGAGCTCTGAAGAGCACACCTGCCCTTTGTTTCACCTCTTTGTACATTTCTTTGATCTACGTTCACAAGCCTTTTTGCTTCATTCCTGCCTGAAAAGGTTACTTTCCCCTTCTTCCAAAAGTTAGGTCTTTCCCTTTGTCTGGGACGGGGGCATCCATGAGGCTCCGTCGTCAAGATGGCTTGCACTCACTCATATGAGCCAGGTATTAGGGGCTCTTTTATCAAAAGTTAGGGAACCTTAGAAAAAAACAACTATTTCCTTTCCTATCCAAGATGGTTTTCCCGAAACAATAAATATAAGTTTTCCCTTTTTTACCTTACAAGAGCATCTTGAATATTTTTCTCCTTTTCATTACTAAAGCTCACATTGCACTGGTTATGCTGCACTCTGCTTGATATAGATAGCAAATATTCCTTCAGGTTATCAGGCCTAGATACTGTGCATGTGCAGCAGAAATGGCTCAAGCCAGCGCAAATGGATGTGTTTTGATTCCCAAAGTGCAACCAGACCATTTTCATCCATGGCTGTACTGTATTCAGACTCAAATGGAGGAGGAAGGAAACTGAAAGGTCAGCCCAAGATGAAGCAGCCATCTCCAGATGAGACAACAAAAACTGTAAGACAAAGGGGCTTATAATTCAGTGCTTGGGGAATGCTCAGCTTATGCATAGGAAAAATGAAGGATTTGCTATGGATATGATTCAATCCTTGAAAGATCTATATGGACAGACAGATATTCAGGATCAAATCCAGCTCTACAGGGAATCATTTGCTCTCCAGCTAGAACATGGTGATGATCCAATGAAACATACGGAAAGAGCCCCTGCTTGCTAGATAAATTATCTGTAGCAGGAGGGAAGGCAGACAACAAGAAAAAGTTTTTAGTTTTGCTGGGAAGTTTACCAAAAGAATTATCTCCTTTTATTTCTGGGATTAATGCAATGAAATAGCCCCTATTCAAAGACATAATGGCCAGATTTAAAAAGGAGGCTGAACAATTGCTCTTACATGAGAAAAGAGCATCTGCTTACAAGAGTGCTGTATCACACACTGGCTCAAATTACACTACCAAAAGAGAGCAAAAGAACAGGTATGTGTATGTGATTTGTATGTGAAGGATCTAGAGGCCAATTGTCAAGGATGGGCTTGAATGTTATACTTGTGGTCAGAAAGGATATTTTCAAAGAGCCAATAAGAGATCAGCCAAAAAATCAGCCAATGGTAGCCCTTGCTCTAATCAAAGACTGCTTACAAACTGCTCAAAGGATGGACAAAAGAAAAATTGATCAACCCACATTAAATAAAAGGGCCCTTGCAATCATAGTAACTTTGTAGCAATCCAGGATAGATGTAATATTAAGACCATCATTATTGATTCAAGGGCAACAAAACACAGTCTCAAGGTCAGACTTCTTCAATAATTTGAATTCCCATGAAGCTGGAAATATTAAAGTGGCTGATGGATGCCCCATGGTAATAAACGGCAGAGGACATTGCGTCTCATACTGTAATTCAGAATATGGCAATAATCCAATTGAAGCAACAGATGTCTTATATATTCCAGACTTGGATGAAAATGTCCTAAGTGTTTCTGTTTCAACAGACAAGGGCTTTGGTGTGTGTATAAGTGGCAACCTGTAAACAGTAACCCAAGATAATTATATGTCAAAGCATTTAAGAAGAAGATATCATTCAACTGGACTGTACCAGAGAACAAGTCAATATAGTAAGATGCTGTACAAGTTACGGCACAGACAACCTGATACTGTGACATAAATGACATCCTAGATCCCAGAAATTTGACCAATGACACAAAGATAAAACTATGTAGTAATGACAACACAAAATGTGTAACTGCATAAAAGAGAAAGACACTAGGCCATCAGTTCCCAAGAAGAGTGAAAACAAATCAAAGCAACCACTAACTAGCCCACAGTGACTTATGTGGACCCTTTCAGATTTTAACTAAAGCAGAGAATTGTTATTTACTAACCTTTGTAGATTATTATTCCAGGTACTATGTGACCGACCTGTTGAAGAAGAAAAGCCAGACCTTGCAGCTACTGAAAGAATACATTGAGATGGTGAGCAACAAGTTTGGTAGAAGACCTCAAGCACTACAGACCGACAATGGTGTTGGGTACATAACGTACAACTTCCAAACATACATAAAAGAGCAGGGCATTGTACATAGGAACACAACTGCCTTCACTCCTGAGGAGAATGGAGTTGGAGAGAGAGAAAAATAGATTACTAATGAAGATTAGGAGATTCTGAGATACCCAACCAATACTGGGGAGAGGCTGTGATAGCTACAGAATACAGACCTTACTGAACAGATTGCCAACCAAAGCAACCAATAAAACTCCATTTGAAGTTTGGCACAACAGAAAATCAAGTATGGACCAATATCAGTGTTTGGATCTAAGGCTTATGCTCATGTATCAAAGGAGAAGAGATCCAGAATAGATGACAGAGCAGACGAAGGCATAATGGTGCGGCCAGAATGTTAAGGCTACATAATTCTAAGTCCAAAAAACAGGAAAAATCACAGTGAGAAGTGTTGTGTACTTTGATGAGACTGAAAGAATGGATGTGAGCTATGCAGACATGGACTACACAACAGAGGAAGCTCACAATATAGAAAAACTAATAGAGTATTGTCTTAAATGCAGAGATGAAGCCTGCCACAAACACCTATCAGAAATGAAGAAATGGAAGTGACTACACAAGCAGAAGGGAATGCAGAGCATGCAGAACAATGTTTGGGCCTGGAAGTTGCCACAGAAGGAGATGGGGTGCAGGAACAAGAACTCAGATGCTCGTCCAAATCGAACAAAGGAATGCCACCTCAATGCCTGTCCTACCTTGCGAGAACAGTGGCATCATATGAACTTTCTGCTTGGGAAGCAATTGAAAGACTGCCTGTAGCAGAAGCAAGTAAATGGGAAAAAAAGCACAAGAAGAAATACACTCTCTTCACAAAAATCAAACCTCGACACTCAGAGAAGCGCCAGTAGGTAAGAAGCCTGGAAGATACAATGGGTCTTCAAAGTCAAACAGAATTCAGAAGGGGAGATCCACAGATACAAAGGCAGATTAGCCAAGAGCTATTCACAGAAATATGGTGAGGACTATAGTGAAACCTTTGCCCCTGTATGGAGAGATGCCACAATAAAGACACTCTTAAATGTGGCAGCATAACATGTCATTATCTCTCCATGCCATGTGATTGTATGTGGAATGGGGCAGGGGAATGTATCTGTATGTAGAATGTGCTGGGTATGACAGGGACTGGTGGGAATATAACTGATAGTTCTTAGAGACTCAAGGTGTTATCAAATGGTCAGTATTGTATACTGGCTGGGGCAGTGAATAGTATTTAACTAGCTTAGATAAAGAATGTTTGTTTGTGTTTCGGTGATTTACGATGATTAGCCTGTAGGTTACTATGGTAGGAGATGGAGTTAGAATATCAAAGGACAGGCAGGAAATCCTAAGGATCAAAGTAACTGACAGAGAGGGACTGTTTCAACAAGAAAACAATCTAGATTTTAGGGTGTGCATGAACTTGGAGGAGCTGCCAATGGGCATCGTACATAGATAATAATGGATTGCTGTGTTTTACTATGTAACCAAATGGGTGATACAGAATATTAATTCCAGCAATAGTTGTTAACTTGTCTCTGTGTTCCAATAAACATCATGGAAATGTATACATGTGGGGCTTTTTTGAGAGACACAGAGCAGCAGCATATGATACAGCATCCAGAAAAAATGTAAGTTGAATGCTTAGATGTCCATACAGTATTCTTAAATGGGGAAATCAAGGAAACTATTTATGTGGAAGGACCTCCTAGAGTTGAAGAAGAAAGAACGAAGCCACTTGCTTGCAAACTATAGAAAAGTATTTATGGTCTAACAAGCTGCAAGAACCTGGAATGAGAAACTAAACAAGATGCTTATCAAGGAAGGCCTTACCCAAGGCAAAGCTGATCCCCGACTCTATCACATGATACAAAAATGATAAATGGACTTGACTTACGTTGATGATTTTGTTTTGGCTTATAAAGACGAAGCTGATTGTGATTCAATCATAAGTCATCTAAATAAAGAAACTACAGTGAAACGGCTAGGAACATAACTTATTATCTGGAAATACAAGTAGAAAAAGAGGAAGATGGAAACTATTTCTTCAATCAAAAACAAAAGATTCAGGAGCTCTTAGAACATTTAGGACTCAAGGAGGCCAATCCAGTGGCCACACCTGTGGAAACAGACCACCTCAAGACAGAAGAACACAGTGAGCTTCAAAACAATAATTGATACAGAAGTGCTATAGGAAAGCTGCTAAACCTAGTGACCACCACAAGGCCAGATATTGACTCAGCAGTTGGAATTCTTTGTAGTAAAACTGACTCATCAATTAAAAGGGACTCAGCGAAAAGAGTGGGCAGATACTTAAAGGGCACTGCACACTTAAAGTTAAAAGTACAAGCCACCAATAGTCGTAGACTAAAAGCACACACAGATGCAGATTGGGTTGGAGACACTACTATCACAAATCTACCAGTGGGAACTTGTTCTTCTATGGAGGTGGAGCAGTTAGACGGACAAGCAAGAAAAAAGATGCTGTAGCACTCTCTTCTGCTGAAGCAGAATATGCATCAGCCGCTCAGGCACGTTAGGAAATCATATGTCTATACAAATTACTAGAAGAACTTGGACCAGCTAAACCAAAGCCTATATAGCTTACAGAGGACCCTAAAGCTGCATAAAACTCTCACAGACTGGGGGGGGGTCAATTCATACATCAAGTACATTGATGTGAAATACCACCTGTTGAGGAACTTGTTGAGATGAAGATAGAATCATAGAGTTGGAAGACACCACAATGGCCATTGAGTCCAAACCCCTGCCATACAGGAACACACACTCAAAGCATCCCCAACAAATGGCCATTCAGCTTCTGTTTAAAACCTCCAAAGAAGGTGACTCAACCACAATCCAAGGAAACATATTTCATGCTTGAATGGCTCATACCGTTGGAAAGTTCTTCCTGATGTTTAGGTGAAATCTCTTTTAATGTAGTTTGAATCCATTGCTCTGTGTCCTAGCCTCTGATGCAGCAGAAAACAAGCTTGTTCCATCTTCAACATGACATCTCATCAAATATTTAAACATGTTTATCATGTTACTTCTTAACATTTTTTTTTCATCAGGCTAAACATACCTAGCTCATTAAGCCCCACCCTCCCATGCAGCATGGTTTCCAGAACCTTCACCATTTTGGTTGCCCTTCTCTGGACATGTTCCTGATTGTCAATATCGTTCTTGAATTGGGGGACCAAAAACTAGACATAGCATTTTAGGAGAAGTCTAACCAAAGCAGAATAGAGTGGTATTACTATTTCCCTTGATTTCAACACTATACTCTATTGATGCACCCTAGAATTGCATTGGTTCTTTTAGCTGCCACATCACTCTGTTGACTCATGTTCAGCTTGTGGTCCACTAAGACTCCTAGGTCATAGAATCATACAATCATACAATCATAGAAATGTAGAGTTGGAAGAGACCACATGGGTCATCCAGTCCAACCCCCTGCTATGCAGGAACATCCTCAAAGCATTCCTGACAGATGGCCGTCTAGCCTCTGCTTAAAAACTTCCAAGGAAGGAGACTCCACTACACTCAGAGGCAGCATATTCCACTGCCGGACAGCCCTGACTGTCAGGAAGTTCTTCCTGAGGTTCAGGTGGAATCTCCTTTCCTGCAGCTTGAATCCATTGCTCCTTGTCCTGGTCCCATTCTCATGTACTGTCTTCAAGCCAGGTGTCACTCATCATATATCTGTGCATTTCACTCTTTCTTCCTAAGTGTAGTACCCCACATTTCTCCCTGTTAAAATTTATTTTGTTAGTTTTGGCCCAGTTCTCTTATCTGTCAAAGTCCTTTTGAATTCTGATCCTGTCCTCTGGGGTATTAGCTAATTTAGTGTCATCTGCAAATTTGATGAGCATGCCCTCTATTCCATCATCCAAGTCATTGATAAAGATGTTGAATAGCACAGGACCCAGGGCAGAACCCTGTGGCACTCCACTAGTCACTTCTCTTCAGGATGAAGAGAAGACATTGGTGAGCACCCTTTTGTTCATTTGGTCAGCTAATTACAAATCCACCTAACAGTAGCATTGTCTAACCCACTTTTACTACCTTGTTTGCAAGAATATCATGGGGGACTTTGTCAAAAGCCTTACTGAGATCAAGTTACACTACATCCACTGCATCGCCTTCATCCACTGAACTTGTAACTCTATCAAAAAAGAGACAGATTAGTCTGACATGACTTGTTTTTGAGAAACTCATGTTGACTTTTAGTGATCATGGCATCCCTTTCGAAGTGCTTACAGGCTGTCTTTTCAATGAACTGCTCCAGGACTTTTCCTGGTATTGGTATCAGACTGACTTGCAGGTAATTGTTTGGGTCTTTTTTCCCCCTTTTGAAGACCGGGACCACAGTTGCCCTTCTACAGTCTGCTGGGACTTCTCCTGATCTCCAGAAACTCTCAAGAATTGGTTAAAGGATTGCCATTGGTTCTGAAATTATTTCTGCCAGTTCTGTTAATACTCTTGGAAGTAGTTCATCTGGCCCTGATGACTTGAATTCATTTAGAGTAGCCTGGTATGTCTGTACTACCTCTTTACTTATTTTGTTCTGCGTAGTTAGAACACTGTTTTTCTTTTGGAAGAAGATGAAGGCAAAGAAAGCATTGAGTAGTTCTGCCTTTTCTATGCCCCCTGTTACCACTTCTCCATCTTCTCCTGCAGCAGCCCTACCATCCCTTGTTTTTGCTTTTGCTACAGACATAACCAAAAACGCCCTTTTTATTGTTTTTAACCTGTCTAGTAAATTTGAGCTCATTCTGCACTTTAGCTTTTCTGACTTTTCCCCTACATGTAATGGCTAATTGTCTGAATTTCAATTTGATGATTTCCCGCTTTTTCAATTTTTTGTACATGGCCCTTTTAAATTTTACTTCAGTTGAAAGTTCTTTACCCATCCATTCTGGTTTCTTTAGATACCTCTCATTTTTCTTCATCAATGGAATTGTTTGAAACTGTGTTTTCATTATCTCACTTTTAAGAAACCTCTATCCATCATAAACTCCTTTCTCTTTCAGCATGCCTGACCATGGAATGGCACCTAATATTTTCCTAAGTTTACTGAAATCAGCTTTCTTAAAGCCTAGAATCTGAATCTCGCTAGCCTTGTCTTTACCTTTCCATTATATAAGAAACTCCAGGAAAAAATAGTCACTTCCACTTAAGGATCCTGTTGCTTCCACCCCATTAACCAAGTCATCACTGTTGGTTAGCATCTGGTCCAAAACAGTTGGTCTCCTTGTTGTCTCTTCTACCTTCTGGACAATGAAATTGTCTGCAAGGCAATTGAGGGATTTGTTGGACCTGATATTCTTGGCAGAATTTGACTTCCAACAAATATGAGGACAGTTGGAATCTCTCATTACTACTATCTCCCTTTTTTCTGAATGTGTGGTCATCTGTTTTAGGAAGGCCTCATCTACATCATCAGTCTGGTTTGGGATGTGTAGTAGACCCCAAAAATGTCATCCTTGTTTCTTCTCTCCCTCTTTGTTTTTACCCAGATGCTCTCAACTTGGCTTCCAGGATTTAAGTCATGGATCTCTTCACAGGTGTAAAAATCCTTGACATATAACGCAACTCCTCCTCCCATCTTGTTTGGTCTATTTCTCTGAAATAGACTGTACCTCTTTATTACTACATTTGAAACATGAGACTCATCCCATCACATTTCAGTGATATCTATTATATCATATCTACTTTGCTGTGTTAAGAGTTCCAGTTCATTTTGTTTATTTCCCATGCTCTGTCCATTAATGTAGAGACATCTAGACCATGGGTCATTCCCTCTAGCTGCTTATTTAAAGTTTTTCTCATCTTACAATCAGGCTCTTGTACTAATTATCAGTTCCCTCAATAACATTTTGATTATTATTTCTAGCACTTGATGAACTATTGTCCACTGAAGAGATGATTGCAGACCATCTCACCAATCCACTTTCTAGAGACTACCTCCATTGCCTGAGAGAGAAGATGAATCTTGTGGACTTAAACAAACATCACTGAGAAAGGATGTTGGAAGCAAAGAGGCATCAGTGTTTGTACAGAGTGATTAGTAGAAGAGAGTTCTGACCAGCATGCCTGCCATTTTGTTTCCCAGTAGACTGGAGGAGTCTACTGAGGGAAAAAAGAGGAAAAAAGAAGACCCAAACCATTACTGCCCATTCAGCCTGACGTCAATACCAGAGAAGATTGTTGAGCAGATCATTAAACAAAAAGTCTGTAACCACAGAAAGGAATATCATGCTTGCTAAAAGTTAAAATAGATTTTCATGCCAAACTAATCTTATTGCGCTTTTTGTGTGTGACAGAGTTACAAGCTTGGCAGATAAAGGGAATGCTGTAGATGTGGCATACCTTGATTTCTGTAAGACCATTGACCATGATATTCACACAAACAAGCTAGTAAAATCTGGGATAGACAATGCTACTGTTAGGTGGATTTTTAATCGGTTCACTGATAGAACATAAAAGGGTGCTCACCAATGGCTCTTCTTCATCCTAGAAAGAAGTGACTAGTGGGGTGCCCCAGGGTTCTGTCCTGGGCCCAGTACTATTCAATGCCTTTATCAATGACTTGGATGATGCAATAGAGGGCAGTCTGATCAAATTTGCAGATGACACCTTAGGGGGGATATTAGCCAGAGGACAGGATCGGAATTCAAAATGACTGATAGATTAGAAAGTTGGGCCAAAATTTGAAAAATGAACTCCAGTAAGGAGAAATGGAAGGTACTACACTTAGGCAGAAAAAATGAAACACACAGATATAGGAGATTCTATATCTATATCTATGGCCCTTTCTGCAGCTTACCTACATCCCAGTGGCATCTGGTGATGATGGCAGCAGCAGCTCTCCTAGAAGGGAGCATAATGGAGCTCTCCCTTCTGCACTGGCTGCCTGTGAGAACCAGGAAGTGAGATGGACATACCTCTTCCTGTTGCAGTGCAGCTGGGTATTGTCCCAAGCTGTGCTGGGGCAAGAAGTGCAACCATTGTGCTTCCAGGACCTCCACAAAGAAGACAAATGCAGGGACGCATTGGGAGGGTGGTGCGATCGCCGGTCATTGATGGGGAAAACCAGTTAATGTTTTACAGTGTGATCATACCAGCTAGAGACAGGAGAAGGATGGGTCTGTGATGACATCATGCATAAGCTTCTTCCAGGTCCCGTCCTTCTCTCATCTCCAGTGTGGGCTGGGTGCATCACACAGAAAGGGCCTATCTATTGATTGATCAATTGATATGGGATAGATATACCTGGCTTGATAACAATGCATGTGAAATAGATCTAGGAGTCATAGTAGACCACAAGCTGAACATGAGTCAGTAGTGTGATGCAGCAGCTAAAAGGACCAATACAATTCCAATGTTCATCAATAGGAGTATAGTGTCTAGGTCAGGAGAAATAACAATACCACTTGATTCTGCTTTGGTCATACCTCACCTGGAATACTGTGTCCAGTTCTGGGCACCACAATTCAAGAAGGATGTTGACAAGCTGGAATATGTCTGAGGAGGAAAATCAAAATGGTAAGAAGCCTGAAAACCATGCCCTATACAGGGCAGTTAAGGGAGCTGAATAAGTTTAGCCTGGAGAAGAGAAGGTTAAGAGGTGATATGATAACCATGTCTAAGTATTTTAAGGGATGCCATGTGAAGGATAAAGCAAGCTTGTTTTCTGCTGCTCGAGAGACTATGACACAAAGCAGCGACTTCAAACTACAGGAAGAGATATTGTACCTTAACATTAAGAAAGACTTCATAATGATAAGAGCAGTGGAATACACTGCCTTGGAGTGTGGTAGAGTTTCCCTTTTTGGAGGTTTTTAAAGAGAAGCTGGATGATCTTCTGTTAGGAGTGCTCTGATTGGGTATTCCTACAGGGCAGAATGGGGTTGAACTTGATGGCTCTTGCGGTCTCTTCCAACTCTATGATTCTATGGACTACATTCTCATGTAAGAATGGATTTGCAGTTTTTGATAGAGTGGTTGTAGATAGATTATTTAAAGTGAGATATGTTGGTTACACACTTTAAATTTCTCTGTCCTGATCCAGCAATTGCTAGCCAGTCAAAAAATCTGTACAAGTACAGGACTGCATTGACAGTGAAGTGAAGAAGGAATTCACTAACTCAGAAACTTCTGAATCAGAATGAATATTTGTGACATAGGTGAAGCTGCCTTACTCTGAATCTGACTCTTGATCCACCAATCAAGTCTAACTAGCAGATATTCCAAGAACTATACAGAGGCTTTCCCCAGTCCTTTACCGTCTGTATCAGGGATGTTATGAAGGCAAAGCACTGGATAGTCAGTTTAGCTCCTGCTGCACTTTCTGAGTAAATTTAATTAGGTTTATGTTCTACTGGTCTTCCACAGAAGTGAAGGTGGCAAAAATAAGGCTCTAAGGCTCCAAGTCAGTCTGTCAATTAGGCATTGACTAGACCCAGGTCAGCTCATCTTCAGCACAGTGGCCATAACTTTAAACTGGGCATGTATATGTACATATTGTCCTAGATTATTTTTTTGGCATTTCCCAGCAGCAAGTGCAACATTTTATATCCATCCTTGAGTGAGGTTATTTTTAATTCTAAGACATATTGGAACAATTTTGCCCACTCTCTTATCTTCCCTGCTTTTTAATTTTTAAAGCATTATATTGCTATACTACATTACTGAAATAGTACTTTTGCACTAAAATTGTTATGATTTTAAAAAATCAGAGGGGAGAAAATCAACAAAACCCAACAAAACAGAAAAAGCTATACTCTGAGGACTATACTGAGAGATACAGGGAGAATCTTCTAGAGACCACTTCAATGCATCCACACATACTCCCCCTCACTTTTCACCAGCCTCCACTTTTCTAATAATTTCCATTCTGCTGTGCAATCTTATAGATCTATGCTGTTTCAAGATGCTAGTGAGGCTCATCTGGTCTTCCTTTTCTTTCTGTGTTGCTGTTCACATGTGCTCTGTAAGAGGTTCTAAAAGCACTTGCTGTTTCCATTGGCTGTTGTAAGCAGGCAACATGTGGCTCCAGTTGGATTGGCTAGAGGAAAATCCTGTTCTTTCCCCATTCAAGCTGTATTGCATTGCTTGCTACAGACATACTTCTGCAACCCAGCACCAAAAGTCTGTGCTTCTCTAGTCCTCCTTTCACCATCCTCCCATTGTTGATGACACTTCTAAAAAACTCTAGCTAGACAAAAGGCAAAGAGGAAAAGGGAGCCTGGGAAGGCATAAGCGTGTTTGTAAAAAGAAGTTTTCTCAACTGTTCTGTCAACTGAGATATGCCTGTCAGTTATTATTTAAGCTTCTGCAGTGTTTACTGCCAACTGGAAATGAATTAATGATATAATATATTGCAACTGTATGTTGTAAGATGCTAGTTTGTAAGGTGGACAGCAGTGCAAATCTAAGAACCATAATTATTATAGACAATTTTAAGGATTATTTTATGTATTTGTTTTTGTGAACTGCTTTGAATGCAATGCATTGTGGAACATACAGTATACAAATTAACTGACTTGTGCACTCTTCTATGGATCAGTGTTAAGTATTTTGGTTATTGGTAACTTTTAATAAATAGTATTCTTTCATATAACTCTAGCCAGGCTAGAACAAATACTACTGAAGAAGTGAGGGTTTTTCTCAAAACAGTTATTAAAATATTTATATTCCACCTCGTATCGAAAGATCTTATGTATAAATGTGGAACACTAAAAATAGTAAGCTAAATGACTATAAAACTGTTCAAGTGCAGCAAAACCGCAGATAAATGGAAATGCAAGAGTGATACATGCAAGATGAGAAAGCTTCGCAATATACTGATAATGCATGCACAGCATACTTACGAGACAAGGATCTGGGGAGGATAGTATGAAAACCCCTAAAGCTTTCAGTCCCATATGCAGCTGCAATAAAGAAGGCAAACAGGATGCTAGGTTGTAGGGTGGCCTGCAGCGCAAGTCAAAGAACCATAAAAGACACTGCTTCCATGAAAGACACAGGCATCACTACCAATAGAGATAAAACACAGAAAGAAATTACAGTACAGAAACAAAGTTCTTAGTATCTAACTTTGTGAATGTACCAGGAACATTCACAATGTACCAGCATTCCAGATTGGGCCAAGGGAGGGTTTGAGCTGCAAAACAAAGCAAAGCAAAGCACGTGCACACACACACACACACACACACACATCATTCCAATAGTATTTGTTATGGTGGTTTATGATGAGATACAATAAGGATAGCAATATTAACAACATACGTCAATCAACCTGTTTAAAAGGGAAGCATTTTTTTTGTTTTTGACACATACCTAGTACACAGACCCATTTAAATGTTTTTTAACCACCATTCAGAGATCAGAATCAGTGAGCTGGCCTCGAAAATTTAAAATACAAAGGCAACACTTAACAAAACATGCCTAATCTAATCTATAAAACAGATAAGTTTTATACTAGTTTAAGAACCATGTCTCCCCATCCACCTAACACAGTGTAGTTTCGAGAAGAGTGTAAGCCCTGGCCCATCTCCTTAACTGCATTTCCGAGGATAACCAGTAAACCCCCTTCTCCTCCCCAAAGGCTATGATGAAGAGAGGCATGTGATGAAGATATGCTACCAGGTTTCTGAGATTCTACTGGGATTCTAAACACACAGGAAACTTGTTATGATGGATAACAGCAACAAAATAATCTTTGCAAGGAACACTGATTTTTTTCTTAGAATCACAGAGTTGGGAGGGACATCAAGGGGCATCTGGATAACTATCCAGCAGACCAACTTTATTGTGTTAATTTCTTCCCTGTCTTTGGAGTTTAACTTCCAAGGAGATATTAATGATTTCTGTGAAATGGCCTCCCACAGGATAAATTATCTTCTGCTGAACAACCACAGAAGGGAGCTCCACCCACCTCCAGAGCTTGGTGGTTCTTTCTCTCTCTGCATACTCTGAAACCAAGACTTCAGTACCAGCCACATAAGACAAACATTAGGCAGGACACCCACAGTTGTTGTTGTTTTTTAATTATTATTATTTTACTTGGTTGGATGCATTTAGTTGTTTTCTAAATAAACTCTGGTTATGATCAGAGTCTTTGACCAAATTAATATCCAGACAACACACAGAATAAGCATATAAAACTGTGTGCAAAAATGCAGACGTATTAACAGCCCACCAAGGTGTTCTGTACAAACAGAGGGGACTTGAACAACATAAATTTCTGACACCTGTGCAGCTCCCATTCATTTCAGTGGGGGCTGAGTAAGAAAACATCCTGGCAGATTGTGCATATGACCTCAAGCTCTACTTGAAATTGCTGAGGATGAATGCATAGATCAGTGCAATAGGAAACTGTTTGCTTGGTTTGCTTGTCATTTCATTCCTCCGAACATTCTAGGCAATTGTGATACTAAGATACTAAGAATACTAAGAATTCTCTGTTATAAATTCTTCATACATGTTCACATCCCATATTCAGAGGAGCTTTGGGAAAGAAAACAACCAAAGCAGTTCAAATCTATAATCTTATCACTGGCATAGTTTCATTGAGATATGAGTTAAAGAACAAAAGTGCACAAATAAGAGAAATGAAATTTTCTTTCTCACTCTTTTTCTTTTAGAAAAAGTGGAATTCTGTCAAGAAGATTAAATATTTGCTAAGATTCACATACATGAAAATAGAGCCATATTCTGCAATATGTTGGCTATAACCAACCTGAATTCACTGCATTAGTTGTGGGACAATGCATGTGTAGACGCAGCCATCAGATTCAGTGGGGTCAGATGGTCATCATGTGACAATCCCACTCTGCTTTCCTTTTGGCCACATCATGCATGGGCAGCTCAGGATAGGAGCATTATATTCTAGACTCCATCCTTGTTGGAGATTTAAGTTGGTTGTAGTTAGCAATCCCAGTAAAATCTGCCACTAAATCCACTGATGCTGAATTTTCCATTTTCCAAAGGGGTAGCATTCCACTGATGCCAGCCTATTTTTTTTTCTTAATAAAATAGGTGAGCAAGTGGGAATGATTTGTACATTCTAAATTTACAGAGGTATTTTACGTATATGTCAGTAGAAAATAATTATGTTACCTTTGAAACAAAACAGATAAAAATAAAAGAGAAGGGAGAACAAGCATATGTTTGCATAGAAATGCCTATAAATATTAGCACACCATGCGTATTGTGTATTATTTTCTATTCCAAATCTGCTAGCATGAAAAAAAAAAAGAAAGAATGAGTGCTCTATAGAAGACAAGGTAGATGAGGGCACCTGACCTGCTGAAACACATGCAGGGCCGATTATATTTCATTCTGATATCATTAGCTATTGTAGGGGAAACTGATCTTTATAATGCTTTCAGAACAATTTAGTGCTTGGAGTTTCCCATGGATAATTACATCTGACCCTCCTCAATGTTGTTCAGTCATGTGTTATATTTTTCCTTATGACATCCTACAGAAAGCACATAAAGCAATACTACCAAAGCAGCATAGAATTTTGGACTCTGGAATTCTGAGTATTAATTATCTCTAACCTGAATTAGTACTGGAAAGACCGATGTTTCTAGAAAACAAGACCAAAACCATTTCTGCGCTACTCTGTTATAGTGCTATGATTGATTGATTGATTGATTGTATTTGTAGGCCACCTTTTTTCTGGGAATTGGGACCCAAGGCAGCTTCCACTTATTATTTCACTTTCAACATCCTATGGAATCCTGGGTTAGCAGTTTAGGGAGGGGCATTTAGAATTATCAGCCAGAGAGCTCTTTGACCTCAGTAAACTACAAAGCCTAGAATTCCATAGGATGTTGAAAGTGGAATAATAGCACTATAACAGTGTAGAGCAGAAATGGCCTGAGTAATGAAGCTGTGTGAGCCAGAAGGCTATACAAGAAAAACTCTTACACTCCCAGAGGGAACTGGAATAAAATAGCTGAAGCAGCACATGGCAGGTTCCTACTATCTGTTTTAACAGGAAACCTCTTTCCACTGTTCCTTTCTAGCTCTATCCACAAATGCAGCACTTCTGAATTCTTCAAAATCTCATGACTATTCCTGCGTTATTCTCTCCCAGCCCCCATAAGCAAGAGCGCAAAGATTTCAGAAACTGCAACACATATTAGTGTTTGTTGTCTGCCAACAGACTTCTGTGCTGGGAAAGAAGTAGGCCTGCAATCCTCCTTTTCCCAAAATGTGATTTTGATATTCTGTATAATTACTTCAGCAGGCCTTTGAGAGCTGACAATTCAAAGGGAAAGGGCCTTTCATGTGCTGTGTTATTTTTATTTGTTCTTTTTAATGACTTGTTTTTTACTACCTTTAGTTTTATAGATAGACAGTTTAATTATATTGTTAATGTTTCTTTTTAGGTGTATCTATTTTAACTGTCATAAGCTGCCTTGAGGGCCTAAATACCCTCAAGGCACCAGATCCCATCTGATCTTGGAAGCTAACCAGTATCTGCCCTGGTTAATACTTGGATGGGAGATTACCAATGAAGACAGGTGCTGCAGACTATGGGCCTTTCTGCCCTACATTGTTATAGTGCTATTATTCCACTTTCAACATCCTATTGAATCCTGGGGTTGGCAGTTTAGGGAGGAGCATTTAGAATTCTCAACCAGAGAGCACATTAGCCTCAGTAAACTACAAACCCCAGAATTCCACAAGATCTTGAAAGTAGAATAATAGTGCTATTACAGTGTAGGGCAGAAAGACCCTATATTTCAGAAAAATGAACTGGCAAAACCACCGTGAATGTTCGTTGCTTGAGAAACACAAAGAAATTAATGGGGTCAACATAATTTGGCAGGACATTTGAGAGCACATACAATCCTTCTCAAAAAGTAGGCTATAAATAACAACAATAAGTGTTGTTGCTGTTATTATTATTTTTTGTTTTCTTGTGAGTCAGCTGGCTGAGATGGTCCCAGCTCTCACACTTCAGATGGGATCTACTGCCTAGGCAGGCCTCCATTTCTCAGAGAGAACTTTTCAGAAATTAGGGTAGGACTCTTTATCCCATGGAGTTAGTCATCAAGACAGTCGCTAGAAAGTGAGGAAACTCAACTCTGAGATGTACAGAAGATCTCAGGCCATCAGCTACTCATTCTTTTGTGATAGCTGAAATGAGGTATGAGAGAGGAAAAACAAGGTAAGTATTGGAGCCAAAAAGAGTCAAGCAGGTAACTTAGGGAAATAAAAGCCAAAGATCTGACCGAATCTCAGGATCTCAGAATACAGGTCTGGACTTTGGTTTCCTGCTTCAATTTTTGCTGTGGGTCCTTTTAAATGTGTTTTATGTTCTCTAGTATTCTTGCAGAATTTTTCTGTATAAGACCTATTAACATAAACAGGAAATGCAATTTTTCTTATCATTCTTGTCAAGAATGCTTCTGCAGAACTTCCTAGTGGATTTTTCTCTTTATATATGCAACATCCATACATGCATGTGAGTGTTCATACACTTGCATACACATACAGATGTGCACACACACATACACAGACCATCCTTCTCCACAGTCCACTAAGGAAAACTCAGTAGCAGCTACTGTCAAAGATTCTGGAAATTGACTTGGTCTCTTTTTTTGGGGCTTGCGATGTAATTGGGTTTGCACATTGCTCTCACATAGTTAAAAAGGGCCCAAAGAGGAAGAAGCTGCAAATAATGAAATATATGAATACAGGAAAAAGAGGAAGCAGCAGTCAGTTGAGAGCCCAAATGAAATGTTAAGAGTTATGGAGAAGTGACAGAAAAGGAAGCCCAGACCAGGAATTGTACTTCGTGGCTTAGCTAAGAAGCAAAACAACAACAAAGCCAGCAGAAAATGTTGCTCCCCTCTTTGATATGAATCAGTCTTAATTCTTACTGTGGAAAACGGCCAATAGATGATTAGTTGTATTTAGCAACATCCATCTGTCACTACTGCAGAATTTAGGGCTCCCACTCACCTAGTTTAAAACCACTGCAAAATGAAAAGGTACTAGCTGGTTGGTGTAATGAACTGCTTTATAAAGTTTGAATGCAGGATGAAGACAAGAAATGCTAAAAAGACAGGTGACATGGAAGGAAAAAGACAATGACGATGCTGCCTTCTAAATTTTCCATTGAGATTAGGCAATGGGATCCTTTTGCTATAGGTGACTATCCTTACTCCAAAAGTGGCAGAAAGGTTTTTAAAACTGCAGCAAAATTCATGATTCTGGGGTGTCTTAGCCCTGTTCCATCCAGCTGCTTACCACAGTGAAATGAATAGACATTTAATAGAATGGAGAATACAAGTGCACTTTTGGCAAACAGTTGCTTTCCCCTTGCAAAACATAACATCGAAGCCACAGAGGGAGAGAACAAGAGTAAGTGGCTATTCTGCATTAGTGCTACCAACAGTGGAGAAGGTCTTTCCAAAGAGATTGTGACATTTTACATCCTGTTCATTCAGAATGAAACTTCAGTGCAGCAGGAAGGGTTTACAGATTCTTGCTAAGCATTTCCTCTTCTCTTCTCCCAGCACAGAAGTAAAGAACTGGAGTGAAACACTAGTTTAAGGCTGCATCTAAAACCCCTGTTCACTTTGGCATAAAGTTGTTGTTGTTTTTTAAAACGTTCAAGGGCTGGCTCTAAAGATAAGGCCAAAAAAAAAAACCCAAAGGGGGTAGTAATGTGTGCTGGGATAACAGTCAGGCCCAGCAAGACTGGACAACAGTCTGGATGAAATAAAGAAACTTATTTAAACAATCTCTTAAGATTTTTTCTTGATAAAAGGAAAAGAAAATTGAGAAAAGGTATGCTTTAATGCTCTTCCTCATTATACAGACAGCAGTGTCACAAAAAGAGTATTGAGTGCACTTGGCAACATGAATTCTTCTAGGTAGAACTGAATAGATTTAAAGTAGCTGACTGAAAGTGACGATCCATATGATTGCTTTCATGTTTTCAATACAGTCATGCCTAAATCACCTGACAGAGAAGTGAAAACAGCAGGGTGGGCTTTGTAACAATACTGTGGATGAAGGCCCCATCTGACTAAAATCAGGCCACACTGAAGTGACCTAAAATAGTGCAAGTGAAAACACAGACAAGAACTTTAGCATAAGATACTCCAAAGATTAGGTGTCCTTTTCTTCCTCCCAGCCCCAGTTACGTGTAGTTTGCATCAATAGCTTCTGGTCCCTTCCCTCTTCCCTGTGTTTGAGTTTATTGTAAGGAATGCTGGAATGGCCATAACATTTCTTTCACTTTGGTTAGCATTAAAAGAAGATGAGGGAAAATGCAGCATAAAGAAACAGCACCTCTTCTGCTCTTTTAGAATTTCCTCTTTCTTTCCTGCAGTCATGAAGTACCACAGAATTTAAAATTAGAGGTACATCTTCTACGTATGCAATGTGAGATTCAATTTAGCTCTCAGAGCTACTAAAACCCTGTTCTCACATAGTTATAACATAACTATAATAAAGCATCAGGGCTTTTCACCACAATTTTTATAGGTAGAGCACATGACCAAGTAAGTCCATGGACACAAAGAGGTTGTTGAGAGCAGGGGGGTTAAAAGAACTGCCCTAATTTAAGTCTGTCTATATAAGTTAAGTACTACTCCAGAGAAATGAAGCAGAAAAAGGGGAGAGTGGTGGTGGTAGGCTACTGATGTCATCAAACAAACATGTACTATGACAAATCTCTGTATACCTTCTGCATGTAGTTGTTGCTATTGTGTGCTTTGAGTTGTTTCAGACTTATGGCAACCCTAAGACAATCCTATCATGGGGTTTTCTAGGGCTGAGAGTGTGTGATACATCCAAGGTCACCCAGTGGATTTCCATGGTCAAGCAGGGAATCAAACCCTGGTGTCCTGGGTTGTAGTCCAATGCTTAAACTATTACAACACGCTAGCTCTCTTTGCAAATGGTATTAAGATGTAAATGTGCTCTTTGCTACAGCTCTCCTCAGACCTATCTGTTTATCTCTTCTCAACATGAGAAACATAACCCAAGCAAAGCCACAGCTTAAAATGAGTGTGGATCATTTTGTTCTCAGGAAATGCACAAGTATCTGAGAATCTTACCAAAATAGAGGTAATTTTAAAAAAAAGAGTACGAGGGAGGAATTGCACACAGCTAAGATCAGTGTTCACACAGGAAGAATGGGGTTTTCTGGGAGGGCGTCTAGGCTTTACCTTATCTGAAGTTGTTTCTACTGGAGAGGTTGCTTTTGTTACACTGCATCTGCTCTGTGCTTGGGGCTCACTGTGCTCTTGAGTACATTGGTTAATTTGTGGGAGGTTAGTGACTGGATGACCTGTGATAGTCTACAAATTTCCCAAAGACAACCCAGAAAAGGATTACATTTAATACATAGCACAATCATAATACATTTTTCTCCTTGTAAGACAGTGGTTCTCAACCTGTGGGTCCCCAGATGTTCGTGGACTTCAGCTCCCAGAAGCCCCAGCCACTATGGTCAATGCTCAGGGCTTCTGGGAGCTGAAGTCCACGAACATCTGGGGTACCACAGATTAGAACCACTGTGGTAAGAGGACAATAGGCAGGTCTTTTTTTAAAATTTATTGAAGGGTTTTAAAATCCAATTTGTTAAATAACAATTCACTAGACAACTACTGATCAAGGGGGTTTTAGTGGGAAGCTTTAAATTAAAAACATGAGAAATCTAATTTCTTTTTGCAGACAAAGGGAGAGTCTCTACACTGCAGGTGCCCTTGGCAACACTACCTTGAGCCAAGTGTAAGTTTTCACCTTTGAATTGTGTCCTAGACAGCAACCCTTTGACATTCCCAAGCATAAATGTATGGTCAAAAACGCAATACGACAGCATGGTGTTGTGGTAAGAGAAGCCTGCCCCCCTCCAAAGCTGGTGTCTTCTAGAGTTGTTGGATTTGAAGACTGGGGTGATATTCAGTAGTATAACAGGCTGATACTTTGTCATCCAGACCAATGCAATCACACAGAGTAGCTGAGGTTAACAGTGCAATCCCAAGGCTAATCAGTCAGGTAACAGTCCCATTGAGCATATAGTTTTTTAAGCATGTTTATAGCCCTGACTAATTGTGTGAACATCCCATTTCTTCAACACAGGATAGGCACCATGTTGGGGGAAGGGTACACAAAAAGTGGGTTTTTTTCAGATTTTTTTGTTATTAACACACTTTTGAATAACAAAAAAAATACATAAAAGGGGAAAACAATGACACACAATTAATCATGCAAGACAAAATTAGACTACACTAACACACAAACAACTATCTAAACTACTAAACCAAAGACAAGCCAAAACTTAAAGGGGATTACAAGAGGGGCACATTTGACTTCCAGCTCCTCAGAAAGCAGATATTGTTTATCCATTATTATACTTCCTTGGAGTTCCTTATCATTTTGTAATGATTAACAAGATTTTATCCTATTAAAATGTAATAAAATGTGTTTTCTGAGTAGAAAATTTATGCTCAGAAAATATTTTTTTGCACAGAAAAAAGTATATCTTTGCCCCAAAGTATGGAAGACTTGCTGAAGCACAAACTGGGAACTACACAGAAATGTTTGTGTTCCCTTCCAGTGGTAATTATTTATTCTTACCTGGGAGAATGAAAAACATGACAATTTGTATCCCTAATTCTGATGCTTATGTTTGCAACAAAAATATAGTACAATAGTATAAATATAGTAGGAGAAAAATATTTTACATTGAGCATCATACATACAAGTTTTTTTCAACACTGGTTGTGTTTTCAGCACATTGAAATGTATTCAGAGTGATGTTGCATACAATCAGAAACCGAATGTAAGATATTTAAGACATGCTTGGTTGTCCTGTGGAGAAAGTATGTTTCTGTGAAGAAAAAATGACATGCATTTGTGTGTAAATACTTCCCAAAGTACAAAGAATCTTGCAGCAGCTTTGTACCCTGCTCTTCCAAAAGGGTTTTACTGAGTACCTGGATTTCCCCTCTTAGGCCCTTTCCACATGGGGGGAAAAATATGGTGTAGGACAACCTCAACCGGAGGTCGTCCACACTGTGGCGTGCGCGAGGGCGGTTATTAATTTTGAGGTTCCACACTTCAAACCACCCTCGCGCGGCTGCAAGGGGTGGCGCTGCGTGTTTTTTAAAAACCACATTTCATGTGGTTTTTAAAAAACGTGAGTGCACTAAACCGTCGCAGTGCCCCGTGTAGAATTGCAGGTGCGCGCAAGCGCGTGCCTGCAGAGCTGCCGGTGGGCGGGCTTCTGGCTGGCACGCTTCTCCAATTGGCAGAGAGCCACCGGAAGCCACCAGCCGCCATTTTGGGCGCCGCTAGACGCTGCCGGACACCGCTGCCGTGTGGAGCGGCAAACACGCGCTGTTCCCCGCGGTGACGGAGCTACCTGGATCCAGGTAAGCTCCGTTTCCACGTGCGCTGCCCTGTTTCCCCCGTTTCCAGCCCCCGCATGTGGAAAGGGCTTTAGACATCAAACAAGAATTACACAGGGAGTAGATAATCACTGCTCTTATTACATTAACTAATGGAGATGTTACATTTTAAAAAAAAAGAATTTTAGATTCTTTTACATGCCCAAAGCCACTCTGCAGAAGAATAAGACTTTAAGTTCTATTTGAATCAATAGGCCCACTCCCAGTTTGACTAAGGCCATTTCCATGCCAGACTGTTATAGTTTTATTATTCCACTGTCAACATCTTACAGAATCCTGCGGTCTGCAGTTTAGCGAGCGGCATTTAGAATTCTCAACTAGAGAGCTCTTTGGTCTCAGTAAACTACAAACCCCAGAATTCCACTGGATGTTGAAAGTGGAATAATATCACTATAACAGTGTAGTGCAGAAATGCCCTAAGTCTGGACCACCAACAAGTGTGCGGCACTATGACAGGAAATAAAATAGTTCCATGTTTGATAAGAAAAAGACTATTCAGCTAATAATGGGTACAACAAAATATATTAAGCCAGATGAACTAAAGGGACTTGAAACAAAACCTGTTTGGTCATGGAAAACTCTAACTGCAATTACGAGTGTTATCAATAAAAGTACAAGGCGCTCTTGGGTTTCATTAAAGAATGAATAGTTTGATGAAACAAAAGAAACTCCATTTAGCGCCAGCATAAAGCTCATGCCAGGATATCAATTTCACTAGGATATACCAGCAACACCAGCATCAAATTAAGAAAATGTGTTGCACATTCAGATAATCCTTCATTATCATTGTCATTCTTTCCATGTATGATGCCCCCCAGATCTAACAAAATCTTCTATTCATGAAATGACATTCCTTAACTTAATTTTTATGCTGTATTGTAAGGCAAGGGCCATAAGAAACTCCTCACTGATGCACAGAATATATAGATGTTAGAGCTTTTAGTAGGTAGATCATCAAACTAGACAGCAAAATAAGGGGAGGGGGGACTGGGAGTGCATCTGCTAGCCAAGCCCTGTCCACTGCTTGTAAAGTTTGCACCAGGATCTATGTATTGTACTCTACAAAATCTATTGAGATTCTATATGTCCCTAAGCAAAAGTCCCTAAGAAGTTACAATCAATGTGAGGAATGGGCTGTAGCGTAATCTTAAGCTCTGCTTCATGGATATATGCTTCCCCTATGCATGAAAAGCTCCCAAAGAACAGGCTTTGCTTTTATACTTTTAAAAGATACAGTACAAGCAGACAGCTGGATCTTTTCCTGACAGAGGAGAAGTGGTAGGTTTGAGCACCCACTATCAACATGTCTGCATGTCAGGCATATGGGCAGAGAAACACAAGAAAACAGTTGGCAACTCGTATATACTATGATGATTGTAACAGCCAGCATTATACTGTTACTTTAATTATTACTGACCTATGTGAAGTTCTCTGAACACTTGAAATATAAGACCTCCATATGATTCCTCATTCATGGTATCCACAAAACTGTGTTGTATAGCCTCCCTGAGCTCCAGTATTTCTTGGAAATGTGACCATGCTATTAATATTTGCATCCTCAGTGAAAAAGTATATTTTAGTGTTCAAGACATCCCACCAAGATACACTGATTTCTGTGGGAGACTAACGCTTTTTGCCCAGAAAGCACATGCAAGAAAATTTGTTTTTGCAAATCGGGTAAATTATGCACAGAAAAAACACATGCAGGTTTGCACAAATGACTTTTTTTTTGCCAGCAAAATCTCAAAATATAAATAGTGCTTAAACCCTTTTATTTTCATCAAATGGAGAAAAGACTAGTGATTTTTAACCCTTTAACCCTTGCATTCAGGAATAAGATATGCAAAGATTTACTTCCCCACTTAAGTAATGAAATGAGAAAGCTGCTTTCCTCAAGCAAAACCCTGGATCCTCCCATTGATTCTGTTCAACAGGGAAAAACCTGGCAGAAAACTTTCAAAGAAAAAAGTAGTAGAAGCAAAAGAGGGAAGGAAAAATGCCTCAGGCCAGAGAGAAATATTGGGGAGATCACATACCAAATATCGTAGAATCATGGAAACATAAGAGTTGGAAGAGATCACAATGGCCATTGAGTCCAACCCCCTGCTATGCAGGAAGAAACACTCAAATCACCCCCAGCAAATGGCCATTCAACCTCTGCTTAAAAACCTCCAAAGGAGGTGACTCCACCACACTCCAATGCAGCATATTCCAATGTCAAATAGCTCTGACTGTCAGGAGGCTCTTCCTGATGTTTAGGTGAAATATCTTTTCCTATAATTTGAATCCCTTGCTCCATCTCCTAGTCTCTGGAGCAGCAGAAAACAAGCTTGCTCCATTCTCCATATGACATCCCTTCAAATATAAACATGGCTATCATGGCTCCTCTTAACCTTCTTTTTGTCAGGCTAAACGTACCTAGCTTCCTAAGCCACTCCTCAAAGGGCATGGTTTCCAGACCTTCACCATTTTGGCCACCCTCCTCTGGGCACATTCAAGCTTGTCAATATCCTTCTTGAACTGTGGTGCCCAGAGCTGGACACAGTATTCAAGTGAGGTCTCACCAAAGCAAAATAAAGTGGTATTATAACTTCCCTTGATCTTGACACTATACTCCTGTTGATGCAGTGTAGAATCGCATTGGCTTTTCTAGCTGCTGCATCACACTGTTGACCCATGTTCAGCTTGTGGTCCACTAAGACTCCTAGATCCCTTTCACATGTACTGTTTTCAAACCAGATATTACCCATCTTATATCTGTGCATTTCATTTTTTCTTCCTAAGTGTAGTACCCTACATTTTTCACTGTTAAAATGCATTTTGTTAGCTTTGGCCCAGTTCTCTAATCTGTCAAGATCATTTTGAATTCTGATCCTGTCCTCTGGGGTATTAGCTATCCCTCCTAATTTGGTGTCATCTGCAAATTTGATGAGCATGCCCTCTATTCTCTCATCCAAGTAATTGATAAAGATGTTGAAAAGCACTGGCCCCAGGACAGATCCCTGTGGCACTCCATTAGTCACTTCTTTCCACGATGAAGAGGAGCCATTGGTAAACACTCTTTGTGTTCAGCTGGTCAACCAATTGCAAATCCATCTAACAGTAACCTACATTTTATTACCATGTCTGCAAGAATATCATGGGTGACCTTGTCAAAGGCCTTACTGAAATCAAGATTCACTACATCCACAGCATTCCCTTCATCTACCAAGCCTGTAATTCTATCAAAAAAAGAGATTAGATTAGTCTGGCATGACTTGTTTTGTTTTTTTAAATACTCTTTATTCAATTTTCCATTATTCTTTAAAATATCGCCACTTATACATACATACAATTACATACATTCGTCTACATATACTATCTACATTCCAGCATGATATATACCAAACTTCTACTTGTATTTTTCTTCCCCTATGTTCTATAAGGAACTCCCAGCAGTCTTCTTGCTGACTTCCAGAGGAGAGAGCAGAACCTATTGTCAGCTAATTGTTTGTTAGTTAGTCAGTTAACTGTCAATCAAACTAGGGAGAGTTAATCAAGCTAGGGGGAGGAGCCAGCTAGGGGAAGGAGGCTTTATTAGGAACTCCCAGCAGTCTTCTTGCTGACTTCCAGAGGAGAGAGCAGAAGGTAAGCTGGGTCTGTGAAGACAACTTTGATAGGTGTTTTTGCAGGACTGTGGGGCTGAGTTTGTTTGCTTATTTCTCTGTGTGTGTTTTTTTTGTTTGTTTGTTTTGCTTGCGCTGGCCGTGTGCTCTGCCTGAGCTCACAGCCTATTGTCAGCTAATTGTTTGTTAGTTAGTCAGTTAACTGTCAATCAAACTAGGGAGAGTTAATCAAGCTAGGGGGAGGAACCAGCTAGGGGAAGGAGGCTTTATTAGGAATTCCGAGCAGCGCGCGCCATAGGCGCGTGCAATTTCATTCATCTACTTCAATCCTTCAAGTTCAACCATTCAAGTTTAGGAACAACCGATCCTTATAGCGACTGAACAAATTTAGGAAGAGTTCAACTGAGCTTGGTAGTTAGCTGAGCAGACATAGCTTATACAGCTCAAATTAAGATAGGAGGCCCAGTTTTTGTTTTTGTTTTCTTTTTCTATTCTCTGTATTATCAAGTATGGAAGGGGAGGGAGCTGCTGCTGTCACCTGTAGCACTTGTGGCATGTTCCTTTTCTTGCCACAAGATGTGGTCGGGTACACCTGCAGCAAGTGCAAGCTGGTCACCTTCTTTGAGGTCAAGGTGCGGCAGCTGGAGGCACAGGTTTCTAATCTTCGTCTTATTAGGGAAGGTGAGGACTTCTTAGATAGGGCAGAGAGGACCTTCCTGAAGACCGGATATGCGGAGGAGCTGCCTGATGAGGAAATCAGTTCCGTGAGCCACGAAAGCGATGCTTGGAGGAATGTCACACGGAGAAGTAGAAGGGCCAGGAAGGAAACAGAGACTCTCAAACTACAGAATCGCTTCAACGTTCTTGATGCTGTGAATGATGAGGAATACCAGAAGGAGGGAACACAACATCAGCAAGAAGGAATCCAACTTCGCCAACTGGAACTTGAGCACCAACAGGACAGCATCCAACATCGGGAAGACCAGCACTCCCGGCCTGAACACAATGCCCAGGTAATCCTGGAAGAATCTGCTTGTCGAAGAACCCCGGACAGGCCTCAGAGGAGGCGAGTTCTGGTGGTTGGGGACTCCTTGCTCAGAGGAACCGAACCGGCAGTTTGCAAACCGGACAAGCTCAATCGAGAGGTCTGCTGTCTTCCTGGTGCCAGGATAAACCACGTAACAGAGAGGCTAGCCAGGCTGGTCAAGCCCACTGACCGTAAGCCCCTCGTTTTGGTTCACGTTGGAACCAATGACACGGTGAAGCGCAGCTTTCACCACATCACAAAGGACTACAAGCTTATGGGGAGAAAGCTTAAGGACCTTGGTGCGCAGGTGGTCATTTCATCAATCCTCCCTGTTCAAGGATATGGTGCACGAAGGGAAAGGACAATAGTAGAGGTCAACAGCTGGCTCCGCACATTTTGCCACCGCCAACAGTTTGGCTTTTTGGATCATGGCTTGAAATTCCAGGAACATGGGCTTCTGGCAAGGGATGGCTGCACCTCACGAAACTTGGCAGGAACGTTTTTGCAAACAGTCTCACAAGGAGGATTAGGAGGGCTTTAAACTAAGTACAACTGGGGAGGGAGACAAGATTATTCAGGACAAGGACTCGGCAAGTGCAGGGGAAAAAGGCCCAAATGATATTGGCCAAGTAGGAATAGCAGCCAATCGTGGGAGGGGTGGAAACAATGCTATGGGACTTGCAGGAAGGGCACGGGGACTTAAGTGTCTCTACACTAATGCACGGAGTATGGGAAACAAACAAGATGAATTTGAACTCCTAGTACAGCAAAATAAGTATGATTTGATAGGCATCACTGAGACCTGGTGGGATGAGTCTCACAATTGGAATGTAGGAATAGAGGGGTATAGCCTATTTTGTAGAAATAGACCAAATAAGAAAGGAGGAGGAGTAGCCTTATACGTCAAGGATGTTTTCACCTGTGAAGAGATCCATGACTTGAACACCGGAAGCCAGGTCGAGAGCATCTGGGTAAGAATTAAGGGAGCGAGAAACAATAGGGATATTATAGTGGGGGTTTACTACAGACCTCCAAGCCAGACTGAGGACCTCGATGGCGCTTTCGTAGACCAAATGACTGCACATTCAAAAAGGAGAGATACAGTAATAATGGGAGATTTCAACTACCCGGATATATGTTGGCAGTCAAACTCTGCAAAGGCGGCAAGGTCCAGCAAGTTTCTTGCTTGTCTTGCAGACAATTTCATGGTCCAGAAGGTGGAAGAGGCGACAAGGGGATCAAATATTCTGGATCTGATCCTGACCAACAGGGAAGACCTTGTTAATGACGTAGAACTGGTTGGATCTTTAGGAGAGAGTGACCATGCCCTATTAGAATTTTGTATTCAGTGGGGAAGAGAAGGCAAGTGTAGCCAGGCATTCGTCTTAGATTTTAAAAAAGCAGACTTCTGTAAACTGAAGGAGCTGCTGGCTGAAATCTCGTGGTCAAGAATAGAGAAAGGAGTTCAGGATGCATGGGAGTTCTTTAAAAGGGAGGTACTGAAGGCACAGGCTAAAACTGTGCCATTAAGGAGGAAAAATGGAAGGCATCTGAACAAACCGGAATGGTTGACTAAAGAGCTCTCAGCTGAGCTAAGTATTAAGAAAAACATGTACAGGAAATGGAAGAAGGGGGAAATCACCAAAGAAGATTATAAGCAAGTAGCCAGGAGATGTAGGGAGAAGGTCAGAAAGGCTAAAGCACAGAACGAACTTAGGCTGGCCAGAGACATTAAAAACAATAAAAAGGGCTTTTTTAAATATGTCCGTAGCAAAAGGAAAAAGAAGGAGACGATAGGGTCACTGCGCAAGGAAGATGGTGAATTAATAACAGGAGGAAGAAAAAAGGCAGAACTCCTCAACACCTTCTTCACCTCAGTTTTTTCCCAAAAGGATAAAAACACTCAACCTGGCGGTTGGGGAGCAGGTGAGGAAGTGGGGGAAATGCAGCACAGAATAGGTAGAGAGGTAGTACAGAAATACCTGGCCACACTGGATGAATTCAAGTCTCCAGGGCCAGATGAATTGCATCCTAGGATTTTAAAAGAACTAGCAGAGGTCATTGCGGAACCTCTTGCTATAATCTTTGAAAACTCTTGGCGGACCGGAGAAGTTCCGGCAGACTGGAGGAGGGCAAATGTTGTCCCCATCTTCAAGAAGGGAAAAAAAGAGGACCCAAATAATTATCGCCCAGTCAGCCTGACATCAGTACCTGGAAAGATCCTGGAGCGGATCATCAAACAGTCAGTTTCTAATTACTTAGAAAACAATGCCGTAATTACGAAAAGTCAACATGGATTTCTCAAAAATAGGTCATGCCAGACTAATCTTATCTCTTTTTATGATAGAGTTACTTGCTTGATAGATGAAGGGAATGCTGTGGACATAGTATATCTTGATTTCAGTAAGGCCTTTGACAAAGTTCCCCATGACATTCTTGCAAAGAAGCTAGTAAGATGTGGCTGGACAGGGCTACTGTCAGGTGGATTTGTAACTGGTTGACTGACCGTACCCAAAGGGTGGTCTCCAATGGCAGATTCTCATCCTGGAGAGAAGTGACTAGCGGGGTGCCACAGGGTTCTGTCCTGGGCCTGGTGCTGTTCAATATCTTCATTAATGACTTGGATGAAGGAATAGAGGGCACGCTGATCAAATTTGCAGATGACACCAAATTGGGAGGGGTTGCTAATACGCCTGATGACAGGATCAAAATTCAAAAGGACCTGGACAGATTGGAGAGCTGGGCCAAGGCTAACAAAATGAATTTCAACAGAGAGAAATGTAAGGTCCTACACTTAGGCAGAAAAAATGGTATGCAGAAATATAGGATGGGGGACACAAGGCTGGCTAACAGTACGTGTGAAAGGGATTTAGGAGTCTTCATAGACCACAAGCTGAACATGAGTCAGCAGTGTGATGCGGCAGCCAAGAAGGCCAACGCAATTCTTGGTTGCATCAATAGGAGTATGGTGTCTAGATCGAGGGAGGTATTGGTACCACTTTATTCTGCTTTGGTTAGACCTCATCTTGAATACTGTGTCCAGTTCTGGGCACCCCAATTCAAGAAGGATATGGATAAGCTGGAGCAGGTCCAGAGGAGGGCAACCAAAATGGTGAGGGGCTTGGAAGCCATGCCCTATGAGGGCAGACTTAGAGAGCTGGGTATGTTTAGTCTGCAGAAGAGAAGGTTGAGAGGGGACATGATAGCCATGTTTAAATATTTGAAGGGGTGTCATGTCGAGGAGGGAGTGGGCTTGTTTTCTCCTGCTCTTGAGACCAGGACAAGGAGCAATGGATGCAAGCTGCAGGAGGGGAGATTCCGCCTGAACCTCAGGAGGAATTTCCTGACAGTCAGGGCTGTCCGACAGTGGAATGTGCTGCCACAGAGTGTGGTGGAGTCTCCTTCTTTGGAGGTTTTTAAGCGGAGGCTGGATGGCCACTTGTCGGGAATGCTTTGAGGGTTTTCCTGCATGGCAGGGGTTTGGACTGGATGGCCCTTGTGGTCTCTTCCAACTCTACATTTCTATGATTCTATGATTCTATGATTCTATTTCTCACTACCATACAATCTCTCACACTTTCTTATCGTTGCTAACCTTGTAAATTATCCATATTACCCTTTCTTCATCATTCGTTACTTCCTTCACATTACCTTATCTCATTTACTTCGCTGTTTATTAAGATTCTCTTCTCTCTGTCCCGTAGATTTCTTTCTATAATTATTTGTAAAACATATTTATAATTGAAAACCTTATTAATGACTTATTTTTCCCTTCACCATTATATTGTATTTATTCTTTCTTAAACCATCGTCTGCCTCCCCCCTTTCCCAACCAATTTTTACCACCAACACTCTGTAATCATCGTTATCTCCTCCATTCTGTTTTGTCAAATCCTTAAGTTCTGTCTCTATATATTCATTTACTAATCTCCAACTCTCTTTATGTAAACCTTGCATTCTTCCTTGAATTATCCCTGTTAACCTGTCCATTTCCATCATTTCAGTCACTTTTACGAACCCTTCTTCCATTCGGGTTATATCTTTACTTTTCCAATTTTGTGCATAATTCAGTCTCGCTGCAGTAATCATATAAAGAATAACTCTCCAATGTTTTCTTTTCTTTTCTTTCTCAATTTTCTGCATCATATTCAATAAGAATAATTCTGGCTCCAATGGTATCTTAATCTGTAATATTTTTGTCATCTTTTCTTGAATATCTCTCCATCTTTGCCTTCTCACAAGTTATTTTCATAAGTGAAAATAAGTTCCATTATCTTTACCACATTTCCAACATTTATTTTCTTTCGTTCTATATATCTTACTCAATTTTACAGGATCCAAGTGCCACCTGAAAAGCATTTTAAGATAATTTTCCTTCAATTTTTGAGCAGCAGTAAATTTATTTGTATCTCTCCAACTACTCTCCCAATATTCAAATTGAATTTCATGCCGTACATTTTTTGACCATTTCAACATAATCTCTTTTATTTGTTCTGTCTCTAATTTTCTTTCCAACAACAAATTATATAATTTTGATATCGTTTGTTTCTCCGAGTGGAGAATTATTTTTTCAAAAATGTCTTCTTTTCTCAGTGATTCCACTCCTTCCAGATTTTTGTCCATTATGAATCTTTCACTCAGTTGTTGATGCAAAAACCAATGGCATTTAAATCCTTCCTTTTCGATTTCTTCCCTCGACTTTAACTTTAAATCCTGATTTCGCTCTTCTTTCAATTTATTTTCGTAACGTAACCACTTATCTTTTGGATCTTTCCACCTCCCGTATAAAGCTTCATGTGGGGACAACCATCTTGGTTTTTTCATGTAATAGCTCTTCCTAAATTTCAGCCAAATCTCCAATAACGCTCTTCGTACATAACGGTTTTGAAAATCTTTATCAATTTTTTGCTTGCCATACCACATGTAAGCATGCCAGCCCATTCGTTTCCCAGCTCCTTCTAAATTTAATAACTCTTCATCCTGTAATGTTATCCAGTCTCTAATCCATATTAACCCACTGGCATAATAGTATAGTTTCAGGTCCGGTAAGCCAAAACCTCCTCTTTCCTTCTTTTCTGTTAAAAGCTTCCACTTAATCCTAGGTCTTTTATTCTCCCAAACAAACTTTGATATGTCCTTCTGCCATTTCTTGAAAGGCTTGTCATTAATTATAATAGGCAGGTTCTGAAATAAGAAATTTAATCTAGGCAAAACATTCATTTTTATTGCTGAAATTCTTCCCAGCATAGATAGCCTTAAAAAATTCCAATTTTCTAATGATGTTTTTATATCTTTCCAGGTTTTTTTATAATTGTTTTCGTACAACTCATTCTTTCTTTTTGACAGCCAAATTCCTAAATATTTAATCTTCTTTTCTCCTTTAAACCCAGTCATCTGAATCAACTTATCTTCTTCCTCCTTTCTCATATTTTTTGTTAAAATTGTCGTTTTATCTTTGTTTATCTTTAATCCTGCCACTTCTCCGAATTGTTCCATTTTCTGTATCAAAGTTTCCATACACTGTTCTGGGTTTTCCAGAATAACCATCATATCATCAGCATATGCTCTTACTTTATATGTATGCCTATTGATTTTACACCCTCTTATTTCTGGATCACTTCTAATTGCACTTAATAACACCTCCAAAACTGTAATAAACAAAAGTGGAGAAAGTGGGCATCCCTGCCTTGTTCCTTTTTCTATACTGAAATACTTAGTTTTGTCCCCATTAATAATTAATGTTGCACTTTGTTCCTTATAGATTTCTTTGATCCATTCTAAAAAAGAACTGCCAAAGTCCATTTTTTCTAACACTCTCATCATAAAGTCCCATCAAAGATTGTAAAAAGCCTTCTCTGCGTCAATTAAAATTAATGCCAATTTCCTTTCATTATTCTTTTCATAATGTTCTATGATGTTCAAGGCAATTCTTATATTATTTCTAATTTGTCGTTTTGGGAGAAAGCCATTTTGATCCTTCTGAATAATTTCTTGCAGCACTGTCTTCATTCTCTCAGCCAATATATTAGTAAAGATTTTGTAATCGATATTAAGCAAAGATATAGGACGATAATTTCCTGGTTCTTTTAAGTCCTTTCCTTCTTTTGGAATTAGCGTTATATAAGGCTCCTCCACGATTTGGGTTTACCATTATCTGTAATATCATTAAACGTCTTTTCCATTGGTTCAATTGTGTACTCTTGGAGTTTCTTATAATATGTTGCTGTTAGGCCATCCGGACCTGGAGCTTTAGATATGTCCAGTTTCTGAATCGCCTCCTTTATTTCCTTTATCGTAATTTTCCTATTCATCATCTGTCTGTGCTCTTCTTTAAGTTGGGGAATTTTTTGATTCTTCAAGTATTCTTCTAATTTTATCAAAATCTTTCCTTTTTCTGTCAATTTGTAAAGATTTTTATAGTAATTATAAAAAGTTTTCTTTATTTCTTTCTGATTCATCGTTATTTTACTTCCCGTATTTATATCCAATATTAATCTCTTTTCCTTCTCCTTTCTTAGTTTATAAGCCAGCCACCGTCCCGGCTTATTTGCTTGCTCAAAATGCTTTTGTTTCATCCACATCAGTTTTTTACTCATTTCCTGCTGATTTTCCGCTATAATCTGCCCTTGCAATATTTCCAATTCCATTTGCACTTTTCTATCCGATGGTTTTTCCCTCAATTTCATTTCCTGTACTTTTATATTTTCCAACAATTCCTGATATCTTTGCTGTCTCGCCTTCTTAAGTTCGGAGCTTAATTTAATGAAATGTCCTCTTAACACCACCTTACTAGCATCCCATACTGTTCTCCATTTTAATTCATCTGACGTGTTTTCTTTAAAGTAATATTTAATTGCTTCTTTCATTCTTTCCAAACAGCTCTCATTTTGAAAAAGAATATCATTCAACCTCCATCTCGTCTTTTTGCTTATCATTCTCAAATCCAATTGAATAGGATTATGATCGGAAAAAGTCCGAGGGAGAATCTCCATGTCCTTAACAATGTGCAGCAAATTTTTGGATATCAAAAATAAATCTATACATGACATAGACTTATGAGTGTCTGAGAAAAAAGTATATCCATGTAAATCTTTATGAATTCTCCTCCATACATTCTGTACTCCCAGCAATTCTTCTAATCTGAAAAAGGACTGTGGAAGCTTACCATGAGCTTTTCCACTCACCGATGAACTAGATCTATCTGTCTTGGGGTCCAACACCCCATTCATGTCCCCCAAGATTAAGTAATTCTCTTGATTTGCTTCTGCCGAATAATTCAATATAACCTGATGTAATTTTTCATAAAATTTACTTTTCTCTTCTAATGGAGCATAAATTCCAATCAATAGTATTTTCTTTTCAGGAAATTGTACCTCCACCCCCACATAATGTCCCTTATCGTCTAGAAATTTCAACTCTGAGGGATACTTTTGATTAACATATAACACCACACCCTTTTTCTTCTTAGAAGATGCCGAAGTGTAACATTTGCCTAATTTAGGATTTCTCAAATATTTAGCATCTTTTTCCCTTATCTTTGTTTCCTGCAGACATACCACCTCCCCCTTGCTCTTTTCTACATAATGGAAAACCTGTCTTCTTTTATAGTTTGAGTTCAAACCTTTAATATTCTATGAGAGAATCTTTATGGTCATCTTCTTCCTCTATTACTGTACTTTTAAATATCTTCTTCTTCTGCATATAAATCTTCTAGTTCTAACTCCACTTTCTGTAAATCCGTTTCCTCTTCTTGCTCTACTTCTAACTCTGGATAACTCTCCTTCTCCTCTCTCTCTTCCTTATCCCTCTTGTCTTCGTATCCCATAGTCCGTTCTTCTTTTCCTGCTTCCACTGTTCCTTCTCGACTTTCTTGTCCCTCCTCCTGTCCTCTTCTGGCATGACTTGTTTTTGAGAAACCCATGTTGACTTTTAGTGATCATGGCATTCCTTTCTAAGTGCTTACAGACTGTCTGTTTAATGATCTGCTCTAGGATCTTTCCTGGTATTGATGTCAGGCTGACTGATATGGTTAAGGGATACTTGTTGTATCCCTTCAAGTTGTTAATAACTAATGCTGACCCTAAGGGAAACCTATCCTGGGGTTTTCTGGGGCTGAGAATGTGACATGCCCAGTGGGATTCTATGGCTGAGTGGGGAACTGAAACATGGTTTTCGGGGTCATAGTCCAACACCCAAACCATTACACCAACACTGGCTTTCCAAGGGATATATCAAAATAAAAATGGAAGCTATTCTTTGCTGAACTCACTCCATTTTGTGACACCTGTACTTCCAGATGGTACACTTATAATGGGGTCAAGTTTTCTGAAATCAGTCCTGCTGTTTCTCCACAGTAATGGCATATACAAAAATCACCAAGCAGTGATAATACAACACATAGATCAGTTTAAAAAGTAGATAAAACCAATACACATTTAACTCCATCAATAAATCCTTGAAAAACTATAATAATAATCTGGATAGGACTGCCAGAAAAGACTGAGCTTCAGTGCTAATTTAAATGCAGACAGTGTCTCAAGCTGACAAATCTGTTCCAGCACGTCAGTTCACAATCTGGAGGTGACCAAATAAAATGTCCTCTGAGTAACAGTCAACCAAAACTAGAAGATGTCTCCCAGATGACTTGAGCATGCAGTTTGGATTATACAGGAGAAGGCAGTCCTATAAGTAATCTGGACCACATAGGGCTTTAATAAGGTAATAAAGGTAATAACTAGCACTTTGTATTTTGCCTAGAAACTAATTGGCAGCCAGTAAAGTGATTTGTATAGTGACCTGGGATCTGCAATTATGAGCCTTGCTCCCTGGAACTTCAAGTTTCCTTCTCCACTGCTTAAACATGAGAAAAACTGATAAAACTTTTGTGTGGCAGCACATTTGCAACAACAAGGATGCATGGACACTTTATGAAGTTTATGAAATCACAAGAGGTGTGATTTCTTCCAATAAAGCAAGTAACAATTTTGCGTTGGACAATATGAACTAAACCCAGAAACTGGCAGAAAAGAAACAGTTAATCACTTTCCTGAAGCACATGGTTCTGATTCAAATCGACCTTCTCTTGACTGCTTTTAATTTTTTTTAAAAAATAAAGGAGATCTGCATCATTTCCAGTATGGAAGAAACTTGTAGCTACTAAAATTCCCTGCCACACATGCTGTATGTGCATTGTTACCACTATCGTCAGAGGAAACCTGCATGGCTGCATTAGCAGCCCTATGTTTCATGCTATTCCAGAGTGGCATTGTAATTCAGCAAAGGTTTTCTTTTTCATGTCCCAATTAGCAGGAATAGAAACACCCCAAACTCTTACTTTGTTTTTTTCAGGACTCATTGCCATCTGGCAAAATTACACATGGAAAATTCACATCCATACAAAATGGAGATGTTAAAAATACAGAATTCTTTGAATGAATTGCGACACAAGTTAATTTTTTTGTCCATTTCAAAGGACAATTTTTTCCCATGTCACTAGATGTTACTTGTATCTTGTTATGGCAATGAAATGAGCATGGTTGCTTGTATGGGAAGCTTTGCATAAGAACATTAACAAGAGCCTTGATAGAACAGGCCAGAGGCTTCTACAACAGGATGTAATAGAGAGCCATCATGTCTCATAGCTAAACTAGTATGGGTGTATGGCATTAAAGGACTGTATGGATTCCAAAAGATTGGCTGTGCAAGGCCAAAGATAAAGATAAAGATGTTTGCCAACATTGTTAAATTTAGCCTGAAACTGTGCTTATGGTCACTTCCATTTCTTTGTTCACAACCACTCTCTTCCTGCATGATGTAGACATCACTTTTCTTGCTCTGGGGTCTCATCCTCAACTCTTTCTTCCTGCCTGCCTCCATGAATCACTTGCTTCTAAGAACTATCTCAAGCTGAGAACATCCAACTTATTGATATAATGTACTACTTTTTCTTCCTTTCTTCAAGAAGATGAAACTGTAGTGATTATGCACATGTACTCATTAGTAAAACTACTTTTATATGTCTTACCAAGAACACTAAGTTTGATTTCTTTTTCTGCTAGAGTTTTGTGTGTGGCAGCCAAGTGGTCTGGTGAACTGTTCAAAGTTCTGGCTAGTGTATTTACATACTCTGCTTGAGAGATCCACTAAATCTCTCACATTTCCCAACATTATTAACCCCTTAATGCCCAGAACCCATCTTGAATAAAATGACCCAGAATGCCAACCTGTGAGTAGGCCATGCCCACCAAATTCACCATCTGCACCAGACTAGTTGAAACAGCAGCCACAAGCCACTATATTCCACAGAACCACTTTCTTGTACCCATTGTGGAAAATGGCCCAGAACACTAACTTTCCAGATAGCCATGCCGACAAAATGACCAATTGCAGAAGATTAGATGGAAGTGCTGCAAAAAAAGACAGAAAAAATTCACAAAAACCACTTCTTAGTACCTGATCTAGCAGAAAAATGTGCATCCTAGACAATGGCCTGGAATGCCAGCCTCTCTCAAAAACAGCCTATTTCTGGCCTGTTCAGTTTGGGCATCTATCCACTGCCAGACCCACTCCTATCACTGTGAAATTCTTCTGTTTCACCTTACCTCCTTCCTCAACATTGCTACCAACCCCCTCCCTTCTTTATTTTCCTCTCCTCCTGTGGTATCACCACTGCCTTTACCTGCCTGCTTTTCTGCCTTATGTTTAAAGCAACACTAGCAGCTTTCTGTAGTCTGTGCTTCTTTAGAGTATAGATAGGCAGCAGCTTAAAGTGAAGCAACAAAAGGTAATAGAAAGATCAGAGGCACAGCTTTAACTGTAGCTGCAGGGAAGGGAAGTACAGCAGAGGGGAAGGGAAGGAAAGTAAGAGGTGAAGGAGGTGGGTAGCAGGTGCAAGACAGGAGGCATGCAATATCATGAAGTGAAAGGAAAGGGATGGGAAGTAGGGGATGGAAGGTAAGACATGCAAGTGGAGTACAGGAAGCAAAGGAGGGAGGAATGAAAAAGGTGTGAAGTGAAGCAAGGGAGAGGAAAAGAGATGCAAGAGAGGGAGAAGAAGGTGAGACAAAGAAGGAAAACGCAAACAGTAGAATGAAAGAACCAAGAGAGGGGAACATGGTGAAGGTGTGAAGTGTGCCACCCACAATATTTTCATCGATTTGTACCCTTTTATCATTAGTGATAAAACTGATGAAGAAAAAAATACAGTAATCTGATGAGAATACAGTAGCATTATAAATGTCTACTCATGACAAAAGTTGTTGCTGTAGTTATTTACCACACCAGATACCCACCCCATAGTATTAATCCTAACAACAACCATGGGTATATTTGCTGAGTAACAGTGGTAGCCTAAGGTCAAATGGTCAATTCTGTGACCAAACAATGACATGAATGTGTATCTCTCTGTTTCAAGTTCAGCACTATAAACATTATTCTATTAATTCTCTCAGAAGAGTAGTTATTATAAAAATGGTACCAAAGCTAAAACATGCTGGTTCAAAAATGCCAACAATTAATGTGGTGAATTTTCATAATCAAAATGTAAATTAACAATGCACATAATTATAATACTTTGTATGAAATGCAAATTAGCTGCCTAGTTTTGAGGACCTGTAATATAACAACCTGATTTAACTGACCTGCTTTGACTCCTTTAACTTGTTTTGCCATATTTTGTCCTGAAATGAACTTTATGTGGTTTTGTCCACGCAGTTGTTTCTCTCTTGAAATGGCTTGTTTGCATAAAAAAAAATTAAAAACTAAAAAACCAAACAAGCCCAACTTAAATTAAAACCTGCAGAGTTTTGTCAGCTACCCTTGCTCATTTCACAGCAATAGTTTGTGGGAAATACTAGATGAAAGTCATGCTCTTCTTTAAATAACATGGTTTCTAATTAAAAGACTTTAAAATGAAACAGTAACTAATTGACCAAAATTTACAGTGAACAACAGTAACTTCTCCTTGTGATGCTCCCTATGAAAACGATGATCTCAGTATGCCCATTGGAGGAGGAGGGAGAGGAGGAGGGGGAGGCAGAGAGGGAGGAACAAGGAGAAGGAGAGAAAAAAGAAACAGCACATATCAAACACAGCTGAAGAATGGATCTGGGCTTATTCAGTCTTCTGGAAAATAGAAGAAACCCTCTAGGCTTCCAGAAATATCCCAAAGATAAATAAGTTGCTGATCTTTGGACACAAGGAGCCTCCCAGGCTAAAATCAACCCTTCTATATAACAGCACTACATATCTGAAATGAACTTAATGCTGATGAGCCAGAGATCCTGCTAGATAATTTTAGCTCCCCAGCTAAAGCAGGACTTATCAGAATGACTGAGATGTTTTTTGAGATAAAATATAACTTCCTCTCACTGCAGATAAGATCAGCAAACTTACTTTCTGAAGTGAGAAAAGGCACAGAATTCATTCTTATACTCCAGTTTAGCCAGAGCTCTCCTTGTTCCACTTCCCAAGCACATATCGCTAAAATGGTGGCTCCTTTCCTCAATAATAGTGGTAATTTTCAGCCAATCTCTCCACCACTGCCCGCAAAGCAATTTGATGTCCAGGATGACAATATTTCTATATATTTAACAGATATGGGAGTAAGATATGGAGGTGGGGGGTTAATTTTCAACATATCATTGTACTGTTGCAGGAGCCCAGAGAACACAGAGACCACAGAGCAAGAAAAAGAGTAATTTATTACGCTCGGGCTTTTGGTTGGGGGGTAATTAGCTAGTAACAGCATGTGGTATTTGTGACCCCGGAGGGGCGGACCGAGACATGCCTGTGATCTTTGCCTGTGATCTTTGTGTATACTGTGAACTTTGTCTATAAAAGAGCTGTGAAACTTGAATTCAGGGCTTTTGGTCTTTTGGAGACATCCAGCCAAAAGCCCGCGCGTAATAAATTACTCTTTTTCTTGCTCTGTGGTCTCTGTGTTCTCTGGGCTCCTGCAACAGTACTATGCAGTGCCAGACAAGTAAGGCTGTGATGCTATTTGCATTCAGGTAAAAGCTGGGCTCACCTTTGTGTACCCACTTTCCTAGAAGGAAACCTAGGAACTTAGTGGGACATAATCAGCTATAGATGTGTATCAGATTGTATTGGTAGGCCCACTTGGAGATTGCTTGTGAGTGGATATACAATGAGGATTATTTCTGAGTAGAAATGATAGATTGTGTTGTAATGGGATCAACATATTAAACAGCTACTTATTGTATACTACCAGGAAGCATTTCAGCAGTCTTTCTCAAAATATTTTCTATGAAGGTCTTGCTTGCTTCCACAGCTTTCAACTCTAAATACAACGAGGTCTGTGGACAAGTAAACTATGTTTCCTCATTTAGGTTTTTTTTCTTATCCTTACTCTCTTTGTTGCCTTTAACACTTTTAAAATTTAGATCATAAAGTCTTTAGGAGTTTTCTCTTTTTCATATGCACATGCACAAATGGTGCTGTATAACTAATAATATCCCTGTGAGATAAATTCTGCTCTTCAAATTAAGTGGGATTCATCACTAACAGGGGGCAATCTATACAACAAAATTCCCCATAAATTCATAATTTGAAATAGATATAAGCAATCCAATAATCATTTGCAGTACATTCTAATAATGGTTTCCAGACCTAGCTTGGATTCTAGGAGTTATAATCCAAAAATATTTTTTAATAACTGTATTTTTTAATACAGTGTACTTTAATAACTGGGGTTTTTTTACAGTCTCTTCCCCCCCCCCAATGCAGGGTTTGTTTCTCATCCCATCTACTGAAATATTCAAAGATGTACAGGTTTGTAGGTTTGGAGAAACCAGTCTCTTTGGGATGTACCATTTCAGAATGTAAATGGAGGTCATATGTAGTCCTCTCAACCTGTTGAACAACCTGTTGAACACATCAGAGTGATAGCTAGTCTACAAGCTTTCTTGCTGACATGTTTCCATTTCACAGACAATGACTTTTTGATAGAAGCTTTGTCCGACAGCATAATTGTGGATTTCTTCTGGCCAGGTTCCATCATGCAGCTGTTTTATCATATGAATGTTCACAGCATGATAACCGCACCATTGACATATAACTTGAACGTGTGAATGATACATCCCAGATAAAGTATCAAAATTACAGTTCAAGGACAAATAGTTTTCAGTACAATCTGTTCACAAGTCTAGCTGACAGTCATCAAATGCTGGGCAATGAAGTGATGAGAAAAAAATTACCGTTGACATTGTAGTATTTTAAGTTCTTATCTTTTTAATTGCGTGCTTTAAACTGTTTTGATATTGTTGATAGTTTAATTCTATTTTAATATCGATCTTTTGTATATTTTTAAATATATTGTACTCATTTTAATTTGTAAGTCGCCTTGAATCCTAGTTTTGGGGAAAATTTGGGATTTAAATAAAGATGATAATGATCACAACAGCAATGCATGTGGTGAACTAGCCTAGTGGTAAAGAATGGAAAAGACCAAACGATCTAAAGGGATAGAAACATATTTTTCTACATAAGAACTATGATGAATGGCCGCCCCTGCCCTGTCCATATTGCCCTGTCCAGTATCAGTTTTTATCTTCTAATCCTCCTGTCTCCTCGAGTCATTCTGCAGGCAAACTCAGCCAAGAAAATACAGCGCACGTCAGTTTTACATGAAAATATCCAAAGGCAACAAAAACTACACATAACAATATAATAAGAGCTATAGGCCTATGAGAAGTCCACAAACAGGACACAATGGTCTGAATCCTACTGGTAGCTCTAACCAAAGTAGACCATTCAATCTACTATTGAATGGTAAATCAACGCTTTTGCAAACCTTATTAATTCAATAAGTCTGCTCTAGGAGAGATTGTCGACAGGATTAAGGCCATAGTCAACACCTACTCATGCTCCCCATCAACTGCTATACAGAGCCACACTGCCTCTGCATAGATAACTGTTACAGATGCCATTTAAAGAGTTTCAGTAGTTCACTTTGCGCATGATAAAGCCAAACATAAGCATTTCAACGTCCATAAATTTCAACAGTCAAGCAAATCCTTAATTCATTCTTCCCCCATTAAACTTCAATGTGACTTTGCTATATGATAAGGTGGTCCCAGAATTTGGGCACAATTTTCAAATGGATATATTGGAAAAAATGTAGTCTAAGGACACAAAATTTATTTTGTGTAGTAATTTAAAAGAAAACATGTATAGGATAATGTGGTATCTAACCCCAAATAAGCTGTTAAAAGTATCCAACAACGTTTCAAATCGGTGTTGGGGATACCAGGATAAGGGTTTTCCATATGTGGTAGACTTGTAAGGAAACAAAAATTTATTGGCTTAAAATTTGTAAATGTGTGTTAATCCAAAAAAACAAAAAAAACAAAAATGAAGGTGAATTTTGTAATGTTACCAGAAATGTTTTTGCTGGGTATTATAGAGACAGAATTGGATAGTGAATAAGGATTACTTCTTCAATATATAACAACAGCAGCATCATTGTTTGCTCAAACCTAGAAATGGACTGAAGTACCAATGACCAAAGAATGGATTATTAAGCTTGCTGAGTTAGCCCAAATTGCCAGACTGACTTAGGTTTTAAAGGATATAGGATAAACCAACTGAAGATTTTTTGATTTTTGATTTTTTGAAAGATTGGAAACAATTCATGGACCTTTTGAGCAATAAGATCTAACAATGCAATGATCTATAAGTATGCTTAATAGTAATTTCAGTGGATTTTTACTGGTAGAATAAGACCATACAATTAAATCTGGACAAGAGAAAAGTAAAACATCTTCCTCCACATTTCGTACTCCCTTTGGAGGTTGCCAATTTGTATATGCAGAGTTTTGAAAGAGAAATCACCTGTCCCAGTGGGTTATTCAACAAATAACTGGTGCTTTGGGTAAGGTTTTTAGATGTTGTTTTCTATATTTGGAGGGGCAATGTAGACGATCTCAGAGAATTTCACAGGACAATCAATTCTATAAATTTACAATTTGATTTCCAGTTCAGCACATCAGAAGTTCATTTCCTGGATCTGACAGTAAAAAGGGCAGAAGGTCATTTCATTACCTCCCTATAGAGAAAACCACAGATGCTAACTCCTAAGATTTGATAGGTCTCATTCTAGAACACTGAAATGTAACTTTCCCTATGGTCAGTTCTTCAGGTTAAAACAAAACCAATTTCAACACTCTGCCACAGATATTATTAATCAATAAAAGATATTAATTTGGGTGCTGGAAAATATACATAATGATAATGGAAAAAAAATTTGTTATGAAAAGAAACAGATTTGATCTTAAAATTCAAATCTTTGGCCAGAGGAGATCTTAATGAAGGTCTGGATTTTCTCCCTGTATTATAAATAAAGTCTTCATAAAAGCATACATGCCTTCTTAGCTTGATTGCATCAGACATTCTTGAAAGTTGTTTCACCACAGTCTCTCTACCCTACCCTTTTTTTCTGATCATCTGTTGAAATGTATAAATAAATAAAATTTTGAAGTCTAGTCCCCCTTTTATTGTTTACCAATCCAATTTATGGAGAGAGGGTTTCATTTATTTGTGTGTATTTTTTTTTTTTTGGCCAACTTCAGAAATTTCTGTTGTTGATATATTGAATTGCATGTATATGTTTTTAATACTTGTGATAATGGGGCTTCCCATTATCTAGGCTTATCAAAGGGAGATACTTCCCTCTTCAGGTAAACCAAGGGTTAATGAGGTGTTGGGATTACATCAAGGGTCACAGGGTGAGAGTTGACCAACCAAAAGGAAAGAGTCAGCATCACAGGTCACAAGGTGAGAACTGACCAACCAAAAGGAAAAGAGGTGGGCATCTTGGAGATGCTTCCAGATCCTTCCAAGGAGGAAAAGATAAAACTTCTGAGAGGCCATGTGGCCAGGGAGAGAGAGAGAGAGAGAAAGAGAGGAGAGCTGGGCCAGTCGAGCTGGCAGCATGCCGTGTCTCCTGGACCCCCCCCCTTCTCCTTTAGACCATCTACGCCTATAACCTAATTGTGAGTAACTAGAGATAAGTAGTTAGTCGCGTTAGGGATGTTGTTATTTTGGGAATTGGCTGATCTTAAGAATGTATCTGTGCTGTTATATCTGTTTTGTAAATTCTTGTAACTAAGTGTACCTGGGAGAGGGGAGTCTCCCAAGTGTATATTGTTTACTTGCATGCTTTGATTAAATACTTCTATAAACCTCCGTTTCTCTCCATTTCCACGCCAGGTTTGGCACACGCTACATAGGACCTCTCACTCAGGGGGAGGGGAGGGGGAAGATCCTTACGCTTAGGGATTGGGCAGGGTCCCTCCTGTCCTGTCCAAATATTCATAATTCAGGGGGGTGGTGGCAGCATACCTGATAGAGTTGTGGAGATTGCCAGTCGTTCCAAGCGTGGGAATCAGCTTTGGGAAGCTGGCAAGAACCCTAGTAAAACGCTGGGAGGAAATTTCCAGTCTTGCAAGGCTGGAAGTCAACTTAAGAGACTGGAAATAAACCTACAGTGTCACAATACTAAGTTTAATTAATGTGATATATCAGAATATTTCATATGAATGTAATTTGAATTATGTGTTATATTCTTTTAAGTTCTGAATCTTTATTTGTCTCTGCTGTCGCTCCAGAATAAGGCCTTTCAGTTCTACATACAGGATGACACATGTTAGACTTTTTACAGTATAGAATATTCATTAAGGCATTTTATAGAATAAAATACAGACCAGCAATAAGCACGTGGAGACTTGTCTCCTCTTTGCCTGTGGATTATATGTGCTTTTCAATACTTGTTCTTATGTTATGATATATGATTTGTGAGATAGCCTGGATTTAAGCCTTTATAAGGCTTTATAAGTTATAATCCGCACTTTGAATTGTGCCCAGAAACTGACTGGTAGCAAGCGGACCTGTTGGAGCAGGGGAGTTGTATGATGAGCTGGCATTCTAGCTGCAGCTCTTTGTACCAACTGAAGTTTCTGAAAAATCTTCAAAAGCAGCATGTTTAAAGTAATCTAAACAGGATACAGCCAGGGCATGTATCACTGTGGTTAAATCAAGTATCTCCAGAACAGGCACAGTTGGCACACAAGTTTTAAGTCTGCAAAAGTACTCCTAGATATTGCAGGAACCTGAGCCTCGAGGTTCAAGGCTGAATCCAGGAGTACACCTAAACTATGAATCTGCATCTTTGAGAAAGTATTACCCATCTAGCACAGGCTGTAACTCTATTCCCTGATTTGCCTTTCGATTAACCAGGAGCACCTCTGTTTTGTCTGGATTGAGCTTCAGTTTGTTTGCCCTCATCCAACCCATTATTGATGCCAGAGACTGGTTTAGAATCAAAAAAGCTTCCCTGGAATTAGGTAGAAAGAAAAAATAGGGTTGCTTGTCATTAGCACACTGGGAGCACTAAATCCCAAACCTCTGGATAATCTCTCCCAGTAGTTTCATTTAGATGTTGAATAGCATGGGGCCCCAAGGACCCTAAGGGACTCCAAGAACTATTGACCAAGGAGATGAACATGCGTCCACCAGCACAGTGCTTTCAAGTCTCATTTCAGGAAGGCATCCCAAAAGGAGACCACAGTTGATGATATTGAAAGTTACTGAGAGGTCCCTCTGAACCAATAGGGACATATACCCTCTGTTTAGTTCCTGGTATAGGTCATCCAGCACGGTGACCAAAGCTCTCTCTGTTTGATAACCAGGCCTGAAACAGGTTGACATGGCTGAAGATAATCAGTTTCACCTAGGAATCTCTGGAACTGAGAGGCAACCACATGCTCTATTTACCTTGCTCAAAAATGGAATATTAGACACTGGGTGATAGTTATCCAGTACAGGGGGATCCAGGGAAGGCTTTTTTCAATGAAGACCTTACAACTGTCTCCTTTAGGCATGTTAGAACTCCACCTGCTTGAATGGAGGCATCGACACCTTCCTTCACCCACTTGGCTGGTCCTATTACTATCAAGAAGAAAGGGCAAGTTTACATCCTCTGGGACTGTATCAACCATGGCCTCTGAGTCCAAATGGATCTGAGAGACTATATCTGCAAAGTGCCATGAAAATTCTTCACAGTGGACTGTTAAGTGGTCTTCATTTTCTTCTTGAGAATCAGAATGTAACAGTCCTCTGGCCACTCAGAACAGCTCTACTGGATGTCTCCTTGCAGATGCAATTGTGGCAGAAATTAATAGTTCCTTGGCTGCCTGCACTGCCATGAAGTAGGCCTTCAAGTAGACTGTAGGTTGTGTTTGGTCAGACTCACTCCAAGTCTTCCTCCAACATTGCTCTGCTTTCAGTCTAACTTGTTTCATCACTGCTAGCTCCCCGGAAAACCAGTTTGGCTCCACCCCATGACAGCAATTGTGTCCACCACTCTGTCTAGAAGTCAATGAGGGCTTCAACAGAATCACCTGCCTAGGTGACAGGAAAATCCAACAAGAGCCATTGAGAATCCATCTGGATCCAACATTCTCCTGGAGTAGACCATCCCAATCAGTCCCACAGACTTTTAGAGGCCGTTGAGTCCTAGTGAGTCTAAACCCAATCAGGCAGTGATCTATGACAATGGAACTATAGAAAGTTCCTCAACACCAAGATCACCATTATCCAGTCGCGTAGGGATGGGGGGTATGGTAGGTGCGGTTTGCCCTGGGCGGCAATTTTTTTGGGGTGTCCTGGCCTGTAGCCATGCCCCTGCATGTTCTGGCCACACCTCTGCATGTCCTGGCCCTGCCCCCACACACTGCAGCCCTGCTCCATGCACCATAGCCCTGCCCCCCCACACACACACTCCCAGCTCTGCTACTGCCATTATCACTCCAACACCAACTCTGGGACCACTCCAGATAGCTCAGGAAGGGCGACTGTTGAGCAGTGGGGTGGGTGGTACACCAACAGAATCCCTATTTTGTCTCAGCCACCCACCTTTAGGCATACACATTCAATGCCGGCAGATTGTGGGATAGAGCAGTTGTTCAGGGGGATGGAATCATGACTACTGCAACTCCACCTCCCCATCCCCTATGTTTTGCCCACTACTGCACAAAAACAATACAACACAAAACAAAAACAAAAACAAACACTGGTGGGCAAACCTGAGAGATTAAGCCCAACCTCATCCAGCCAGGTCCCTGTGATACAGGCCAGGTCAGCGTGCTCATTTAAAATCTTTATTGCTATTGTCTTATCACTCACTGACCTGGCATTAAGCAACTGTAATTCATCTTTCCTTTCTATGAGGTCACCTCCTGCTTCTTTTCCTACCTAGAGAGAGGCCACACATGGATTTTCCATAATGGCCACCAGCATATCCACATTCATAAAGCCAGCTTGAGCAGCCTGAATAACCAAGTCTAGTTTTTTTTCTCTCTTGTCCTGTCATTGAATAGATTTCCTGAAAGAACGAAGGTTCCCCCTGCTCTACTTTACTATGAACATCCAGAGTAGTAATTCCTTTTTCATAGCCATATGTTCACAGCATTAGGATGCTGTCCTCTATTAGTATAAACACCAAAACATTCTTACAAAATGATATTGCATGTAAAGGTGCAAATTTTTCAAGAATTTTGAAGCCATAGCCATGAGGGATTTTTTTTATATATAAAATGAAATTTTTGAAAAACTTGATGCAAGCTATCTGATGCAATATTAGTGCTCTTTATAGATTAAAAATCACTTTGTTACTTTAGAAATTAAAAATATTTTATATAGAATTCGATTTAGCATAAGATTATCAAATTTATATTGGAAGTACAATTATGTATATGTACATAATTATGTATATGTGCAGTTTCATTGAAGAACATATACAAATTGAATTTAGGTTTTTTAAAAAATCTTTTGCTACAGTTCAAGCTATGGTGTCTTCAACTATAGGGCACCTCTTTTATTTAGGTAGTTTGTTAGGAGCAGGCAAAACAAAAACAAAACAAAACAAAGAAAAATAGTGGAAACAATCAATACTAGTAAAACAATTATTTTGTCTCCTCTAGTTCTCCATAGTGTCAAACAGATATAAAGCACTCATTCTCATAAAAAAAGAGAGAAAAGGAAACTTGTGTTATGAACTAATACTAATACAGTCTTATATAAACGTCTTTCCGTTATGCAGTTTTTAGAAGTAATTTCAGGTGGAATAAATATCAGAACACCTTATATGAACACATTATATGAAATATATAAATATATGAAATATATGAACACCTTAATTCAAACATTTTATTTATCATTGTAAAAGGAGATTATATGGATATTCCATAATTTAATTTTTATTTTTCCCTGTTCCCTAAAACCAGAACAAAACCTGTGTTTTTACAAAACAAAAATCTATTTCCCCTCTCAACAGGTCTTCACATTTCCTGTTACATGGTTGTTGCCATGTGCCTTCATGTTAAGTCTGACTTATAGAAACCCTAGAGTTTTCATGGCAAGAATTATTCAGAGAAAGTTTGCCATTACCTTCTTCTAAGGCTGAGAGAGTGCGACTAGCTCAAAATCATCCAGTGAGGTTTCCATGGCTGAGGGCAGAACTCAAACCATGGTTTCCTAGCATCTTAGTCCAGCATGTAGACTACTACACCATACATGGACGCCTCATAACATTTTGTAAATTTAGTAGTGCTATACCATGATAAAAAAAATATAACAAAACACCCTCATCTGGAAGTTCTACCTGTTTCCACCATACCACATTCCACTTATTTACTTCTCTTTCATGAAACCACAAAATGAAAATGGCTGGATCTTCCTTTAAAATTGAAAAAAAGGCCTGTTATTTTTTTAAAAACAGAAAAGCTGCAAAACAATAATGCTTCTGTCAGAACTGAAGACAGACCCCAGACTTTCATGTATCATTCACATATTTCAGAAGCACCTTGTGAATGCACGGTAGCAGAACTACTCATATCAGCACTCTTACCCAAAAGTCTCTCATTCCTAGAATTCTGATGTCCTCCTGTGCTAGCTGAAAGATCTTCTGGTATAGGCATGGGCTCATCAGCATCATCTGGGATGTCACTTACTGTAGGACTTTCTTTTCCTGGTAAAAAAGCAAGTAGCCCAGTTAAGTTAACAAACACATCTGTTCTGTTCATCACCCTTTTGAAGCGACAGCTGGATAACCTCATCATTCCCATACCATAAAACATTATTCACTGTCATATTAGCTTCCTAGTCAAGAAAATCCTTTTTAACATAAGACAAATTTTGAGGTGGGCAGGCACTATTTGGAGCACATTTCTCCTGTGTTCACCCATTGGTTTTGCTTTTAATATATATGATTTAATATGTAATTCATTGGATACTAGTTGTTGGTAGAATTCTGTTTTTGTCTGATTGTGCCCTTACCATAGACAATTGTTTGGCCTTTGCTTTAATTCAGAACATCTGTTTTTATATTCAGTTAGATCCCACTGAAATCAATGAGGTCTAAGTTTGAATAACTAACATTTCACATTGGTTTCAATGGAATCAATTTAGTTCAGACCCATCACACTGAAAGGTTGTCTCCTACCTTGTGAAAAAAGATTCATATTATTGGAATTCTCTATCTGTTTCTAAATGCATTCATATTTTGCCCACATATTGCTTCCTATAAAACAGAGGTTGGTAAGGTTAGTGGACTTTGGAGTAAATTTTCTGCCCCTGGCACTATCCAGGAGCTGCACAGACTACACAAAATGCCAAAATAGGAGGGGAGGCAAATGGGTAGAACTTCACTGCTAATATGAAAACATTGGCTGAGATCCTATATCACAAGCTTTACACCTACAGAGCTATACCACTAAAATGATGTCAAAGAATTATAATGATGAACAGTGGAAAGTGGCCTCATGCACAATGTGGACTCTCACTACATACAGGTGAAAAATAGGGACATTTTTCTGGGTGGACACAGGGCACTCATGACTATCCTCTTCCCTCTATTCTGTGGCTCTGTTGAGGTCTATTGCCTTCTTTCCCCTTGCACTATCATTGTACAATGGTAGTCTGTCTCTCCAAAGTGCTGTACATCATGACAGTTGTACAAAACCCATGCTGCTTGTCCCACCTGTGCAATGGTTCTCTTTTTGTTTTTGTTCTTTTTTATTACTTTTTATTATTGGTTCCAAGAAACAGCATTCACATTAACACTTTACACCTTTTTCACTCTACCATACTATAATACACCTTATCAGTGAAACCTTTTTTCTTAAACCTTTCTAAATCCCATTGTTACTGTGATTGTCTAGCCTGAGCCCAAGGTCTACAATTTCATATTCGTTATGGTTAATATTTCCACGTGGAACTCCACAAGATGAACTCCACATGTCTGAAAGGGTCACGGAGAGCCTGTGTAGGCAAGCACGGCCGCACGGCCTTAATTATGCAAGCTAGGTCTAGGCCAGTAAACAACTTTTGTCACACAGTCAGTAGTGTCCTCCAGACACAGCTGACCATTAAGCAAATGCAAGGGCTCTTAGCCCTGAACTGCTTGCTCTATACAAACGCTAAGCGCTCCTCATCTACATACTGTTCTAACAATTGGCAGTGCTGGCTAAATCTCATCAATTCTGATTTTGACCTTTCAGAGGCTTTGTCTCCACCAAATTCCCTATTCTTCTCCTCGGGAGAAGGCTAGCCTCCAGGTATAATCTACCCTATAAAAAAATCCTGTCTGAGTTTCTCAGTGGAACGCTCGTGACTTGCTTCTCGAACCTCTGTCGCTCTGTTTGGCGAGCCTCCCCTCAGCTCCATGTGCTGAGCCACGCCAAACCCCAGCATTGCTCTCTATTCCTCTTTATCTGGACTGCAAGATCAGGTGGTGTATCACCCAGAAAATCCCTATCTTTTTCTTAGTTTTCTTCTGTTAGCTCTTGGGTGTGTGCGTGAGTGTATGTGTTGCTGAGTGCTGATATTTTTGCCTGTTTTAATAAAATCTTTCAATTGGAATAACTTTGCCTAGTTCTTGACGCGGCCTGACCCCGTAAACATAGGGTTAAAGATCCTGCTACGTTACCCTGCCTCTCGTAACGCTAAAGCAGTGCTCAGAGCTAATTTTCCCCACCTATAGTTGAACACATTTTGGTTTCCCTCATGGGACCCCCAGTAAAGAGGGTAACACCACCCTCTCTTCCATTTTCATGTTTTTGAGCTGAGATTTAATCATTTTCATAACCCATTCCTTTCTTCTCTTTAACATCCCTTCATATTTGCATTCTATCCATTCATTCTGTAAACTCTTTCATAAAACAACAGATAATCAAAATCTAAGATTCTTTTTTCAATATTATCTATTAAAACACTAAAAGAAACTAAACATAACATATATTACCTAATATTCATAACAAAATAAACATAACATACCAAAACAATACATACAAAAATATATAAATAATACACATACAACATACCTTATTACATATCTAAGCAAACTTCCCCTTTTAGTGAGATGCAGCCTTATAATCTTCAAACAAAAAGTGTTACCTCCGTATATCAGAAGGGGAAATAACAACATTCCTTTTAACATCATTATCTTCGATGTTACTGACATAATAATTATATAATATTTTAATGTTACTATTTAATATTAATATTTTAAAATATTATATTAAGTATTAATTATATTAATTATATTATATTACAATATTTAAAATTAATATTAAAATATTAATATTTTAATATTAACTATTTCATTTGTAAGTCTTGAAGTTTCACATAAAATTGTCAATATACTTTCACATCCCAATTCTTCCAAAAATAGCCTTGTTACGTCAACACATCTTCTCTTATTCCTCCCTCCCTCCACTGAAATCTAAGATTTTTTGATTGCTATACTGCCCCAAAAATCTTTACAATAATCCATTATAGGTTTCCATTTACCTTCAAATTTTTTCAGCAATCTGTCTTTCAGTAATATTGTCAACTTTCCCATCTCCATTGCATCAAAAATTTTCAGAAGCCAATCCTGAATAAAAAGTTTTTCATTTCCTTTCTATTTTTGTGCAAATGAAATCATATATAATTCTAATTTGGAGGGAAAATCTCTAATTTTCTTTCAATCATACTGAGTAAATATATTCTGACTTCATCTCATAATTAACATGCAATATTTTGCTAATTATATTATATATCTGTACCCAAAATTTCTTTGCCTCTTTATACAACCAACACATGTGAGAAACAGTTCTTTATCTTTCACCACATTTCCAACATTTTCCCTCATCTTAGAAAGTCTCCATAGTGTTATGTACCAGCAGTACAACATTTTATAACAATTTTCCTTTAATACTATATTTAATGTGAATTTCAAATTCTTACTCCAAGAGTTTTGCCAGTTTTCGAAATGTTCCAAATATATTCCCTATATTCCAGGCACACTTAATTGTGTGTGTGTATAGTTTCTTGTTCCAACTTTCTTTTTAAGAGAAATCTAAACAATTTAGCTATAGATTGGGATTCTTAGATAATGACATTTCATCTATTTCATTATTTTGTTTTTCAAAGCCTTGCAACTTATAGTTCATTTTAAATTTTTCTTGCAATTTCTTATAGGAAAACCATTGGCAATCCATCCCTTGAATGTTCAACTCTTCTCTTATTTTCAGTTTAGGTTTATTTTCTTCCCATACTAAAAGGTCCTTGTATCCTAGCCATTCTCCTTCTGACGATTTCCCTCCTATTAAGAAGGCTTCCTATGGAGAAGTCAATACTGGAATTTTACTATGAAACTTATGGTTATATATCGTCCATATTTTACTCAATGATCTTCTAATATAATAGTTGTTAAAATCTCTATTTACTTCAATTTTATCATACCACAAGTGTGTTTGGCAGCTGAATCTTAGGCTGAATCTTTTCCACCCATAAGCATGTGGACCATAGTCTCTCTCTCTCTCTCTCTCTCTCTCTCTTTTCCTGTTTATTACATGTGCTTTCTAGTACTTATTCCTGCTCCAGATTTTGAAACAGAAACATCATTTTTGGGAGTAGATTCATTTTACTTTATGCTATTTTGCCCATTAAGGATAAATTCAGATTATTCCCTTTTAAGCTCTGACTATATGCTTTTCCATTATTTTTTTATAATTACTGTCAAATAATTTTGATCTTTCTTTGTTATATTTATCCTTAAATACTTTATTTTCTCTTCTCCCTGCAATCCTGTTATTTTTGATAATCCTGTTTCTTCTTTCTTCATCACATTCATTGTTAGTGTCACTGTCTTTGTTTATCTTAAATCCTGAAGCTTCACCATATTCACTTAATTCACTTAATACTTTTTGTATACAGTCTTTGGGTTCTTCTAGAAAAATGACTGAGTCATCTGCAAAGGCTCATAATTTACATTTATTTCTTTTTATGTTGGTTCCTTTTATCTGATTGTCTAATCTTTGTGTTCAAGGTCTCTAGAACTGTTATGAATAGTAATGGCTGTGATAGATGCTGCTGCTGTGATTGAGGAGCAACTGATTGTGCATGGGGCCAAGCCAGGGAGTGAGCAAGTCAACCTGCAAACATCCCCTGCACTGGAAGGTCAAACAGAGACAGAGTTGCCCCAGCCAGCTCTTGACGGAGAGGGAACCAGCAATGATGCAGAGGAGTTGCAGCCAGCTGTGCCCATCAGCTCAATCACCTCAATCACACAGAAGGCTGAGACGGGCTGCTCAGAGGGAGGCTGCATGGACTAGGCTGAGGAAACAATAACAAGCCGCACTTGCTCACAGTGGCGATCTAAGTCTGTCAGCGTGGCTGCTCCTTGCTTGCAGCAAATTATTAATGAGCCCTCATGACCTTCGCGTCTCCTGCTCCCTGAAACTCTCTGGACAGATCTCTGCCTCCTGAACCTTTGGACTGGACCTTGACCTGGCTCGACTTGTGTTTTCCTGGTGTTTGGTATATTCAGAATCTCCCTGAAAGTATTCCTGACCTCCCTCCTCCCCTGCTGGCTGTGGCACGGCAGAGAGAGATTTCCGACAATGGTGATAATGGGCAATCCTGTCTTATTCCTTTCTTCATTTCACATGATCTTGTTTTACCTCCATTTATTATTATCTGTGATTATTGTCTTCCACATATTGCTCTTACCCAACCTATATAATTCTCTGCTATTTTCATTTTCTTCAGAATCTCCATCATAAATTGCCAGTCGACCTTGTCAAATGTCTTCTCTGTATCCAGAAAGGCCAAATTATTTCCCTGGATTCTTTCCATAATATTCTATAATATTGATTATAATTCTTATATTTTGTTTTATTGATCTTTTCAGTAGAAATATGATCTGAACTTCATGAATCCAATTCTGGAGTACTTCCTTAAATATATCTGCCTATATTGATGTGAAAATTTTATTATCTACATTTAATAGTGAGGTGGATCAATAGTTTTCATGGTCTTTTAAGTCTCTATCTTCCTTTGAAATTAAAAGTTCTTTCAAGTTTCAAGTCTTCCTTGCTTTATTATTTCATTTATTGTTGCTTGCAGAGGTAGCAATATTTCTGCTTCACATTTCCTGTAGTATAGCACTGTAAAGCCATATGTTCCTGGTGATTTCCCCATTTTTGTTCTCTTCATTTCTTCTGTTATTCCCATTATTGCTATCAGTTGGTTTAATATTTTCTTTTCTACCCCTGTTATTTGTGGTACATATTGGTCTTTTATACATTCAATTCATTTTTCTCTAGTAAATATGAGATCTTATGGTTCTTTAAATAAATTGGAATAATATTTTTCAAATGTTTTATTTTCCCATGATATGTATGAATCTCTTTCCTTCTCTAATTCCTATTATTTGTTTCTTCTCTTTCATCCTCTATATCTTGCATGCCAACGATTTCCCTGGCTTCTTTGTGTGTTCAGAAAAATCTTTGTTTTGAATATTTCAGTTCCTTTTCTTCCACTGTCATGATAGATAACTGTTTTTATTTCAGTGTTTATTTTGTTCCCTTTGGGTTCTTTTTGAGCCCTCCTTTTTTAAAAAAGTATGCCTACTATTTTCTCTTTTCTATTTTATTCCATTCAAGTTGCTGCTGCATTAAGAATTGTTGCATGACTGCCTTGCTTGTGTCTCAGATTATATTCATTTTTTCTTTATTCATGTTTTCTTCAAAAGATAATTTGACTTTTTTTTCTTTATTCAAGATTTCCTCATCTTTTAACAGGTCTTCATTCAGGCACTAGGAATAGTTTTTGTTTATTGTTTTAACATCAAGAAAATTTAGTTACAATCTGTTTTGATTAATTAATATGAATATAATATTAATATTTCAATTAATTAATATTTCAATTTTGGAAATTCTGTTAATCAACTACTGATATCTATTCTTGATGTTGACTTATGACTTTCTGAGTGGTATGTGAAGTCTTTTTCATTTCCATGTATTTGTCCCCAGAGGTCTATTAAAGTTAAGTTTTCCATTAGATCAAAGATTGTTATAGGCAATTTCCCTTGGGTTTTTTCCCCCCAATCTTCCTGTTCTCTTGAATGTGTATCAAGAGTTGAGTCTAATACTCCCTTCCAGTCTCCCATTAGGATTATATTTTTGTAATTGTCGTTCAATAATCTATTTTCTAGGGTTTCTTTTTAATCATGCTTATTTTCAACCAGAACATAGATTCCTTTTAACAGAGTTTTAAACCTTGCATTTGTAATTCTATCCTAATCACCTATCCTTCTTCACCCTTGAATATCTCTTTTGCTGGTGATCTTTCTGAGCTATATATATATATCATCATGCCTCTTTTCTTTTTAGCAGTTGTGGCTATATAACAATCACCTAGTTCAGGGTTCTTTAAGATTCTCTGATCTTTTTGACAAATAAAAGTTACTTGAAGACATACTATGTCTGTGTTTTTTCCAAAGAATGAAATATTTGTTTCCCTTTATATCGTAAGCCCCATACATTCCACAATATTAATTTCACATTTTGTATTTTCTAAATTTCTTCTGGATTGTAATCTGCTGTTTCCTCTTGAACTTCCAATTGTTCTTTCTCTGCTTGTTCCTGTTCTGAAGTTATCTCTTCTTCTTCATCTTGATCATATAATTCTTCTTGTCTGTCTTGTTTCTCTTTCTCTCCAGTCTCCTGATCTTTCTCTTTCTCTTCTTCCTTGAGGTTTCTTTCAAACTCCTTACCATATTTCTTTAAAAAATGGCTTTCTCCACTGTATTTATCCTTTAACTTCTTTCATTAAAAAGAAAAGGACCTTTCTTCTGTAGTTGTCTTATAAGAAAAAGATAGTCTCTCTCTCTCTCTCTCTCTCTCTCTTTTTTTTTTTTTTTTTTGCAGAGGAGGGGGAGAGATCTTTGCCAGTACATATTTATAAATCTTTATTTCTCCATTGTCTATTATAATTGTCAAAGGATAATTTTATAAACTGATCTCTCATTCTTTCTCTCATAAGATATATAACTTTGTCCCTTGGTAGATTGTTCTTCTTGATCATTGGAAAATTAATTCTAAAACTTAATTTTAAAAATGTTATCCACTTCTAATTCAAATTTCTCTTTGTTTTAAGTCTGCCTAAATTGGGATTAATATAATATAAATCCTCTTTCATTTCATTTCATATAAATCCTCTTTTTGTTCTCCTGGGAGACCTCTCATCTTCAAACATCTGCTTCTCTGCCTTAAATCCAGCCTCATTCTGTTCTATTATTAATTTTTTAGTATCTTTATGTCATTTTTTTCTTGTAGTGTTTCTACTTTGCTTTTAATCTCTACCATGTCTTCTGTAACTTTTTTTAGTGCTTGATTTAAATGTTCTATTTCTCTCTTTGAAGTCTTGTCTTATTTCAGCTCATTTCCTTCATCTCCTGTCTCATTTCCATTCTAAATTTCTGAATTTCCTCCAAAATCTTAATAGTAGGATCCTGATGTTCTTGCTTTTGCTTGTGCTTGTGTTGCTTTTCTTGGGCTCATGGCCATTATTAAATATCTTCTGTTTTCCTTGGCTTTTGCAATCAAGTGCTGTAGCTATATTTATTTTATTTTCTTATATTAATCTTTCTCCTTCCACTTCTGTCCTCCCTTCTTCTCCTCCTTGTCTGCTTCACTCTCTCTTCACTTTTGCTGACCTTGAACAAACCATAACTGAAAACTCTTTGTAAATAGGACTTTGTATTCAACTTATTCACTATTTCCCAGCTACAAACTATTCAATTAGTTTATATAACTTATTTTTTCTTATTTCTCTCTTTAGATAAGTATCTTCTCTGTCTATATTCTCTATGTTTTTCCTTGCTCTATAGTATATTAAAACCTCTATTGTACATTAAAACCTATCCTCAGAATCTCATTTATATGTTATTCCCAATTCTACTATTTAGAAGTTATAGAATATCTCAACAACAAGGAAATTTCAAAGAAAAAAATCAGTAAATATTTCAAGAACAAGATATTTCAACAACCCTTCCTCTCCCTTCCAGTCTTTATAATTACTTCTCAAACTTTTGACTATCTGTTTATATTCCCATGTGCTTAAGTGCCTTTCTTGAATCAGGCTCAGTATCAGTCCTTTATAATTAACTTTCTTGGTCTTTACACTGTCTTTTCTTTTTCTTCTTTTACATCCTGTGCTTTTTCTTTTTCTTTTTGTACAGTCCTTCTCCTTCTATATGTTTCTTCACTTTCTCTTTCTTTCTTCCACTAGCAATTAGTTTCATTTTCTTATATTCTCCTTCATCGGTATCTCTCAGTGTCTGTAAGCTTGGTAAGTGTTCAAGGTCTATTTTTACTATTTCTTTTTTTCCTTTTCTCACAGTCTTTCCAATCTTCTGTCTCTTAAGTCCTTTCTCTGGTGTCTTTCTTCCAAAGTCTTTCTTTCTAGTCTTGATTTCAGACCGCTATCTTAATTGAACTCTGGCTACAGTCCAATCTCAGGTTTAGCAATTATATAAAAATTTTAACTCTTTAAATTGATTGTCTTCACTTTACACAAACCTTCATTCACATTTCTTAACCATCAGCACTTGCAATCACCTTCACTTAAGAATTCCATTTTGAACTTTAATTTTATAACAGCCTCTTTAATCATAGAATCATAGAATCATAGAAATGTAGAGTTGGAAGAGACCACACAGGCCATCCAGTCCAACCCCCTGCCATACAGGAACACCCTCAAAGCGCTCCCGACAGATGGCCATCTAGCCTCTGCTTAAAAACCTCCAAGGAAGGAGACTCTACTATACTCCAAGGCAGCATATTCCACTGCCGGACAACCCTGACTGTCAGGAAGTTCTTCCTGAGGTTCAGGTGGAATCTCCTTTCCTACAGCTTGAATCCATTGCTCCTTGTCCTGGTCTCTGGAGCAGCAGAAAACAAGCCCTCTCCTTCCTCTACATGGCATCCCTTCAAATATTTAAACGTGGCTATCATGTCCCCTCTTAACCTTCTCTTCTGCAGACTAAACATACCCAGCTCTCCAAGTCTATCCTTAAGCATCCTTATTAATCATAAGCAGTTTCAAATAGTATTGGCTGTTTCTCTCTTCTTTCTCCTTTCAAATTTTTACTCCTGCTTTTGCTTTCCATTTTCAGATTGTCACTACTGTTTCAGCTTTCTCTCCTTCCGTTTCTCCTTTTACAGTTTCTTACTTTGGACTATCCCTTTCTAATGTAATCTTTTCTTTTTTCTTTTATTGTTTCTTAAATCAATCTCTTTCTCCTTAATCCATTTATTCTCTTAATTGTTCTGACAGACTATTTACTTTAGAAGAACTTTGGCAATTTTTAAACCCAAATCCAAATTACTCACTTCACTTTTGAATTGTCCTCCTTTAAAAAAAAAGGTTCTGCAGGTTCTATGTCTGCTGTAAGTGCTCTATAGAGGTGAGATACCCCAGCTCCATCCATGAAGAGTTCCTCTCTACCATTTTTCCACCACTGCGTGCTGTCCCAGGATCCATACGAGTCCTTTCAAGTTCCTTTACTGTGAGAATAATTTTTAGCCAAAATATTGATGCTTTAATGCAATTAACTACCAAGCATTGCTATTGCCTGGCAGAGCTTCTTTACCAAGTAGCTGATCACATCACTATAGGCACTGGAAGTCCTGTGCAATGGTTCTGATGATGGGGAGATGACAATGCTGTCCTCCTGGCAATATGAGCACTATACAACACTTAAACTCCCTAATTGATTAAAAATACTTTAAATTTCCAATAGGATAAGAGCCAATGGTTGTTTTTTTAAAATGTTAAATGGGTTAGGGTGTTACAATCCATTGAAATATAAACTTTAGGAGCAACAATTCACTCTCTTTTTCTCAAAACCAGAAAAAATATAGTCTGACAGAGCAGGAGGAGATTTGTGGCCAAAAAAACAGCCTTTGGAGACTGCATTAATCCCCAGAGTGGTGTTTTGTCACTGAGACAATTCTTTGTTACACTACATACATAGTTCCGTTCCATAACTCAAAAGGAAGATTGTTTATTGTGACATAAGGAAACATTTTACTTTTAAAGCAGGAAGGAAAGGAGTGTTCACAACCTCATCCAATATGATACTCCTATCTGATGTAATACGCCATGAAGCAAATCATGTAATATTCATCTATTTTTTCTTTTTGTAGAATAAAGAGAGAATAGTTATAAAAACAATGTGCAGTTTCCAACCACATATTTCCAAAAAAAAAGTACACGGCACTGTGTGCACCTCACTCATGTAAACTAGCCTTGCCTGATGGCATTAAAAAATTGTATAGATGGCTTTTCCTAAAATCAGTATTAATATCCCTTGCCAAATGAAATGAGTGTCAACACAATCTTTCTTTTGATAAAATAATACTCACTCAAGGTGATACATGTTGGCTTCTCTTCAAAGCATGGTATTTCATATTTCATGCTCTAACTTCATCTATGTTGTTATAGCCTGATAAGTTCACTACTGCATGGCAATTTTGTAGATAGGTAATCATACCAACATTTTCTAGCAGATTACTTCCAAAGTGAAAAGATGAAGAAAAATAGCCATTCTCAATTCAATTTTTAAGAAACATGTCCAGAATACAAACTGGGGCTGGGCATACAAGTGCAGAGTAAGAAGTAAATATTGGATCACAATACTTAATTCTAAAAGTCTGAGTTCCAAATATACTCTATTGTTTCTTGATACAGAGAATAAATTCATTAATTCACCTGTAATGTGTGCTCAAAAACCTCCCTTCTTCAAAGCAGGATTTGTAGGCGTCCTTATGTCTGTGACTGCCATCAATTGCCTTATTCTGCTCCTTGAAATCATTCTTTCATTCTACTTAAAAGAACATCAGAAGTTCTGGGATACTTTTCATCCAGCAGATAAATCTGAAGCCTAAACTGCTGCCCTTTTCTTAAGTTTCCTGCCTCAATTTATGGCAGGTATATACAGGTATATGTATAAGAAGGATGAACACATCATCCAGATGTTGCTGACCTGCAACTCCCAACATTCCTCACCTTTGGCTATGTTGGCTATGACTGCTGGCAACTACAATTCAACATGTGGAAGGCTGCACAACTCCTGTTTCTATGCAGAAGAAAATGTTAACATATAGAAAATAAAAGGTCTATTTTCCTTTGGTGTTTCACATAGCATGCACTCAATATGTTAAACTTTTAATATAGTGATTGCATGCTACATGAGACATCAAAGGACACTGTGGGGAACATACAGGTCCTAATATATACTACGATTAATCCTGACTAACTGCCTAGTCACTCACATCCTTATTCAGAAATAAGTTGCAAACTATTCTATCATAGTTAACAACTGATTTATCTTCATTCATTTAGAGAACACAGCAATTGTATGTTATACAATTGGATCAACCTGTACAAGTACTATAGCTCTGGACATATGTGGTGAAGTCTAGTGGAGCATAGTAGGACTACTAACTTGTAAAAAGATAAATAACAAAGAAAAGAAAATGGTAATTTCACCTTTCTATGACTCAAGATAGAGGGACAGTAGATATGGATTCAAGCATGAGAAAAGTAAAGGTGTGTGTGTGTGTGTGTGTGTGTGTGTGTGTGTGTTTGCAAGCAGCCATACTGCTGGAGGCTTTGTACATTATTGGGGGCAAAGAAGATGAAGCAACAGAAATGGAAGCTACAGGCAGACTCTTCAGGAGACAGTGCAGTAACAGAAGTTGTGATGGGGCTGGTGGGAGTGAGGGGCCTACCAGAGACGATAGAAGAACAGTTGCCTCTTACACATAAAGTCTTGGTCAGCCTCAAAATCAGACTATCTCAGACTATCTCAAGCAGACTATCTCAAAATCATTTGAGAGGTGGTGTGCGTGTGCACATGCACATGTGTGTTTGAGAGAGATTGTAAATGGAGCATGACATGAATAAGCATTCCTTTTTCACTGCCTAAACCCAATTCAGAAATTAAGAAGCACAGAAAGAAACAGAAGAGGAAAGTCATGTTTTAAAAATCTTATAATAGCATCTCTGTTCTCTGGGCCTTCTTCACTTAGTTAAATTCATGTTAATCCTTCTGCATCTCAGTTTAGTATGATAATGGATTGCTTCATAAAATATTGCTTTCAACAAGGGGAAAGAAGTGTGAACTCTGAGCTGTTCATACAGGCCTGGAGAGTTCCTTCAGGAATTAGCAATGGCCATATTCCAGGAAGTAGGAACAGATGTGCTATTCTGATCTAATTTACATTTGTTGGCTTATCTCTTACCAAAGGCCAGTCTGAATCTGAGTCTGCCTTAAGACTCTACATTTGTATTGTGCTGGATTCTGTCAGGTGCTGGCTAACTTGCCTTTCCAAAGAAACACTCAGCAGCCTCATTTATTTAGAATTTGGCAAGCAACATAGCAACTTCCAAAAGTTGCTAAGACTGGCATATGTTGTTGGGTAACAGGTTTTATACTTTGACATCCAAATTTAGGCATGAATGACATTGACTGATGAAAGTCATAAATATCACCTTACCCAACCAGACCCCTTAGTTTCCCAGGACTCCCCATTGTTTACATACTTTCATCTTGGGAACTCGAACAGTTCCTGAGCTCTTATTTTGTCCAGCCTGGTTGTTCTCATGACACCTTCCTGTTGGCATCACATTACCCCTCTCTGATTCTCTCCTCTGGCACCAACCATTGCCAGGTCATCTCCACAGGCACCCTTTGAATCCATAACCAGATACAAACTACAATGTACTTGATACATTGTTGCAAATGGCAGTTAGCAATTAATACATTGTAGCAAATGGCAATTAACAAAACATACATTGTAATACAATGTAACACTAGCAATCTCTAATCTCTTCAATCTACTGCATGAGCTGTTTGTATGCTTTTAATAGATCGAAATAGATTTGATACTTTGAACAGCATGCTTTTATGTTCAATTCGAATTCTACGTTATTAGATTGCTTGAGCAGTATTTTGAGTGGAAAGGAAGGATATCCAGAGTGCGCGTATACACATTTTTGGTCAAAGTAACTAAAAAGGCTAGTGTGAAAAACAACTGGACATTGTGAATAGTCACTAATATGTGCACTTATGGTCCATAAGCAGAGAAAGGAACACATTTTCCAGTCTCTGTACATACTTCTCAAGATGCCTTGGGTGACTGTGCATACTCTGACTATTTTTTTTTAATATTATGGGCAATTTGATCATTCACTAGTCAAGGTGCATACTCTTGCCAGAAACATGTCCTTTGTTTCTATCTCTAGTTCAGAAGTAGATTATACTGATCGCAAGGTACAAATTCTTCAAGCCTTTTACATGCTGCAAACTGCCTGGGAAATGTGCACAGTTTCTTCTTCATGAAGACATGATGTGCACATTCTCAATGAAGATTAGTGAATATGCACCATGTGATGCAAGTTCACCATGCCTATATGTTACTGCCATGTGGGACCAATTTTGTAGCTTTTCCTCACCCGATTGGCACCTTAATACCTAAGATCAGGCTCTGTGCATCTGCTTTTCCTACACCTAATAAATATATTACTCAGCTCTGTTTTTCCTTTTTTATTAATGGACCCTTGTTGTTGGTATTATTATTATTCATGCTATGTGCCTTCAAGTCATTTCTTACGGTGATTCTAAGGTGAACCTTTCATGGGGTTTTCTGGGGCTGAATGTGATGTACCCAGAGTCACTCAGTGGGTTCCCATGTCTGAGCAAGGAACTGAACCCTGATCTCCAGGATTGTAGTCCAGTGCTCAAACCACTACACCATACAGGATCTTCCAAACAAGATCTGCAGACTGCCTAACAGAAAGACATGTTGAGTTAGTATTCTTGCTGTTGTGTGGCTCCAAGTTATTTCGGATTTATGGCAACCCTAAGACCAACCTATCACTTGGTTTTTCTGGGGCTGAGAGTGTATGACACATCCAAGGTCACCCACTGGGTTTTCAAATCTATACTCCCCAAATAGGGAAAATAGGGTTCTACTCCTGACATCCAAAGATCAAAATAACTTGGGACCACAATATCTACCATACTACATTTTCCAATGTAGGGATTTTTTGCCCCCAAGTTAACAGAATGTTGCCATGAAACTTCACAAAAGGGGGAGAGGTCTTCTCTGTAGTGTTGACAGAGAAGTGTTGAAATTTTAAATATTTTAATGCTGAGTTATTATTAATCTGACATTGTTGAACTTTTTAAATTTAAATTACACTAATTTAAATTTAAGTTAAATTAATTTAACTTAATTAATTTAAATTTAAGTTAAATTAAGTTACATTTAAATTTAGTGTAATTGGAGATACATATATATATACATATACATATACATATATATATATATTTGTGTTTTTATTATCATCTTTCAAATTATTTCATAAGCAACCTTGTATCTCACCTTTGGAAAAAAAGTGGAATATAAATCAAATACTTACCTGGACTCAAGGATAAGCTTTTGATGGTCTCTGTGGAGTGAGACCAGAGTGTTATGTTTGATTGGTGTTAAGCACCAAATCAAGATACTTGATAGGGCCCAAGGAGACAGTGAAGCAGTTCACCCCCTATACGCATCATTCATTGTTCAACAGTGAACCACCCTCCCACCCTCAATTCAGTATGAGTTAATCTGTTCGCTTTGGGGCTGGATAGGAATTTTTCCCCTTTTCTCAGGATTCTCCCCCCCATACTGTATTTGATGGAATTGGGAAAACTGGCGCCCGGGTGGTGTCATTAAAAATAGGTTGCCCTTTAGCAGATATTGGGGGAGAATAAAACTCCATCAATCACCTATTGACACCTCTTTGGTGTAAGATAGAGCTCTGGAAACACTTCTTTATGGCCCTGTACATCAAGTGGTCAGTGAAGGAGGCTACTTTTGAGGTTAACGTGGGAATAAGATTCTCACTTTTAGAGCCCTGCAGCTTGGGTGGGAGTCTCTGGATTACCTTCCATGATGTGTACTGGGGAGCAACCATAGCAATTTGGATTGCCCCTGAGGCTGAGGTGTTACTGCCCATGGGTAGGCTGAGCAGGTTGTTGCATAGTGAGCCTAGCATCAGCTGGACCCATATCATGTTTCCCTCTCTCTTGTATCTTTCAGGCTAACACAATTTAAACAAAAGAAATCAAAATAAAGTGGCCCTTAGTTAACCCAACTTTGTGTCTGGTCTCTTTATCCCACGGTTGAGCATCAATAAATAAAAGGTAACATCTGCGCTTTGGACATTCTTTCCCATGTGATTCAGAAAGTAAGAAATGTGAGCTTGAAACACCTTCTAAAAACTTGCTTATTTTCACTAGTTTAGCATGCCTTGTAAAATTGATTATGATACTTCTCTTTTCTGATTATATTGTATTACATATGCGTTCTAGCTTTGGCTTTTTTAGCATTTTGTGTGCAAGCTGCTTACATTTTACTATATTTAAGCACTGTATAAGTGTTATAAACAGGCAAACAGAGATTGCTAAAAGACAAAAGAACTGCAGGAACCCTTAAAAAAACACACACACTCACACACATAAAGTTGTCAGAATTGTGGTTGGTTCTGTATGTAAACCTAAACTGCAGATTCAATTTGGAGCAAATTAGCTTTTGAAATAAATTGTTTGTAACTTTTAGTTAGTACACAAAGGGATACTGTAGTACGTTCAGGGCTGAGAAAAAGAAGTTGGTAGCATAAGCTTTTGTAGACTTAAATCTACTTCATCAAATGAATGGTGTGAAATGCCTAGGAACAGACCTTTGCAGATATGAACAAGCAGGTTGTATGTGTGAATAGCAACAGAAATGCAAAACTTGTGCGTACAGTGATGAAGTGACAAGTTCAGTTTCAGCAATGGATGTTGAGAGACAAAGGCAGTAGGAAAGATTTGCCTAAAGCCAAGGTGAGTAGGTAACCATATGAATGATGGAGGGAGTTAGAATATAGTATGATGCTGACTGAGAACCAGAAATGAACTGTGATAAAATGGTCAAGAGAGCCCTCATAAGCCAGGGTGTAACTAGTATTATAATATATGTAGTGTGCCAAGAAATCACTGTCTCTGTTCTGCCCACTGTTGACTCACTGGATTTTGTGGAAATATTCCAATTTTGCTGTTTCACTTTCCAATCTTCATTTGTATTTTTTTTTCTTTGTCCGAGGACTGCTGTTCTGGGGTCTGAGATGGAATGTTGAAGAAGACTGAAGTGTTTGTTTATTCCCGTTCCTAATGTCTGATTTATGTCCATTTAGCTTATGGTGCAGAAACTGGCCTGTTTGCCCAGTGTAGAGTGCTGAAGGGCATAACTGGCACAAGATGCCATATATCACATTAGAGGATGACCTCTAATATTGTGGGTAATGTGATTAGGTCCTCTGATGACATTTTCCAAGTATATGTGTGGGCAGAGTTGGCATCTGGATTTGTGGCAAGATGTTATATCCATCTCTCCATCCATTTTCTGGAACAGGAGTTAAGGAAGCATTGTTCTAAGTCAGCCATGAAGATGTTGGTGTTGGTGGTATATGCTATTACCAAAAGTAGGTTTATGTGAGAACAGATCTTGGTGGCTAAGTGTGCTATAGTCCCATCCTTGTGTGGGATGTTGTTATTTATGGATTCCACATATATAGGGATTTAGTTAGAATTATATTTGCTATTACAGCCTAAAGAAGGGAAGGCTTTTATATCTTTTACTATTGATGCTGTGTCATTTTATTAAAGATAATAACCCTGTTTCAATGTACACTCTAAGATAGAAAAATAAGAGTGTGATGATCTATTTTGGGGAGTTCTCAGTGCTTCAGATACCACCCCACATCATGCAAGAAGTCTGAAGGAAAGGGCCAAAACTTTGGTTGCTGCTATTCTGCTTCATCACACAGAAATCCATACCCTTAAGGATCTACACCTAAATTTCTTCTCATAGCTATTTCCATGAAGTAAGAAAACTTGGGTTTGTACATAGTCAATGAAAAACAAATTGAAGTAACATATCTTATTTTTTTACCTAAAAACTGAAGGCAGAGGAGCCTTAGAGAAATACTAAAACATTCCAGGTAGGGTATATTAATATCAGAACAAAACCTTATTCACACCCTAGTGTATATTTGCTGTGATTCCCAATGTTGGAATCTGTGAAACGATGTCACAGATTAAATTTGGCATTGAATCCAGAATGGGCCCCACAGATGGAAGTACTGATAAAACA